>JASTWF010000041.1:382077-660287 GCA_030390025.1 Squalus acanthias
CCAGTACTGAGGGAGCGCCGCACTGTGCATGAGGCAGTACTGAGGGAGCGCCGCACTGTCGGAGGGGCAGTACTGAGGGAGCGCCACACTGTTGGAGGGGCAGTACTGAGGGAGCGCCGCACTGTCGGAGGGGCAGTACTGAGGGAGCGCCGCACTGTCGAAGGGGCAGTACTGAGGGAGCGCCGCACTGTCGGAGGGGCAGTACTGAGGGAGCGCCGCACTGTCGGAGGGGCAGTCCTGAGGGAGCGCCGCACTGTCGGAGGGGCAGTACTGAGGGAGCCCTGCACAGTCGGAGAGGCAGTACTGAGGGAGCGCCGCAATGTCAGAGGGGCAGTACTGAGGGAGCGCGGCACTGTCAGAGGGCCAGTACTGAGGGAGCGCCGCACTGTGCATGAGGCAGTACTGAGGGAGCGCCGCACTGTCGGAGGGGCAGTACTGAGGGAGCGCCACACTGTTGGAGGGGCAGTACTGAGGGAGCGCCGCACTGTCGGAGGGGCAGTACTGAGGGAGCGCCGCACTGTCGAAGGGGCAGTACTGAGGGAGCGCCGCACTGTCGGAGGGGCAGTACTGAGGGAGCGCCGCACTGTCGGAGGGGCAGTACTGAGGGAGCCCTGCACTGTCGGAGAGGCAGTACTGAGGGAGCGCCGCACTGTCAGAGGGGCAGTACTGAGGGAGTGCGGCACTGTCGGAGGGGCAGTACTGAGGGAGCGCCGCACTGTGGGAGGGGCAGCACTGAAGGAGCGCTGCACTGTCGGAGGGGCAGTACTGAGGGAGCGCCGCACTGTCGGAGGGGCAGTACTGAGGGAGCGCCGCATTGTCGGAAGGGCAGAACTGAGGGAGCGCAGCACTGTTGGAAGGGCAGTACTGAGGGAGCGCCGCACTGTTGGAATGGCAGTACTGAGGGAGCGCCGCACTGTCGGAGGGGCAGTACTGAGGGAGCGCCGCACTGTCGGAGGGGCAGTACTGAGGGAGCGCCGCACTGTCGGAGGGGCAGTACTGAGGGAGCGCCGCACTGTTGGAGGGGCAGCACTGAGAGAGTGCCGCACTGTTGGAGGGGCAGTACTGAGGGAGCGCCGCACTGTCGGAGGGGCAGTACTGAGGGAGCGCTGCACTGTCGGAGGGGCAGTACTGAGGTAGTGCCGCACTGTCAGAGGGGCAGTACTGAGGGAGCACCGCACTGTCGGAGGGGCAGAACTTAGGGAGCCCTGCACTGTCGGAGAGGCAGTACTGAGGGAACGCCGCACTGTCAGAGGGGCAGAACTGAGGGAGCGCCGCACTGTCGGAGGGGCAGTACTGAGGGAGCGCTGCACTGTCGGAGGGGCAGTCCTGATGGAGCGCCGCACTGTCGGAGGGGCAGTACTGAGGGAGCCCTGCACAGTCGGAGAGGCAGTACTGAGGGAGCGCCGCACTGTCAGAGGGGCAGTACTGAGGGAGCGCGGCACTGTCAGAGGGGCAGTACTGAGGGAGCGCCGCACTGTGCATGAGGCAGTACTGAGGGAGCGCCGCACTGTCGGAGAGGCAGTACTGAGGGAGCGCCGCACTGTCGGAGGGGCAGTACTGAGGGAGCGCCGCACTGTCGGAGGGGCAGTACTGAGGGAGCGCTGCACTGTCGGAGGGGCAGTACTGAGGGAGCGCCGCACTGTCGGAGGGGCAGTACTGAGGGAGCGCCGCACTGTCGGAGGGGCAGTACTGAGGGAGCGCCGCACTGTCGGAGGGGCAGTACTGAGGGAGCCCTGCACTGTCGGAGAGGCAGTACTGAGGGAGCGCCGCACTGTCAGAGGGGCAGAACTGAGGGAGTGCAGCACTGTCGGAGGGGCAGTACTGAGGGAGCGCCGCACTGTGGGAGGGGCAGCACTGAAGGAGCGCTGCACTGTCGGAGGGGCAGTACTGAGGGAGCGCCGCACTGTCGGAGGGGCAGTACTGAGGGAGCGCCGCACTGTCGGAAGGGCAGAACTGAGGGAGCGCAGCACTGTTGGAAGGGCAGTACTGAGGGAGCGCCGCACTGTTGGAAGGGCAGTACTGAGGGAGCGCTGCACTGTCGGAGGGGCAGTACTGAGGGAGCGCCGCACTGTCGGAGGGGCAGTACTGAGGGAGCGCTGCACTGTCGGAGGGGCAGTACTGAGGGAGCGCCGCACTGTCGGAGGGGCAGTACTGAGGGAGCGCCGCACTGTCGGAGGGGCAGTACTGAGGGAGCGCCGCACTGTCGGAGGGGCAGTACTGAGGGAGCGCCGCACTGTCGGAGGGGCAGTACTGAGGGAGCGCCGCACTGTCGGAGGGGCAGTACTGAGGGAGCCCTGCACTGTCGGAGAGGCAGTACTGAGGGAGCGCCGCACTGTCAGAGGGGCAGTACTGAGGGAGTGCAGCACTGTCGGAGGGGCAGTACTGAGGGAGCGCCGCACTGTGGGAGGGGCAGCACTGAAGGAGCGCTGCACTGTTGGAGGGGCAGTACTGAGGGAGCGCCGCACTGTCGGAGGGGCAGTACTGAGGGAGCGCCGCACTGTCGGAAGGGCAGAACTGAGGGAGCGCAGCACTGTTGGAAGGGCAGTACTGAGGGAGCGCCGCACTGTTGGAAGGGCAGTACTGAGGGAGCGCTGCACTGTCGGAGGGGCAGTACTGAGGGAGCGCCGCACTGTCGGAGGGGCAGTACTGAGGGAGCCTTGCACTGTCGGAGGGGCAGTACTGAGGGAGCGCCGCACTGTCGGAGGTGCTGTACTGAGGGAGCGCCGCACTGTCGGAGGGGCAGTACTGAGGGAGCGCTGCACTGTCGGAGGGGCGGTACTGAGGGAGCGCCGCACTGTCGGAGGGGCAGTACTGAGGGAGCGCCGCACTGTCGGAGGGGCGGTACTGAGGGAGCGCCGCACTGTCGGAGGGGCAGTACTGAGGGAGCGCCGCACTGTCGGATGGGCAGTACTGAGGGAGCCCTGCACTGTCAGAGGGGCAGTACTGAGGGAGCGCCGCACTGTCGGAGGGGCAGTACTGAGGGAGCGCCGCACTGTCGGAGGGGCAGCACTGAGAGAGTGCCGCACTGTTGGAGGGGCAGTACTGAGGGAGCGCCGCACTGTCGGAGGGGCAGTACTGAGGGAGCGCTGCACTGTCGGAGGGGCAGTACTGAGGTAGTGCCGCACTGTCGGAGGGGCAGTACTGAGGGAGCACCGCACTGTCGGAGGGGCAGAACTTAGGGAGCCCTGCACTGTCGGAGAGGCAGTACTGAGGGAGCGCCGCACTGTCAGAGGGGCAGAACTGAGGGAGCGCCGCACTGTCGGAGGGGCAGTACTGAGGGAGCGCTGCACTGTCGGAGGGGCGGTACTGAGGGAACGCCGCACTGTCGGAGGGGCAGTCCTGAGGGAGCACCGCACTGTCGGAGGGGCAGTACTGAGGGAGCCCTGCACAGTCGGAGAGGCAGTACTGAGAGAGCGCCGCACTGTCAGAGGGGCAGTACTGAGGGAGCGCGGCACTGTCAGAGGGGCAGTACTGAGGGAGCGCCGCACTGTGCATGAGGCAGTACTGAGGGAGCGCCGCACTGTCGGAGGGGCAGTACTGAGGGAGCGCCGCACTGTTGGAGGGGCAGTACTGAGGGAGCGCCGCACTGTCGGAGGGGCAGTACTGAGGGAGCGCTGCACTGTCGGAGGGGCATTACTGAGGGAGCGCCGCACTGTCGGAGGGGCTGTACTGAGGGAGCGCCGCACTGTCGGAGGGGCAGTACTGAGGGAGCGCCGCACTGTCGGAGGGGCAGTACTGAGGGAGCGCCGCACTGTCGGAGGGGCAGTACTGAGGGAGCCCTGCACTGTCGGAGAGGCAGTACTGAGGGAGCGCCGCACTGTCAGAGGGGCAGTACTGAGGGAGTGCGGCACTGTCGGAGGGGCAGTACTGAGGGAGCGCCGCACTGTGGGAGGGGCAGCACTGAAGGAGCGCTGCACTGTCGGAGGGGCAGTACTGAGGGAGCGCCGCACTGTCGGAGGGGCAGTACTGAGGGAGCGCCGCACTGTCGGGAGGGCAGAACTGAGGGAGCGCAGCACTGTTGGAAGGGCAGTACTGAGGGAGCGCCGCACTGTCGGAAGGGCAGTACTGAGGGAGCGCCGCACTGTCGGAGGGGCAGTACTGAGGGAGCGCCGCACTGTCGGAGAGGCAGTACTGAGGGAGTGCTGCACTGTCGGAGGGGCGGTACTGAGGGAGCCCTGCACAGTCAGAGAGGCAGTACTGAGAGAGCGCCGCACTGTCGGAGGGGCAGTACTGAGGGAGCGCCGCACTGTCGGATGGGCAGTACTGAGGGAGCCCTGCACTGTCGGAGGGGCGGTACTGAGGGAACGCCGCACTGTCGGAGGGGCAGTCCTGAGGGAGCGCCGCACTGTCGGAGAGGCAGTACTGAGAGAGCGCCGCACTGTCAGAGGGGCAGTACTGAGGGAGCGCGGCACTGTCAGACAGGCAGTACTGAGGGAGCGCCGCACTGTGCATGAGGCAGTACTGAGGGAGCGCCGCACTGTCGGAGGGGCAGTACTGAGGGAGCGCCGCACTGTTGGAGGGGCAGTACTGAGGGAGCGCCGCACTGTCGGAGGGGCAGTACTGAGGGAGCGCTGCACTGTCGGAGGGGCATTACTGAGGGAGCGCCGCACTGTCGGAGGGGCTGTACTGAGGGAGCGCCGCACTGTCGGAGGGGCAGTACTGAGGGAGCGCCGCACTGTCGGAGGGGCAGTACTGAGGGAGCGCCGCACTGTCGGAGGGGCAGTACTGAGGGAGCCCTGCACTGTCGGAGAGGCAGTACTGAGGGAGCGCCGCACTGTCAGAGGGGCAGTACTGAGGGAGTGCGGCACTGTCGGAGGGGCAGTACTGAGGGAGCGCCGCACTGTGGGAGGGGCAGCACTGAAGGAGCGCTGCACTGTCGGAGGGGCAGTACTGAGGGAGCGCCGCACTGTCGGAGGGGCAGTACTGAGGGAGCGCCGCACTGTCGGAAGGGCAGAACTGAGGGAGCGCAGCACTGTTGGAAGGGCAGTACTGAGGGAGCGCCGCACTGTTGGAAGGGCAGTACTGAGGGAGCGCCGCACTGTCGGAGGGGCAGTACTGAGGGAGCGCCGCACTGTCGGATGGGCAGTACTGAGAGAGTGCCGCACTGTCGGAGAGGCAGTACTGAGGGCGCGCCGCACTGTCGGAGGGGCAGTACTGAGGGAGCGCCGCACTGTTGGACGGGCAGCACTGAGAGAGTGCCGCACTGTTGGAGGGGCAGTACTGAGGGAGCGCCGCACTGTCGGAGGGGCAGTACTGAGGGAGCGCTGCACTGTCGGAGGGGCAGTACTGAGGTAGTGCCGCACTGTCGGAGGGGCAGTACTGAGGGAGCGCAGCACTGTTGGAAGGGCAGTACTGAGGAAGCGCCGCACTGTCGGAGGGGCAGTACTGAGGGAGCGCTGCACTGTTGGAAGGGCAGTACTGAGGAAGCGCCGCACTGTCGGAAGGGCAGTACTGAGGGAGCGCCGCACTGTCGGAAGGGCCGAACTGAGGGAGTGCTGCACTGTCGGAAGGGCAGTACTGAGGGAGCGCCGCACTTTCGGAAGGGCAGAACAGAGGGAGCGCAGCACTGTTGGAAGGGCAGTACTGAGGGAGCGCTGCACTGTTGGAAGGGCAGTACTGAGGAAGCGCCGCACTGTTGGAATGGCAGTACTGAGGGAGTGCTGCACTGTCGGAAGGGCAGTACTGAGGGAGCGCCGCACTGTCGGAAGGGCAGAACTGAGGGAGCGCAGCACTGTTGGAAGGGCAGTACTGAGGGAGCGCCGCACTGTCGGAAGGTCAGTACTGAGGGAGCGCCGCACTGTTGGAAGGGCAGTACTGAGGGAGCGCCGCACTGTCGGAAGGGCAGTACTGAGGGAGTGCCGCACTGTTGGAGGGGCAGTACTGAGGGAGCGCCGCCATGTCGGAGGTGCCGTCTTTCGGATGAGACGATAAACCGAGGCCCCGTCTGCTCTCTCAGGTGGATGTAAAAGATCCCACGGCCACTATTGGAAGATGTGCAGGGGGAGTTCTCCCCAGTGTCCTGGGCCAATATTTATCCCTCAACCAACATCACTAAAAATAGATGATCTGGTCATTATCACATTGCTGTTTGTGCGAGCTTGCTGTGCGCAAATTGGCTGCCGCGTTTCCTACATTACAACAGTGACCACACTTCAAAAAGTACTTCATTGGCTGTGAAGAGCTTTGGGACGTCCTGAGATTGTGAAAGGCGCTGGAGAAATGCAAGTCTTTCTGTAAGATGCCCATTAAAACCGACCTCTTTGACCAAGGTTTTGGTCATCTGTTGTAATATCTCCTTATGTGGCTCGGTGTCAAATATTGTTTGATAATCGCTCCTGTGAAGCGCCCTGGGACGTTTTATTACCTTAAAGGCGCTATATAAATGGGAGTTGTTGTTTTGTCTTTTTAAGATCAACCTTTGCCAGTGGACACTCTTTCATCACTTTGACGTTGCCCACACTGTATAAACATTGCCCACATCTCAAGCTATCGACACAATTGGCCCAAGTCGCGCTCAAAGAAGGACAGACTCGCATTTCTCCAGCGCCTTTCACGACCACCGGACGTCCCAAAGCGCTTTACAGCCAATGAAGTACTTTTTGAAGTGTGGTCACTGTTGTAATGTAGGAAACGCAGCAGCCAATTTGCGCACAGCAAGCTCCCACAAACAGCAATGTGATAATGATCTGACCACCTGTTTTTTAGTGATGTTGGTTGAGGGATAAATATTGGCCCCAGGACACCGAGGGAGAACTCCCCCCTGCTCTTCTTCAAAATAGTGGCCGTGGGATCTTTTACATCCACCTGAGAGGGCAGACGGGGCCTCGGTTTATCGTCTCATCCAAAAGACGGCACCTCTGACAGTGCGGCACTCCCTCAGTACTGCCCCTCCGACAGTGTGGCGCTCCCTCAGTACCGCCCCTCCGACAGTGCGGCGCTCCCTCAGTACTGCCCCTCCGACAGTGCGGCACTCCCTCAGTACTGCCCCTCCGACAGTGCGGCGCTCCCTCAGTACTGCCCCTCCGACAGTGCGGCGCTCCCTCAGTACCGCCTCTCCGACGGTGCGGTGCTCCCTCAGTACCGCCCCTCCGACAGTGCGGCGCTCCCTCAGTACTGCCCCCCCGACAGTGCAGCACTACCTCAGTACTGCCCCTCCGACAGCGCGGCGCTCCCTCAGTACTGCCCCTCCCACAGTGCGGCGCTCCCTCAGTACTGCCCCTCCGACAGTGCGGCACTCCCTCAGTACTGCCCCTCCCACAGTGCGGCACTCCCTCAGTACTGCCCCTCCGACAGTGCGGCGCTCCCTCAGTACTGCCCCTCCGACAGTGCGGCGCTCCCTCAGTACCGCCCCTCCGACAGTGCGGCGCTCCCTCAGTACTGCCCCTCCGACAGTGCGGCGCTCCCTCAGTACTGCCCCTCCGACAGTGCGGCGCTCCCTCAGTACCGCCTCTCCGACGGTGCGGTGCTCCCTCAGTACCGCCCCTCCGACAGTGCGGCGCTCCCTCAGTACTGCCCCCCCGACAGTGCAGCACTACCTCAGTACTGCCCCTCCGACAGTGCGGCGCTCCCTCAGTACTGCCCCTCCCACAGTGCGGCGCTCCCTCAGTACTGCCCCTCCGACAGTGCGGCGCTCCCTCAGTACCGCCCCTCCGACAGTGCGGCACTCCCTCAGTACTGCCCCTCCGACAGTGCGGCACTCCCTCAGTACTGCCCCTCCTACAGTGCGGCGCTCCCTCAGTACTGCCCCTCCGACAGTGCAGCGCTCCCTCAGTACTGCCCCTCCGACAGTGCGGCGCTCCCTCAGTACTGCCCCTCCGACTGTGCAGCGCTCCCTCAGTACTGCCCCTCCGACAGTGCGGCGCTCCCTCAGTACTGCACTGGGAGTGTCAGCCTAGTTTTTTGTGCTCAAGGTCTCTGGAGTGGGGCTCGAACCCACAACCTTCTGATTTAGAAGCAAACCTGCTTCCCATCGAGCCACGGCTGACACACAATCGTCAAAGTCGTATGTTTTTTATTTGAAGAGGAATTTAAAAGTTCCCCAACTTGAGTCAGGGTCTACTAATGATACCGGGGCTAAAAGGGTTAAATTACGAGGACAGGTTGCACAGACTGGGCTTGTATTCCCTCGAGTTTAGAAGATTAAGGGGCGATCTAATCGAGGTGTTTAAGAAGATTAAAGGATTTGATCGGGTCGATAGAGAGAGAAACTATTTCC
This sequence comes from Squalus acanthias, assembly GCA_030390025.1. NCBI lineage: Eukaryota > Metazoa > Chordata > Chondrichthyes > Squaliformes > Squalidae > Squalus > Squalus acanthias. Next base: position 390,293 of record JASTWF010000041.1, read on the forward strand.
TCTGGTGGGGGGAGTCCAGAACAAGGGGTCAGAACCTTAAAATTAGAGCCAGGCCGTTCAGGGGTGATGTCAGGAAGCACTTCTTCACACAAAGGGTGGTGGAAATCTGGAACTCTCTCCCCCAAAAAGGCTGTGGAGACTGGGGTTCAATTGAAAATTTCAAAACTGAGATCGATAGATTTTTTTTGGTAAGGGTATTAAGGGTTACGGAACCAAGGCGGGTAGATGGAGTTAAGTTACAGATCAGCCACGATCTCATTGAATGGCGGAACAGGCCCGAGGGGCTGAACGGCCTCCTCCTGTTCCTGTATTCCTGTCAGCTACTGAAGGCACAGCAGTGAACACAATATGAAATCAAATGGCCCAGAGCACAGCCCCTTACCTTCCCCATCCTTGTAGGTCTTGTTGTAGGTTTTCATGAAGCCACGAAACATCAGTGCCAGCTCGCTCTGGAAAAGCAAATTGAAACGATTTATAAGGGGAGATTTAATCGCAGTGTGTGTGTGTGTCCCCCCCCCCCTCCCTCCTACACAGTGAACAGCTTGCAAAGATTCACACTTCAACTATGGCCAATTGGGCGAGGAACTGGAGGCCATCCGGCTCTGCTGGAAGGCTACCTCAGCAAGGGGTCAACTGCCGAGAAGAGAAGGTAAAAGGGTTTGACTGATGAAAGAAAACCTCGGGCCAGGAGGAGGCCGTTCAGCCCCTCGAGCCTGTTCCGCCATTCAGTGAGATCATGGCTGACCTGTGACCTAACTCCATCTGAGAAGTCGCACAACACCAGGTTATAGTCCAACAGTTTTATTTGAAATCACCAGCTTTCGGAGCGCTGCTCCTTCGTCAAGTAAACTTTACCTGACTTCACCTGACGAAGGAGCAGCGCTCCGAAAGCTCGTGATTTCAAATAAAACTGTTGGACTATAACCTGGTGTTGTGCGACACCTCATTTTTGTCCACCCCAGTCCAACACCGGCATCTCCGCATCATAACTCCATCTACCTGCCTTTGCCCCGTATCCCTTAATATCTTTGGTTAACAAAAATCTATCAATCTCCGATTTAAAATTAACAATTGATCCAGCATCAATTGCCGTTTGCGGAAGAGAGTTCCAAACTTCTCCCACCCTTTGTGTGTAGAAGTGTTTCCTAACTTCACTCCTGGAAGGTCTGGCTCTAATTTTAGTCCTGGAATCCCCAACCAGCGGAAATAGTTTCTCTCTCTCCGCCCTATCTGTTCCCCTTAATATCCTGAAAACTTCGATCGGATCAGCCCTTAACCTTCTAAATTCCAGGGAATACAACCCTAGTTTGTGTAATCTCTCCTCGTAACTTAACCCTTGAGTCCGGGTATCATTCTGGTAAACCTACGCTGCACTCCCTCAAGGCCAATATATCCCTCCTAATACAAGAAGAAAATACTGCGGATGCTGGAAATCTGAAATACAAACAGAAAATGCTGGAGAAACTCAGCAGGTCAGGCAGCATCTGTGGAGAGAGAAACAGAGTTAACGTTTCAGGTCGATGACCTTCCGTCGGGACTTGCGCGAGGGGACAGCACTTACCCCGTCTAAAGCCTGGGCGCGACATTGCTCCCCAGCCCCGCAGGGATGCCCCTCCAAGCGGGGGAGGGCCACGGCCAAGAGAGCGCACAAGATGCAGAAACTCCCCATCGCTGTGCCTGATCCGAAGGCGCCAACTGAGATATTACAAACCGAGACTTCTTATAAAGGCTACACTGATTACTGTCAGTGTGCTGATTTGGCCGAACTGAGTGTAAGATATCACGAGCTGATAAAGAGAAGCCACAATGGACTTTGCTGAATCAGAAATATTTTGTTTGCTTGCTCACCCCTGGTGTGGCGACGAGTTCCACATTCTCACCACTCTCTGGGTAAAGAAGTTTCTCCTGAATTCCCCATTGGATTTATTAGTGACCCTCTTATATTGACGGCCCCTAGTTCTGGTCTCACCCGCAACAGCAGCAACAACTTGCCTTTACACAGCGCCTTTAACGCAGTAAAACATCCCAAGGCGCTTCACAGGAGCGATTATCAGACTGAATCTGACACATAGAAACATAGAAGATAGGAGCAGGAGGAGGCCATTCGGCCCCTCGAGCCTGCTCCGCCATTCAATGCGATCGTGGCTGATCATCCAAACTCAGTACCCTGTCCCTGCTTTCTCCCCATATCCCTTGATCCCTTTAGCCTTAAGAAATATATCTAACTCATTCTTGAATATATTTAATGACTTGGCCTCAACTACCTTCTGTGTAGAGAATTCCACAGGTTCACCACTCTCTGGGTGAAGAAATTCTTCCTCATTTCTGTCCCTAAATGGCTTACCCCTTATCCTTAGACTGTGACCCCTGGTTCTGGACTCTCCGACCATCAGGAACATTCTTCCTGCATCTAGTTTGTCCAGACCTGTCAGAATTTTATATGTTTCGATGAGATCCCCTCTCATTCTTCTATACTCCAGCGAGTATAAGCCCAATCGACCCAATCTCTCCTCATATGTCATTCCTGCCATCCCAGGTATCAGCCTTGAGAGGCCACACAGAGCAGGACAAGCTGCTAGAAGAGGGAGGAGGAGCAGGGGGAGACGGGCTCTCAGAAGGAGGCCATACCCGCAGAGGGTCTTTCGGGAGCAATTCCCTTACCTGAACTTCAGCGGCGACCAATGCTTGAGACATCTTCGCTTCACTGAAGAGCTTGTGGTGAAAACCTGCCAACTGCCGCAGCCAGTGGACACTCTTTCATCACTTTGACATTGCCCACACTGTATAAACATTGCCCACATCTCAAGCTATCGACACAATTGGCCCAAGTCGCGCTCAAAGAAAGAAAGTCTTGCATTTCTCCAGCGCCTTTCACAACCTCAGGACGTCCCAAAGCGCTTTACAGCCAATGAAGTACTTTTTGAAGTGTGGTCACTGTTGTAATGTGGGAAACGCGGCAGCCAATTTGCGCACAGCAAGCTCCCACAAACAGCGACGTGATAATGATCTGACCACCTGTTTTTTAGTGATGTTGGTTGAGGATAAATATTGGCCCCAGGACACCGGGGAGAACTCCCCAGCTTTTCTTCAAAATAGTGGCCGTGGGATCTTTTACTTCCACCTGAGAGGCCTCGGTTTAACGTCTCATCCGAAAGACGGCACCTCTGACAGTGCAGCAGTCTCTCAGTACAGCCCCTCCGACAGTGCGGCGCTCCCTCAGTACTGCCCCTCCAACAGTGCGGTGCTCCCTCAGTACTGCCCCTCCGACAGTGCGGCGCTCCCTCAGTACTGCCCCTGTGACAGTGTGGCGCTCTCTCAGTACTGCCCCTCCAACAGTGCGGCGCTCCCTCAGTACTGCCTCTCCGACAGTGCGGCGTTCCCTCAGTACTGCCCCTGTGACAGTGAAGCGCTCCCTCAGTACTGCCCCTCCGACAGTGACACGCTCCCTCATTATTGCCCCTCCGACAGTGCGGCACTCCCTCAGGACTGCCCCTCCAAAAGTGCAGCGCTCTCTCAGTACTGCCCCTCCGACAGTGCAGCGCTCCCTCATTACTGCCCCTCCAACAGTGCAGCGCTCCCTCAGTACTGCCCCTCCGACAGTGCAGCGCTCCCTCAGTACTGCCCCTCCAATAATGCAGCGCTCCCTCAGTACCGCCCCTCCGACAGTGCGACGCTCCCTCAGTACTGCCCCTCCGACAGTGCAGTGCTCCCTCAGTACCGCCCCTCCGACAGTGCGGCGCTCCCTCAGTACTGCCCCTCCGACAGTGCGGTGCTCCCTCAGTACCGCCCCTCCGACAGTGCGACGCTCCCTCAGTACTGCCCCTGTGACAGTGCGGCGCTCCCTCAGTAATGGCAGCCTGGATTTTTGTGCTCAAGTCTCTGGAGTGGGACTTGAAGCCACAACCTTCTGACTCAGAGGCGAGCGTGCTACCCACTTTTTTTATATATATGTTATTTATTGAACCTTTAGGAGTACGGTAGCATAGTGCTTATGTTACTGGTCTAGAAATCCAGTCGGCCTGGACTAATGATCCGGAGACATGAATTCAAATCCCACCCTGACAGCTGGGGAATTTAAATTCAGTTAATTAAGTAAATCTGGAATAAAAAGCTAGTATCAGTAATGGTAACCATGAAACTACGTAAAAACCCAACTGGTTCACTAAAGTCCTTTAGGGAAGGAAATCTGCTGTCCTTGCCCAGTCTGTGACTCCAGACCCACAGCAATGTGGTTGACTCTTAACTGCCCTCTGAAATGGCCCAGCGAGACACTCAGTTAAGAGCAATTAGGGATGGGCAATAAAAGCTGACCTTGCCAGCGACGCCCACATCCTGTGAATGAACAAAAAAAAATGTTTACAACATCGTGATCGCTGTATCAGACAAATCCATTCCGCCGCTCTGCACAGCCATTCCTCCACCACATGTTAACATCAAAACCTGAAGTTTAATTTGTCTCCCATATACTTTGATGCGGAGATGCCGGTGTTGGACTGGGGTGGACAAATGTGAGAAGTCGCACAACACCAGGTTATAGTCCAACAGCTTTATTTGAAATCACAAGCTTTCGGAGCGCTGCTCCTTCGTCAGGTGAAGTGAAGAGATGCATATAGGCACAGCATATATAGTCAGAGAACACTGCCAGATGATTACAGTTAATCTTTCTAACTGCCCTTTATCACACCTCGGCAGAGAGACAATCACAGCAATCAAAGGTGTGGATGGTGTCCAAACAGGTCAGTCAGGAAAACAGTTGGAAAGATTAACTGTAATCATCGGGCAGTGTTCTCTGACTATATATGCTGTGCCTATATGCATCTCTTCACTTCACCTGACGAAGGAGCAGCGCTCCGAAAGCTTGTGATTTCAAAGAAAGCTGTTGGACTATAACCTGGTGTTGTGCGACTTCTCACTTTTGTCCCATATACTAATCTATTGTACTTTAAAAATTGATCAGTAATCATGGCTCCGAATAAGGGAAGTGTGCCTGATAATCCCCCCATCGTTTAATCTCCGGCCCTTCCCTCCTCTCCTGCTCCTTCCCAACTTTTCAGGCAGCTGTTGCTTTCTCCTGCAGCCTCCGGCTCTTTTCACCTCCTGTTTGAACTTTCCCTACAATTTCAGCCTCTTCCTTCCATTAGGTTTGGGCCGAGGAGCTGCCCCTTCTCCCTCCTTCTGCCCCTCACGAACCTTTCCCTTTCCACACCATGCCACCCCACCCCTCACTTCCATGTCTCTGTCCCCCTCTGACTCCTCACTCTCGAGCTCTTCATTAACCTCCCGTCCCTGCTCCCCATCAGATACAAATGGCCGCGTTTTCACCGACCGGTGCAGGTCCATGGCGGCCAGGGTCGGTGTCGCGGTCCCAGCCCGCTGCCGGCTCCAGCCCACGATCTCCAAGTGATTTTACGTAGATTGGGCTTGTTCAGCCCCATCCTGCGAGATTCCTGGCCAATCAAATGGAAGCGGGTCTGGTGACGTCATTTGATGACACGTCATCAGCTGGTTTCCCTAAAGGGGCCATGTCCACATTCATTTTGACAGTTGTGCTGTCAGTGTTCTACAGCCTTCAGTCGCCTGAGGAAGAGAGAGTGTTTGAAGACCAGGACCTCAAACCTGGCACCAAGCTCATGGTCTACAGAGCAGTAGTGATACCCGCCCTCCTGTATGCTTCAGAGACATGGACCATGTACAGCAGGCACCTCAAAGCACTGGAGAGGTACCACCAACGCTGCCTCCGCAAGATCCTGCAAATCCATTGGCAGGATAGGCGCACCAATGTCAGTGTTCTCGCTCAGGCCAGCATTCCCCAGCAGCGAAGCTTTGACCACGCTCCGATGGACGGGTCACATCGTCCGCATGCCCGATACGAGACTCCCAAAACAAGCGCTCTACTCGGAGCTCCGACACGGCAAGAGAGCCCCAGGTGGGCAGAGGAAACACTTCAAGGACACCCTCAAAGCCTCCTTGAAAAAGTGCAACATCCCCACCGACACCTGGGAATCCCTGGCCCAAGTCCGCACAAAGTGAAGGAGAAGCATCCGGGAAGGCGCCAAACACCTCGAGTCTCTTCGCCGGGAGCAAGCGGAAGCCAAGCGCAAACAGCGGAAGGAGCGCACATCAACCCAAGCACCCCGCCCACCCGCCCCTTCAACCACCGTCTGCCCCACCTGTGACAGAGACTGTAGGTCCCACATTGGACTCATCAGTCACCTGAGAACTCGTTTTTAATGTGGAAGCAAGTCATCCTCGGTTCCGAGGGACTGCCTAAGAAGAAAAAGTTGTTCTAGAGCATTGAGGTGCAGCAAACACTGACAGAGGTGCACGGCTGCACCCAGACTCTCCATATGGAGGGAGTCACAGCACGCAGGGAGGTCCTCTTCCCTTCCCATGGGTGGAAGAGACCTCCCTAGGACACCGACGCAGCCTGGTTGCACATTGGAGAGGAGGAAAAAAGCAGGGATGTGGTCAGGAGGACCAGACTGCAGTGGCGCAAACCTTTCAATGATCCCAGTAGATCACGAAACGCTACTGCAAAGCCACACTCAAGCTCATCCTGCTGTGCCTCTCATCACTCTGCCTTCCCTACCCTACTCCTGCACATCCTTACTCACACTAACTTACCTTGCACCTCCACCCATCCCTCTCTATCGACATTATCACTTCCCCATCTCACTAGCCACCCCTCACACTCACCCTCATCCTTGTCCAATCATACCAGCTAACAACACACAAGGGTAGGCACTTGGGTGTTTTATGCAATGTTCATGTAAATTTTCTGTTAATGTGCTGTCAAACATTGAAATCTATATTTTCAACACTTAACCTTATTGGAAGTGCCTTAGTGAGTTCCAGTGAATGGTGAGACATAACTTCCCCCACCCTCCCTCATCAGCAGATATCAGTGGCATCTCCCAGTCGGCCGCACACACTTGCATCACGCAGGTTACCGATGCCCTCTTTGCAAAGGCGCACAATTACATCCACTTCTCCGCAGATGAAGCAAGTGTAACCGCGCGTGCGGTTGGCTTTGCAAAGATGGCAGGCTTGCCAAGGGTGCAGGGCGTCGTAGACTGCACACATGTGGCCATTAGGGCACCCCATCACAACCCAGCTGTATTTGTCAACCGCAAGGGCTTCCATTCCCTTAACGTCCAGCTGGTGTGTAACCACAGGAAGAACATCATGCATGTTTGCGCAAAGTACCCTGGCAGTTGCCATGACTCGTTCATCCTGCGGCAGTCCACTGTGCCTCCGCTCTTCAATCCGCCAACCCAACTTTCTGGATGGCTACTTGGAGACAAGGGCTATCCCCTGAAGACGTGGCTAATGATGCCGTTGAGGAGGCCATGCGCTATTGCCTCCACAAAGGCACTGCTCATGTTAGAGATGGACTCCTCCAACCTCTCCACACTCGCAGTAACCCTGGAGACAAAACCTGCCAGAGACTCCTGCACTTGTTCCTGGAGTTCCAGCACCGCTCTCCTTCTGGATGGACCCGGAGGCACAGGGTCGACATGCAGCTGAGCAGAGCTGGGAGCGCCCTGCGCCCTCCGACGAGGACTCTCCACTGCTGTCCCTGTCTCCACCATCTGCTGATGCTCTCTTGTGAGCTGTGATACACCAGGTGACAACACTACTCTATCTCCCGAAGATCCCACCGGGGTCTGAGTCTCTGCGCTGGTGCAGGGTGCATTTAATTCTGCTGACGCTGTGCCCTCAGAGGTTGCAGGTTCCTCTGAGGAGTCTTGTGGCTCAGGCTGTTCCTCCTGGACAGTGGGGAGGGGGGCTGTCGATGGTCCTGTGGGGGAGTAAAGGCATGAGTTAGACATGTGATATTAGCGTAGCATGCACATGGAATAGTGCAGATCATCATAAGTCAATCTATACAAGCATCAGATGGCATATCAGTCAATCATGCAATGTAAATGAGAGAGATGCAAATCTATTCTGTCACCAGCTTGCTCTGCTGCGCCCATCTGACCGCCCCCCACTTCCACATCCTCATCGCCTCCAATGATTTCCAGGGCCGCCTCCTCAGCGTTGGTGCGATGGGCTATTGAGGGTGGCCATCCTCCTGTCTTCGGCCTCTCCCTCTTATTGTGGGCTCTCTTTTCCTGCAATGAGGGACACAAGTGGAGTCTGAGTGAGAATGATGGAGTGAGTGCAGAGAATCCAGAGCATAGATGCTTAGAAGGAGACAAAGATGGAGTGAGGTGCCAATACCAAGGGCCCTCCCTGTGTGTTGTTAGTTGTTAGGGCAGTTAGAAAGATTAACTGTAGTCATCTGGCAGTGTTCTCTGACTATATATGCCGTGTCTATATGCAGCTCTTCACTTCACCTGACGAAGGAGCAGCGCTCCGAAAGCTTGTGATTTCAAATAAAGCTGTTGGACTATAACCTGGTGTTGTGCGACTTCTCACTTTTGTCCACCCCAGTCCAACACCGGCATCTCCACATCATTGTTAGTTGTTGGCATTGCATCACAGTGATAGCGAGTGTGAGGGCAGCATAGTCGAATGGTGGAGTGATTGTGTACATAGAGAGAGAGGGATGGTTCAGGGTGCAAGGGCTGTAAGGGTAAAGTGGGATGTGCAGGAGTAGGTTGACAATGCAGAGTGCTGGTGATGAGAGGAGATGGGGAGCAGATTGAGGGTAATAGTGATGTTATACTCACTTTCCCTGAGCGGACCAGGTCATTGAACCTTTTTCTGCACTGCACCCAGGTTCGACTGCACATCGATCTGGAGCTCACCTCCTGAGCAATTTGCAGCCTGGCTGCTTTGTTCTGCTGTGGTGGCCCGGAGGATGGGAAGAGTACCTCCCTGCGCCCTCTGACTCCCTCCACAAGAGCATGGAGGGAGTCACGGTCAAATCGGGGCGAGGCCTCGGCCCTTGAGGTAGTCATGGCAGCAGTTGTCAGGAGGAAATCCAGCGGCAAATAATGAGAGAATGAACCAAGGCTGCATGGGCCCCTTCAATGCAACTGGCTCGCAGAGGCGAGGAACAGACCCAAAACACTCATTGGCCAGGGGAGCGCACACAACTTTTACCGGAACCCGCCGACCACCGGACCCGCGTCCACCCCGCCACCAATGTGAAAACCGCAGCCCTATATGTTAATATAGGGTTAGTGCTCCAGCACTAGCTTTCCTGATACCTGAAACATAGAAACATAGAAGATAGGGGCAGGAGTAGGCCATTCGGCCCCTCGAGCCTGCTCCACCATTCGATGAGATCATGGCTGATCATCCAAACTCAGTACCCTGTCCCTGCTTCTCCCCATATCCCTTGATACCTTTAGCCTTAAGAAATATATCTAACTCCTTCTTGAATATATTTGATGAATTGGCCTCAACTATCTTCTGTGGTAGAGAATTCCACAGGTTCACCACTCTCTGGGTGAAGAAATTCTTCCTCATCTCAGTCCTAAATGGCTTACCCCTTATTCTTAGATTATGACCTCTGGTTCTGGACTCCCCGACCATCGGGAACAGCCTTCCTGCATCTAGTCTGTCTAGTCCTGTTAGAATTTTATAAGTTTCAATGAGATCCCCTCTCATTCTTCTAAACTCTAGCGAATATAAGCCTAATCGACCCAATCTCTCTTCATACGTCATTCCTGCCAACCCAGGTATCAGTCTGGTAAATCTTCGCTGCACTCCTTCCATGGCAGGAACATCCTTCCTCAGATAAGGCGACCAAAACTGCACACAGTACTCAAGGTGTGGTCTCACCAAGGCCCTGTACAACTGCAGCAGACATCCTTGCTCCTGTACTCACTGAGGAGTTTAATTTGCTGTCATATTCTTTGCCCGGGATCTGCTAAGGGTTAAGAATAAAGTAACTCGTAGTACAGAAATGAAGCGAGTATATCGCAGCAAGCGGCTTCAACAAAATTCGATTGGCGTTTTGCATTGGGACACACAATCTGATTGCATTGGCTTGCTTACTTTTATCATTAATCAGCCAGGGCAGGATATCTCAAAATGAAGACTGCAAACTCATTCGTGCCCTGTCGTAACGCTTAAATCGAGATAAAGCCCTGTTTTTTTAAGTCAAAATTTCCTTTAACCTTTAACCATTCAAAACTCGCTGCACCATCCCATCCAATACTTGAATATTGCTCATGTATCTGGAGAGCAATTCCTGTCCGCCCGCATCCCAGTGCTCCTTGTCTCTTTCGATCTAACTTGGTTATTACATGTGTCCGCCGTGGCTCAGTGGAATCACTCGCTCTCTCGCCTCTGAGACAGAAGGTCGTGGGTTCGAGCCCCACCCCAGAGACTTGAGCCCATAATCCAGGCCGACACTCCCAGTGCCAGTACTGAGGGAGCGCCGCACTGTCGGAGGGGCAGTACTGAGGGAGCACCGCACTGTCGGAGGGGCAGTACTGAGGGAGCGCCGCACTGTCGAAGGGGCAGTACTGAGGGAGCGCCGCACTGTCGGAGGGGCAGTACTGAGGGAGCGCCGCACTGTCGGAGGGGCAGTACTGAGGGAGCGCCGCACTGTCGGGGGGCAGTACTGAGGGAGCGTCGCACTGTCGGAGGGGCAGTACTGAGGGAGTGCCGCACTGTCGGAGGGGCGGTACTGAGGGAGCGCCGCATTGTCGGGGGGGCAGTACTGAGGGAGCGTCGCACTGTCGGAGGGGCAGTACTGAGGGAGTGCCGCACTGTCGGAGGGGCGGTACTGAGGGAGCGCCGCATTGTCGGGGGGGCAGTACTGAGGGAGCGTCGCACTGTCGGAGGGGCAGTACTGAGGGAGCGCCGCACTGTTGGAGGGGCAGTACTGAGGGAGCGCCGCATTGTCGGGGGGGCAGTACTGAGGGAGCGTCGCACTGTTGGAGGGGCAGTACTGAGGGAGCGCTGCACTGTCGGAGGGGTAGTACTGAGGGAGCGCCACACTGTCGGAGGGGCAATACTGAGGGAGTGCTGCACTGTTGGAGGGGCAGTACTGAGGGGGTGCTGCACTGTCGGAGGGGCAGTACTGAGGGAGCACCGCACTGTCGGAAGGGCAGTACTGAGGGAGTGCTGCCATGTCTGAGGGGCAGTACTGAGGGAGTGTCGGAGGGGCAGTACTGAGGGAGCGCCGCACTGTCGGAGGGGCAGTACTGAGGGAGCACCGCACTGTCGGAGGGGCAGTACTGAGGGAGCGCTGCACTGTCGGAGGGGTAGTACTGAGGGAGCGCCACACTGTCGGAGGGGCAGTACTGAGGGAGTGCTGCACTGTTGGAGGGGCAGTACTGAGGGGGTGCTGCACTGTCGGAAGGGCAGTACTGAGGGAGCGCCGCACTGTCAGAGGGGCAGTACTGAGGGAGCGCTGCACTGTCGAAGGTGCAGTACTGAGGGAGTGCTGTCATGTCTGAGGGGCATTACTGAGGGAGTGCTGCACTGTTTGAGGTGCCGTCTTTCAGAGAAACAGAACATAAGAAATAGGAGCAGGAGTCGGCCATTCGGCTCTTCGAGCCTGCTCCGCCATTCAATGCGATCATGGCTGATCTTCTGCCTCAACGCCATTCACCGGCCCTATCGCCATATCCCTTGATGCCCCTACTAGTCAGAAATCTATCGACCTCTGTTTTGAATATACCCAATGACTGAGCCTCCACAACCCTCTGGGGTAGAGAATTCCAAAGATTCACCACCCTCTGTGTGAAGAAATTTCTTCTCATCTCAGTCCTGAATGGCCTACCCTTTACCTTGAGGCTGTGGCCCCTGGTTCTAGACTCCCCAGCCAAGGGAAACATTCTCCCAGCATCCCCCCTATCAAGCCCTGTAATAATTTTGTATGCTTCAATGAGATTCCCTCTCATTCTTCTGAATTCAAGAGAATACAGGCCTAGTTTACTCAATCTCTTCTCATACGACAGTCCCGCCATCCCAGGAATCAATCTCGTGAACCTTCGTTGCACTCCCTCTATGGCAAGTATATCCTTCCTTAGGTAAGGAGACCAAAATTGTACACAGTACTCCAGGTGTGGTCTCACCAAGGCCCTATATAATTGGAGTAAGACTTCTTTACTCCTGTTCTCAAATCCTCTTGTAATGAAGGCCAGCATACCATTTGCCTTCCTAACGGCAATGTTAAACCGAGGCCCATTCTGCTCTCAGGTATAACATCCCACGGCCACTATTGGAAGAAGAGCAAGGGGAGTTCTCCCCGGTGTCCTGGGGCCAATATTTATCTTCAGCCAACATCACTAAAGCAGATGATCTGGTCATTATCACATTGCTGTTTGTGGGAGCTTGCTGTGCGCAAATTGGCTGCCGCGTTTCCCACATTACAACAGTGACCGCACTTCAAAAAAAGTACTTCATTGGGTGTAAGATGCTTTCGGACATCCTGAGGTCATGAAAGGTGCTGCAGAAATGCGAGTCTTCATTTAAATTCCTCCACTTCACGTTCCTTTATTATTCCTCCTGAAAATCAAATTCACCACCCTGCTTACTTCTCCTTCGACCTCTCTGGGTGAAGAAATTCTTCCTCATTTCTGTCCTAAATGGCTTACCCCTTATCCTTAGATTATGACCCCTGGTTCTGGACTCTCCGACCATCGGGAACATCCTTCCTGCATCTAGTTTGTCCAGACCTGTCAGAATTTTATATGTTTCGATGAGATCCCCTCTCGTTCTTCTATACTCCAGCGAGTATAAGCCCAATCGACCCGGGCAACACGGTGGCATAGTGGTTAGCACTGTTACCTCACAGCGCCAGGGACCCGGGTTCGAATCCAGCCTCGGGTGACTGTCTGTGTGGAATTTGCACATTCTCCCCGTGTCTGCATGGGTTTCCTTCGGGTGCTCTGGTTTCCTCCCACAGTCCAAAGATGTGCGGGTTATGTTGATTTGGCTATGATAAATTGACCCTTAGTGTTAGGGGGATTAAATACGCGGGAATAGGGTGGGATATGTGTCGGTGCAGGCTCGATGGGCCGAAATGGCCTCTATCTGCACTGTGGGGATTCTGTGATTCTGTGACCCAATCTCTCTTCATATGTCATTCCTGCCATCCCAGGTATCAGCCTGGTGAATCTTCGCTGAACTCCTTCCATGGCAAGAACAAAGGGAAGGTCTGTGATAGGATGGAAGGCAGGAGAGGTTAAGAGACATTGAGAGATATTCAAGGCAAAAGGAGATGGTGATGGGACAGGTTAAGAAACAAAGGATGGAGAGAAGAACAGAAGGCACAAAGAAAAAGTGTGGATAAAAAATATATATGTGATAGGGGCCAAGGTTAAAATCTGAAATTGTTGAACTCTATGTTGAGTCCAGAAGGCTGTAAAGTGCCTAATCGAAAGATGAAGTTTGAACTTTTGTCACTGTTGCAGTGTGGGAAACGCGGCAGCCAATTTGTTGCATTTTAATTGCTGTAATACTATTTGCCTGGGATCTGCTAGCAGTCTAAGGGTTAAGGAGAAAGTAACTCGTAATGCAGATATGGAGCGAGTATATCGCAGCGAGAGGTTTCAACAGAATTCTGTTTGTGATGTACAGCGGTTCCCACCATCTGATTTTATTGGCCTTCTTACTTTTACCATTAATCAGCAAGGATAGGATATCTCAATGTGTGAACCACAAACTGGAACAGTAGCATACTGGTACTCCAGAGGCCTGGACTAGCGATCCGCAGGCAAGAGTTCAAATCCCACCACGGCCGCTGTGGGGAGTTTACAATTCAAAATAATTCAATAAATCTGGAATACATTAATGGTGCCCATGAACTTACCGCAATGTCATAAAAACCCATCTGGTTCGCTAATTGTCCTTTAGGGAAGGAAATCTGCCGTCCTCACCCGGTCTGGCCTGTCGGAGGTGCCGTCTTTCGGATGAGACGTTAAACCGAGGCCCCCGTCTACTCTCTCAGGTGGATGTAAAAGATCCCACGGCCACTATTGGAAGAAGAGCAGGGGGAGTTCTCCCCGGTGTCCTGGGGCCAATATTTATCCCTCAACCAACATAAAAAGAACAGATGATCCGGTCGTTATCGCACTGCTGTTTGTGGGAGCTTGCTGTGCGCAAATTGGCTGCTGCGTTTCCCACATTACAACAGTGACCACACTTCAAAAAGTACTTCATTGGCTGTAAAGCGCTTTGGGACGTCCGGTGGTCGTGAGAGGCGCTGTAGAAATGCAAACCTTTCTTTCTTTATATGTGACTTCAGACCCACAACAATGTGGTTGACTCTTAACTGCCCTCTGATATGGCCCAGCGAGACACTCAGTTGTTCCAAACCTGCTACAACAAAGTATAATAAGAAATTTAAAAAACGACCTGACCACCCAGTGCATCCGAATTACAAATCGAAATAGGCATCAGATTCAGACACGACAGCAGCACACCCAGCCCAGTCGCCCCTGCAATGTCCTCCTCACTAACATCTGGGCACTTGTGCCAACTTTGGGAGAGCTGTCCCACAGACTAGTTAAGCAACAGCCTTGACATAGTCACACTCACAGTATCATACCTTTCAGCCAATGTCCCGGACTCCTCCATCACCATACCAGGGGTGCCGGCACAGTGGTATACAGTCGGGAGGGAGTAGCCCTGGGAGTCCTCAACATGACTCCGGACCCCATGAAGTCTCATGGCTTCAGGTCAAGCATGGGCAAGGAAACCTCCTGCTGATTACCACCTACCGCCCTCCCTCAGCTGATGAATCAGTACTCCTCCATGTTGAACATCACTTGGAAGAAGCACTGAGAGTAGCAAGGGCACAGAATGTACTCTGGGTGGGGGACTTCAATGTCCATCACCAAGAATGGCTCAGCAGCACCACCATCTACAAGGCACAAGTCAGGAGTGCGATGGAATACTCTCCACTTGCCTGGATGAGTGCAGCTCCAACAACACTCAAGAAGCTCGACACCATCCAGGACAAAGCAGCCCGCTTGATCGGCACCCCATCCACCACCTTAAACATTCACTCCCTCCACCACCGGCGCACCGTGGCTGCAGTGTGCACCATCTACAAGATGCACTGCAGCAACTCGCCAAGGCTTCTTCGGCAGCACCTCCCAAACCCGCGACCTCTACCACCTAGAAGGACGAGGGCAGCAGGCGCATGGGAACACCACCATCTCCAAGTTCCCCTCCCAGTCACACACACCATCCTGACTTGGAGATATATCGGTCGATCCTTCATCGTCGCTGGGTCAAAATCCTGGAACTCCCTCCCCAACAGCACTGTGGGAGCACCTTCACCACACGGACTGCAGCGGTTCAAGAAGGCGGCTCACCATCACCTTCTCAAGGGGCAATTAGGGATGGGCAATAAATGCTAGCGACGCCCACATCCTGTGAATGAATTAAAAAGAAAATGTAATTTGATAAAGCACCTCATAACAGACTTATTCAGAAAATGGAAGCACATGCTGTTAAAGGGTTGGTGGCAACTTAGGTACCGAATTGGCTAAGGGATAGGAGGCAGAGAGCAGTGGTGAACGGATGTCTGTCTGACTGGAGGGAGGTATGCAGTGGGGTTCCCCAGGGGTCGGTATCTTGTTATATATAAATGACCTGGACTTGGGTACAAGCGGTACAATTTCAAAGTTTGCGGACGTTACAAAGCTTGGCAACGCAGTAAATAGTGAGCAGGACAGTAGCAGATTTCAGGAGGACATAGCCTGACTGGTGAAATGGGCAGACAGGTGGCGGATGCAGTTTAAGATGGGTAAGTGTGAAGTGATGCACTTTGGGAGGAACAACATGGAGAGGCAGTATAACCTCGGCCCCTATCACATTTATATTTTATTTTTCCATCCACCACCCTTTTGTTTGGCCCCACCCCCCTTTTTGTTCCTCCCAGAAGCTGGCAGCTGTCCTTCATTCTGCCAGTGCATTTCACACTTCATCTAGCCTCAACCTGTCACATTAACACCTCCTCTTGCCTTGATTATCTCTTAATGTCTCTCAATGTCTCTTTATCTCTCCTTTTGTTCTTTCATCCCCTCCCCCTTTTCCCAGCTTTATCCTTGCCTTAAATCTATTTCATTTCCTGCTTTTTTCCAGTTCTGACGAAAGGTCTTCGACCTGAAACGTTAACTCTGTTTCTCTCTCTCCACGGATGCTGCCTGGCCTGCTGAGTTTTTCCAGCGTTTTCTGTTGTTATTTCGGATTTCCAGCATCCGCAGCATTTTGCTATCGTAATAATCTAAATGGTGCTATTTTGAGAGGGGTGCATGAGCAGAGGGACCTGGGAAGCACATTCACAAATCTTTGAAGGTGGCAGGGCAAGTTGATCATCACCTATAGAAAGCCAATGGGATCCTTGGCTTTGTAAATAGGGGCATTGAATAGCAAAACAAGGAAGTCATGCTAAACATTTACAAACCAGTGGTTCGCTCTCAGCTGGAATATTGGGCCAGAAATTCGGCTCTCCGGCTTCCTGCGGGTGCAAGCATCGCGCGCGTACTTACCTACCGCACCTGCCGTTGTGCTTTGGGCCCACGAGGACTTCGGCTCCTTGGCCTCCTCCAGCTGCCGGCGCGCAGTGCTTGCATATCCCAGGGGCGCAGTTAGTTCGAAGCGGTCCCTGGGATCACGTGGGCCATGGAGAGCCAATCCCAACAGGGCATTTTCATTCATAAATTTGACAGGAAGACCTGCAAATCTATGAATAGAGATCAGCCCCAAAACCACACTTAAACTTCAAATAAATTTTTAAAAATAACATCACATTTTTAAAATAACTATAAGTTACATAAATTAACTACTTTAAACAAAAATTTAAATTTTTGAAAAACTTAATTATACTTTTTAACGGTGCTAAAAATAAACTTACCTTTCTTTAAAGTATCTAAAAAAGATAAACCTGTTGAAAAAATGTTTAAATTGTAATTAATTAACCACTTACCTTGTTAAAAGCAGGCCTTGCGCCTCCGTTTTAAAAGTGCAGCTTCTTCATACTTACCTTCCCGGAGAAACCTGGGGAAAAAAATGAAGTTCGCTGCGTGCGCGCAGCCTCTCCCGCGCACGCGTTCGACTTCTGAACCCCTCCCTTCAGGGGAACAGAAGTTCCAGTTTCCCGCGCATGCGCAGTGCATGCAGGAAACCGGCACTTCAGGAGGCCTCACGGGTGAGTACACAGCGCGTACTCACCCGACAAGAGCTGAATTTCTGGCCCGTATACGTGTCCAATTCTGGGCACCACACTTTAGGAAGGATGTCAAGGATACAGAGAAGGTTTACCAGGATGGCAGCAGGGATGAGGGAGTTCAGTTATGTGGAGAGATTGGAGAAGTTCTCCTGAGAGCAGAGAAGGTTAAGGGGCAGACCTAATAGAGGTCTTCAAAATTAATGGGGGGTTTTGATAGCGCAAGTAAGGAGAAACTGTTTCCTCTGGTAAGTGGCTCGATAACCAGAGGTCATTGATTAAAATAATTGGCAAAAGAACTAGTGGGGAAATGAGGACAAATTTCTTCACACAGATCTGGAACGCGCTACCAGAAAGGGCTGTGGAATCAGGTTCCATTGGAATTTTGGAAAGGCAATTGGTCATGTACTTGAAGAGGACTCATTTGCAGGACTATGGAGATAAAGCTGGTGTGTGGGATTAATTGGACAGCGCTTTCAAAGACAGGCACGATAGGCCGAATGGCCTCATTCTGTGCTATAAGGTTCTATTCTATGATTCTAACTTGCAATTCTGCATTCCAGATAGATTGCAAGATAAAACCTGACAGAGCCCAGTTCTGTGTGCAGCTAAGCCTTAGATTGTGTCGCTCAACACTGGCTGTAGACTTCTCAGCCTACACTGCCTTAGCACGGGCAAGCTTTCCCTCCCCTACCCTTCAAAAGTGCCAACAACCGAGGGCGCACGCTCAACCCCTCCAACCTCCTGCTGCAGTTGTACAGGGCCTTGGTGAGACCACACCTTGAGTATTGTGTGCAGTTTTGGTCGCCTTATCTGAGGAAGGATGTTCTTGCCATGGAAGGAGTTCAGCGAAGATTCACAAGGCCGATACCTGGGATGGCAGGAATGACATATGAGGAGAGATTGGGACGATTGGGCTTATACTCGCTGGAGTATAGAAGAATGAGAGGGGATCTCATCGAAACATATAAAATTCTGACAGGTCTGGACAAACTAGATGCAGGAAGAATGTTCCCGATGGCGGGGGAGTCCAGAACCAGGGGTCATAGTCTAAGGATAAGGGGTAAGCCATTTAGGACAGAAATGAGGAGGAATTTCTTCACCCAGAGAGTGGTGAACCTGTGGAATTCTCTACCACAGAAGGAAGTTGAGGCCAAGTCATTAAATATATTCAAGAATGAGTTAGATATATTTCTTAAAGCTAAAGGGATCAAGGGATATGGGGAGAAGGCAGGGACAGGGTACTGAGTTTGGATGATCAGCCATGATCTCATTAAATGGCGGAGCAGGCTCGAGGGGCCGAATGGCCTACTCCTGCTCCTATCTTCTATGTTTCTATGCTCCATTGACCACCCGACCTCTCGCCTCCCTTTCCCCTCTGTACTCCTGGAGCGTGCCATTGCTGCCCAGTTCCATGCGGGCGCCTCCCGCAGTTTGCAGTTTCAACGGCTTATGGCCTGGCTTCTACCCTGCCCCGCCTCTGGGGAAAGAAAGAAAGAAAGAAAGAAAGAAAGTGTGGTCACTGTTGTAATGTAGGAAAAGCGGCAGCCAATTTGCGCACAGCAAGCTCCCACGAATAGCAATGTGATAATGACCAGATCATCTGTTTTTAGTGATGTTGATTGAGGCATAAATATTGGTCCAGGACACCAGGGAGAACTCCCCCTGCTCTTCTTCCAATAGTGGCCGTGGGATCTTTTACGTCCACCTGAGAGGGCAGACGGGGCCTCGGTTTAACGTCTCATCCGAAAGACGGCTCCCTCAGTACTGCCCCTCCGACAGTGCGGCGCTCCCTCAGTACCGCCCCTCCAACAGTGCGGCGCTCCCTCAGTACTGCCCCTCCTACAGTGCAGCGCTCCCTCAGTACTGCCCCTCCGACAGTGCGGCGCTCCCTCAGTACAGCCCCTCCGACAGTGCGGCGCTTCCTCAGTACTGACCCTCCGACAGTGCGGCGCTCCCTCAGTACTGATCCTCCGACAGTGCGGCGCTCCCTCAGTACCGCCCCTCCGACAGTGCGGCGCCCCCTCAGTACTGCCCCTCCGACACTGCGGCGCTCCCTCAGTACTGCCCCTCCGACAGTGCGGCACTCCCTCAGTACAGCCCCTCCGACAGTGCGGCACTCCCTCAGTACTGCCCCTCCGACAGTGCAGCGCCCCCTCAGTACTGGCACTGGGAGTGTCTGCCTGGATTATGGGCTCATGTCTCCAGAGTGGGAATCGAACCCACGGCCTTCTATACTCAGAGGCAAGAGACAGATACCCACTGCGCCATAGCTGACACTATACAGCTACGGCAGCATGGTGTAAATGGGGTCTGAAGACAAACTGTCTCTAGTCCATCCAATGAGGCACTGGGTAAATGGGGCCTGCAGAGACAGGGCTGACTACAGACAGAGTCCAAGTCAGAAAGACATATATGCAGAAGTAGACAGCAACACTGTTCAAAATCGTTCCTCTTCTACGCGCTTGTGGCTTTGGAAGGATCTTTGAGAAAGATAATGCAGCCACTTCAGTACGACTCTGCACAAATTTGTGAAAACGCCTTCCTCTCCCTCTCTCGTAGCAACCACAGAACTGATAATCTGATAGGGTGCAGCATGGCTCCAGTGAGATCCAGCTAACCTTCATCTTCGTTGAAAATCAAACAGGCACATATTTGACCTGCATGATATTTGAAGTTGGCTGTGTAGTTTTTTTTATTATTTTTGCTGCTCATCAGCTCAAACTCTAACTGTAGCCTTTCAAGCCCTGGAAGATTTGAGTCTCGTGCCAGCATGTCTATTGACGTCACTGTGTCAGCCAATGAGCAGCCGTTACCATTCCACCGCCTTCCTCCTCCTGTTCCAGTGACACGTTCAGAGGACGCACTGGACACTTGGTGGTGGAGTCTTCTCAGGCAGTCCCTCGGAGCCGAGGATGACTCACTTCCACATTAAAAATGAGTTCTCAGGTGACTGCTGAGTCCAATGCGGGACCGACAGTCTCTGTCACAGGTGGGGCAGACGATGGTTGAAGGGGTGGGTGGGTGGGGTGCTTGAGTTGACGTGCGCTCCTTGCGCTGCCTGCGCTTGGCTTCCGCTTGCTCCCGGCGACGAGACTCGAGGTGTTCGGCACCTTCCCGGATGCTTCTCCTCCACTTTGTGTGGTCTTGGGCCAGGGATTCCCAGATGTCGGTGGGGATGTTGCACTTTTTCAAGGAGGCTTTGAGGGTGTCCTTGAAGCGTTTCCTCTGCCCACCTGGGGCTCTCTTGCCCTGCCGGAGCTCCGAGTAGAGCGCTTGTTTTGGGAGTCTCGTATCAGGCATGCGGACGAATGTGACCTGTCCATCGGAGCTGATAGAGCGTGGTCAAAGCTTCGATGCTGGGGATGTTGGCCTGAGCGAGAACACAGACGTTGGTACGCCTATCCTGCCAATGGATTTGCAGGATCTTGCGGAGGCAGCGTTGGTGGTACCTCTCCAGTGCTTTGAGGTGCCTGCTGTACATGGTCCATGTCTCTGAGGCATACAGGAGGGCGGGTATCACTACTGCTCTGTAGACCATGAGCTTGGTGCCGGGTTTGAGGTCCTGGTCTTCAAACACTCTCTTCCTCAGGCGACCGAAGGCTGCACTGGCACACTGAAGGCGGTGTTGGACTCCGCCATCGCCGTCTGCCCTTGTTGACAGTAGGATCCCGAGGTATGGAAAGTGGCCCAGACTATCAAGAAACAGCTGAGCGCACTGGACAACAGCAGAGGCGGTGGGCCCCCAACAACATCCTGGCTGTCCTGCTGAAGACTTGCGCTCCAGAACTAGCCATACCTCTCGCCAAGGTGGCTCACCACCACCTTCTCAAGGGGCAAGTAGGGATGGGCAATAAATACTGGGCCTTGCCAGCGACGCCCACATCCCGTGAACAAATAAAAAAGATGACTGGCTTTCAGCTTCAAGTTTTATCTTACAAGCCCTCTGAAGATCTGTTGAAAACCATGCTCCTTTAGACACCATGGCCCAGAAATTGGAGTTCGTTGGTTGCCGCGGGGGTAAGGATCCCCCGCGATATCGCACTCCGCGCCTACCTTTATGGTTTTGACCCACACGAACTTCAGTTCCTGGGCCTCTCCCTGGTGCTGGCGCGCAGTGTGTGCGTGACCCGGAGGCGCAGTTAGTGCGATGCGACCTCTGGGATCACATGGGCCAGTTAGAGCCAATGGCAGCACACCCGAGCTGTCAAAACTATGAATACAACAAGCCCCCAAAAGAACAGCTAAACCTCAATTAAATTTAAAAAAAAAGCCATCACATTAATAAAATAACTAGTTAAATAAATTAACCACTTTAAACAAAAATTTAAATTTTTGAAAAAATTTAAATTCTTTTTAAAAGTTATAAAAATAAACTTACCTTTCTTTAAAGTCTCTAAAAAAGATAAACCTGTTGAAATTTTTTTTAAATAATACTTAATTAATTACTTACCTTGTTAAAAGGGGGTCTTACGCCTGCTTTCTTTATGTGTAAAATCTTCAACACTTACCTGCGCGTTCAAACCTGAAAAAAAACTAAGTGCGCTGCGTGCGCGCAGCCTGTAGTGCGCACATGGTTCACTTAGGAACCGCCCCCTTCGCAATACCCGAAGTGCCGGTTTCCCGCGCATGCGCTGTGCATGCAGGAAACCGGCACTTCGGGACCTAATACGCGAGAGTACACAGTGCGTACTCTCCCGCATTAGGTCTAATTTTCGGGCCCATATATGTCTACATCAAAGGTACATGTCATAGATAACAAGTGTGAGGTGACGCATTTTGGCAGAAGGAACCGGGAGAGGCAATATACACTTAATGGCACAGTTTTAAAGAGTGTGCAGGGACAGAAGGACCTGGGAGTTAATGTGCATAGATCCCTGAAGGTGGCGGGACATATTGAGAGAGTGGTTAGCAAAGCATATGGGATCCTGGGCTTCATAAATAGAGGTATTGAGTACAAAAGTAGAGAAGTTATGCTGAACCTTTATAAAGCGCTGGTTAGGCCACAACTGGAGTATTGCGTCCAGTTCTGGTCCCCACACTTTCGGAAGGATGTGAAAGCCCTTGAGAGGGTGCAGAGGAGATTTACCAGAATGGTTCCGGGGATGGGGGATCTTAGCTACAAGGACAGGTTGGAGAAGCTGGATTTGTTTTCATTAGAGCAAAGGAGGTTGAGGGGTGATTTGATAGAGGTGTACAAGATTATGATGGGTTTGGATAGGCTAGACGGGGAAAGGCTGTTCCCACTAGTTGATGGTACAAGGACTAGGGGACACAGATTTAAGGTTTTGGGCAAGAGATACAGGGGGGATGTGAGGGAAAACTTTTTTACGCAGCGAGTGGTGAGGACCTGGAACTCGCTGCCGACGGAAGTGGTGGAAGCGGAGACACTCAATGTTTTCAAGGGGAGACTGGATAGGCACTTGAGGGAAATAAACTTGCAGGGCTACGGGGATAGAGCGGGGGAATGGGACTGACTGGATTGCTCTACAGAGAGCCGGCACGGACTCGATGGGCCGAATGGCCTCCTTCTGTGCCGTTATGACTCTCTGACTCTATTGGCTCTATTTTGCCAGGCCCGAGGAGGTGGGATTGGAGGCGTGTGAGGTGTTAAAATCGCAAAAAAATGGCGGGCGGCTCCGATCCTGCCTCTATCCCGCCTCTGAGCAATTTTCCCAGAATCGGGGTTTCAGACCCCCTTTCCATCCCGCCTCCAAGAGGCGGGATAGGCCCTTAAGGCCCTTAACAACCACTTAAGTGCCTCTATAATCCCATTCTGAGAGGCCTTTCTGATTTTAACACATTTCCCCCGTCCTGCACGTCTCCTCTGGAACACGCCAGTGAATCCTGGCGGCCTCACAAGTGAACTGCTTACTAACAGCTGCAGCTCCACCATTAAAAAGGAGTTTTCAGCAATCATCATTTATAGGTGGCAGAACTTTGTTGTTTCAGGTCTGGGGGAACTTTTAGCAGGCCTACTCATTGTTGTGGAAGATTGGAGCCTGACACCCATCTCCAGTGTGACCTCCTGGGAAACCCCTCTCGCCACCTTGACTGAGCGCTTCCTCAACTGAGGCATATACCTGCAGCATGGCGACCATTTATTTCCTTTCCTCCTGGACATCAGATTCGGACGAAGACCAGCCGCGGCAGCAGCAGAACCATGAGCAACAGCAGCACCAACAGCAGCAGCAACAACAGGAGCGCCAAGCTGCTGCTCACCCACCTGAAGCTGCACAGGCCAGAAGGCGCCAGCGCGTGACCACATTGCTGCCCGGGATGCAAGGGACGCACTCATCTTGGCCAGATTTGCTTAGCCTGCGCTATCAAACACTTTTGCCTCGCACCTTCTTAGCAGAGCATCAACAGTGGACAAGAACCTGCGGATTCCTATCACTCTGACCACCATACTGACAATTGCAAGTCACTCTAAGCCCTCAATGTGGAAGTCCCATTTGCGCAATGACACAGGCCACAACTTCAACAGTTTGTCATCAGAAATTTTTATCACAACAAGCAACTTTAGGCATTTCAAAAATAAACACAACATAACACCCAAGTGACTACCCTTGTGACTACTTGTGCATTATCTTCCTCTTACGCGTGCTCCTACGTGGTGCTTCCCCTGAGGCTTCAGCAGATGTGGAGCCCCTTTCTCACTTTCTTGCTGCTCCTGTCTCGACACCTTTGGCGGCCGTTCTCTGGGGTTGCGAACCTGTGAGGGCTCGGCAACAGTCTGCTGCTCGTGCGGCTGTGCAGGGGATGAGACGCCCATCTCAGTTGGGTGAGGACTCTGGTGGGGCTCTGACCGAGGGCTTTGCAGTGGTATGGTCGTGTGAGCGCTTGGAGAGGAGCCCCCACTTCCTTGTTGTCTGCCACCAACATCCCTCTCATGGGTCAGCCCCACTTCAGAGCTAGCAAGTGGCTTGACAGCACCTTGCTGCACTTCAGGGGGGCCATGAGGACCCGTTTCTGCACTGGAAGTCCTACTCCAGAGGACTTCCATGAAGGTCTGGTTTCTCTGCTCAATAGCTGACCATCGCTACTCAAGAGATGCCAGTCTATTCTGAACAATGACCATGTTTTCAACACTCTGGCGACTAAGCTCCTCCATGGCCGCAGCCATCCTCTCCACAGAGGTTGCCATCCTTTCCGTGGTGATGCGTTCATGCGCCAATGCCTCCACAAAGGCTCTGCTCATGTTCACGATGGACTCCCTCATTCGCTCCACACTTGCAGCGACCCTGGATGCAAAACCTGCCAGAAACTCCTGCACCTGTTCCTGGAATTCCAGCACCGCTCCGACAGTGCGGCGCTCCCTCAGTACTGCCCCCCCGACAGTGCGGCGCTCCCTCAGTACTGCCCCTCCGACATTGCGGCGCTCCCTCAGTCCTGCCCCTCCGACAGTGCGGCGCTCCCTCAGTACTGCCCCTCCGACAGTGCGGCGCTCCCTCAGTACTGCCCCTCCGACAGTGCGGCGCTCCCTCAGTACTGCCCCTCCGACAGCGCAGAACTCCCTCAGTACTGCCCCTCCGACAGTGCGGCACTCCCTCAGTACAGCCCCTCCGACAGTGCGGCGCTCCCTCAGTACTGCCCCTCCGACAGTGCGGCGCTCCCTCAGTACTGCCCCTCCGACAGTGCGGCACTCCCTCAGTACTGCCCTCCGACAGTGCGGCGCTCCCTCAATACCGCCCCTCTGACAGTGCGGCACTCCCTCAGTACTGCCCCTCCGACAGTGCGGCACTCCCTCAGTACTGCCCTCCGACAGTGCGGCGCTCCCTCAATACCGCCCCTCTGACAGTGCGGCGCTCCCTCAGTACTGCCCCTCCGACAGTGCGGCGCTCCACTGGGAGTGTCAGGCTAGATATTTGGGCTCAAGTCTCCTGGAGCGGGACTTGAACCCAGAACCTTCTGACTCAGAAAGGTGAGAGTGCGACCCACTGAGCCCCGGCTGACACTTAGGTAGTGCGGTCTCCAGCCGTGATTGACGGGGGAACCACCCAATCATCTCCATTCTGGCCGGAACTTGTAGTGTCACTATATCTAGCCGTCTAGAACAGGAACAGAGGAACAGGAGTAGGCCATTCAGGCCCTCGAGAATAACAAGGAGATGGGACAAATCTTATGGGGCTGGTTGGTGAGCTGAATGCACTAAATTTTCCTGGGGTCTTAAGAAGATAAGAAATAGGAGCAGGAGTCGGCCATTCAGCCCCTTGAGCCTGCTCCGCCATTCAATAAGATCATGGCTGATCATCGACATCAACTCCATATCCCTTGATTCCCCGAGAGTCCAAAAATCTATCGATCTCAGCCTTGAATATACTCATCGACTGAGCCTCCACAGCCCTCTGGGGTAGAGAATTCCAAAGATTCACCACCCTCTGAGTGAAGAAATTCCTCCTCATCTCAGTCCTAAATGGCCGACCCGTTATCCTGGTCAGCTCACCTCCAGTGCTCCTATAGGAGGTCAGCCTAATAAGGGGACCGGAGAGGGGTGTCCACTTAAAGGTAAGTGACTACATATCGGGGAAAACATCCTTCCAATCTTTGGACAGGTTTCGAGGGCATTTCAAGCCATTGGCAGCTTTTGCCAGAGCTAGCCTAGCTCGCACCGAATCCCGTTCACCCATCACCCCTGTAGGGGGAGGTGGTGTGTGTCAGCTTCACCTCTGACTTCTGAGTCTTATATTCGAATCGCTCCCACTTCCTTGGTTCTAGACCTTGGACTTATTTGGGGGTTGTGACAAAAAGTGCGGCAGACAACTGGTCTTGGTGCAAGAACTTTGATCTTTATTCAAGAGAGAAAAATATAACACAATAATCTGAACACTCGAATAAAATGGGGAACACTTCGATACACACGAGGGAAATTACATTAGAAAAATACCTCACCCCTCCCAATCCCACTTTACTAGCTAAGTTGGGCTCTAGAGGACCAGGGATAATGCTCACTCAACGAATCCTTGACAGTTGAGCTGGTTCGCGGTTTCGGGGTTCGCTGTATATGTTGGTTGGTGCCTGCCGTACCCCGGACGCGGTAGAGGACTTCGACTGCGTAGCTGGTCAGTCTTCGCGAGTCCGCTGATGCGGTAGGGTGCGTATTGGATCTATCAGGTGAGTACCCACTTTTCTTCGGTTAGAGTTAGGGTTTAGAGTCTTTGGAGTAAAAATCTTACCCAGGGGTAAGTCAGGAATAGATTGTAGAGTGGAAAACTTGCGAGTCTTTGGTTTTCTCCCGAGTTGGTTTTCTTTGGTCGCGGTGTCCCAATATTACCCGGTTGGTTGGCGGTAATATTCGGTTGGTTGTTTCGTAAGGCCCTTGTCGCCGCGAGGTGTCTGATGGTCACTGGAACTGTTGCTCTGGTCTCTTCTTGTGTGTTGACCTGCTTCTAGAGCTGCTGAACTCCGTAACTGCTGAACTCGATGAACTCCTGATTGTTGTCACTGTGCAACTGCTCCACCCTTGAACTTGAGAAAACAAGCCTTCAATTGTTCACAAAAGTGTGAAGTGGTTTCGGGATGGTTCCATGAGCTGTTGAGCTGTTTCTTGATTGTAGTCATTGTGCTCAGGTTTCGAGTTTCCTGACTGGGCCTGAGATTTCTATAGAGTGGGGCTAGGTGATCTGTTTTATGCATGTTTTTGATGGGTCCTGTAATTTGGGTGGGGACTGCTCTTCCGTGGGTCTATTGTTAGAATGTAAAATTGTCTGATAGGGGCTGAGTGACGTTAAACAGTTCCCCAGACAGTTTGATTAACTCCAATACCCAAACTGTCTTTACAGAGGTTGATCCCAACTCCTGTTGCAGCCTTTTTCCTTTACAAGCCCAAACATGCCCTTTTAAAATACCAAAACTTGGTTTTTGACCTTGAATCTCCCTCTGTTAGGCCCAATACATTTTATCACCCTGAAGTGGTTAGAAAAGAGTCCAAAGTCCTTTTCTTTAGTGTTTTTCTCCGAGTTTTGGGGGATCTGTGAATTTTGAGAATCTGTGCTCGTTGACCTTCATTGGCTTCCGGTCCGGCAATGCCTCAATTTAAAAAATCTTCATCCTTGTGTTCAAATCCCTCCGTGGCCTCCTCACCCCCTCCCTATCTCTGTAAACACCTCCAGCCCCACAACTCTCCGAGATCTCTGCGCTCCTCCAATTCTGGCCTCTTGAGCATCCCCCGATTTCCATCACTCCACCATTGGCGGCCGTGCCTTCAGCCGCCTGGGGCCCTAAGCTCTGGAATTCCCTCCCGAAACCTCTCCGCCTCTCTCTCCTCCTTTAAGACGCTCCTTAAAACCGACCTCTTTGACCAAGCTTTTGGTCACCTGTCCCTAATATCTCCTTATGTGGCTCGGTGTCAAATTTTGTTTGATAATCGCTCCTGTGAAGCGCCCTGGGACGTTTTACTACGTTAAAGGCGCTATATAAATACAGAGTGTTGTTGTTATCGTTGTTCCCTCTGGGAATCCCACTCCATGTGAACAATAGGTTTCTCGCTCAATTTATGCTTTCTTGAGGAGGAGGAGTAATGAAAGAACATAAGAACATAAGAAATAGGAGCAGGATTAGGCCAATCGGCCCCTCGAGCCTGCTCCGCCATTCAATGAGATCATGGCTGATCTGATCCTAACCTCAAATCTAAAGAACACAAGAAGTAGGAGCAGGACCCGGCCACTCAGCCCCTGGGCCCGCTCCGCCACCCACAGGGCCTCGACCGATCCGAACTCAGCCTCATGTCCAATTTCCTGCCCGCTCCCCGTAACCCCTAATTCCCTTTATTTCTAGCAAACTGTCTATTTCTGTTTTAAATTTATTTAATGATGTAGCTTCCACAGCTTCCTGGGGCAGCAAATTCCACAGACCTACTACCCTCTGAGTGAAGAAGTTTCTCCTCATCTCAGTTTTGAAAGAGCAGCCCCTTATTCTAAGATTATGCCCCCTAGTTCTAGTTTCACCCATCCTTGGGAACATCCTTACCGCATCCACCCGATCAAGCCCCTTCACAATCTTATATGTTTCAATAAGATCGCCTCTCATTCTTCTGAACTCCAATGAGTAGAGTCCCAATCTACTCAACCTCTCCTCATATGTCCACCCCCTCATCCCCGGGATTAACCGAGTGAACCTTCTTTGTACTGCCTCGAGAGCAAGTATGTCTTTTCTTAAGTATGGACACCAAAACTGTATGCAGTATTCCAGGTGCGGTCTCACCAATACCTTATATAACTGCAGCAATACCTCCCTGTTTTTATAATCTATCCCCCTAGCAATAAAAGCCAACATTCCGTTGGCCTTCTTGATCAACTGCTGCACCTGCATACTAACTTTTTGATTTTCTTGCACTAGAACCCCCAGATCCCTTTGTACTGCAGTACTTTCCAGTTTCTCACCATTAAGATAATAACTTGCTCTCTGATTTTTCCTGCCAAAGTGCATAACCTCACATTTTCAATGAAAGAATTCCGGGCAGGTGAGGTTGCCCCCGAGCAACATCCACTTGTTGTTACCCTCCCATCCACAATCAAAAAACAGAGGCGCATGTACCAGGAGCACCACGGTTTAGGCTCCAATTGACCAGCAGTGGCAGAAACATGCCGCATGCTGTAATCTGACCTAAGAACTGAAGGACAGAAGAATTAGGAGCAGGAGTCGGCCATTCGGCCCCTCGAGCCTGCTCCGCCATTCAATAAGATCCTGGCTGATCTTCGACCTCAACTCCACTTCCCCGCCCGATCCCCATATCCCTCGATTCCCCTAGAGCCCAAAAATCTATCGATCTCAGCCTTGAATATACTCAACGACTGAGCATCCACAGCCCTCTGGGGCAGAGAATTCCAAAGATTCACCACCCTCTGAGTGAAGAAATTCCTCCTCATCTCAGTCCTAAATGGCCGACCCCTTATTCTGAGACTGTGACCCCTGGTTCTAGACTCTCCAGCCAGGGGAAACAGCCTCCCTGTATCTACCCTGTCAAGCTCCTTAAGAATTTTATATGTTTCGATGTCTCATTCTTCTAAACTATAGGCCTCGTCTGCTCAATCTCTCCTCGCAGGACAATCCTCTCATCCCAGGAAACCTTCATCGCACTCCTTCTGAGGCAAGTATCTCCTTCCTTGGGTAAGGAGACCCGAGCTGTACAAAAGCAAAATACAGCGGATGCTGGAAATCTGAAATAAAAAGAGAAACATGCTGGAAACACTCAGCGGGTCAGGCAGCATCTGTGGAGAGAGAAACAGAGTCAACGTTTCAGGTCGGTGACCCTTCGTCAGAACTGGAAAAAGTTGGAGATGAAACAGGTTCTTAAGCAAGTGTCGGGGCAGGGAGAGGGGGGGGGGGGAGGAAAGAACAAAAGGGAAGGTCTGTGATGTCGTTGACCAGAGCTGTAGTTGAACTCCCACAGTGACAGTACAGGTCACGACCTCTCTGACCTGTTACGCCACATGTGCATCGCAGGTACGATGTATGACTGTCCAATGGGGACCAGACCCTTGACGCGTCAAACAGGGGAAACTCTCTTTCCCCCCCAGCCGCCTCCTGTGTCACAATACCTAGCTCATGAAACGGGGGGGGGGTGGGATTGGTTGCTGACCTCACACACAACCCTTGCAGATGTGAGTTCAAATCCCGCCGATCCGATATGAATTTAAATTCAGTTGATTAAATAAATTTGTGAATTTTTTTTAAAAAGCTAGTATCGGTAATGGTGACCGTAAAACTACCGGATTGGTGTGAAAACCCAACTGGTTCACTAATGTCCTTTAGTGGAAGGAAATCTGCTGCCCTTACCCGGTCTGGCCGGTATGTGACTCCAGACCCACAGCGATGTGGTTGACTCTTAACTGCCCCTCTGAAATGGCCCAGCGAGACACTCAGTTGTACCAAACCTGCGATGACAAAGTCAGTACTGTGGGAGCACCTTCACCACAAGGACAGTTACATAGAAAAATAGGAGCAGGAGTAGGCCATTCGGCCCTTCGAGCCTGCTCCGCCATTCAATATGATCATGGCTGATCCTCTATCTCAATACCATATTCCTGCTCTCTCCCCATACCCCTTGATGCCTTTTGTGTCTAGAAATCTATCCATCTCCTTCTTAAATATATTCAGTGACTTGGCCTCCACAGCCTTCTGTGCTAGAGAATTCCACAGGTTCACCACCCTCTGAGTGAAGAAATTTCTCCTCATCGCAGTCCTAAATGTCCTACCCCGTATCCTGAGACAGTGATCCCTCGTTCTCGGCCCCCCAGCCAGGGGAAACATCCTCCCTGCATCCAGTCTGTTCAGCCCTGTCAGAATTTTATACGTTTCAATCAGATCCCCCTCTCATTCTTCTAAACTCTAGTGAATACAGGCCTAGTCGACCCAATCTCTCCTCATACGACAGTCCTGCCATCCCAGGAATCAGTCTGGTGAACCTTCGCTGCACTCCCTCTATGGCAAGTATATCCTTTCTTAGGTAAGGAGACCAAAACTGCACACAGTACTCCAGGTATTGTCTCACCAAGGCCCTATATAACTGTAGGAAGACATCCTTGCTCCTGTACTCAAGTCCTCTTGCAATGAAGGCCAAAATACCATTTGCCTTCCTAACGGCTTGCTGCACCTGCATGTTTGCTTTCAGTGACTGGTGTACAAGGACACCCAGGTCCCTCTGTACATCAGTAGTTCACCGAAGGCGGCTCACCACCACCTACTCAAGGGGCAATTAGGGATGGGCAATAAATGCTGGGCCTTGCCAGCGAGGCTCACATCCTGCGAATGAATAAATAAAAAAAGAAGCGATGGCTTATAGACCATAGAATGATAGAATAGTCCAGCACAGAGGGAGGCCATTCGGCCCATCGAGTCTCTGCCGGCTCTTTCAAAGAGCAATCCAATTAGTCCCACTCTCCCCATTCCAGGCCAGTGCAGCCTTCGGTCGCCTGAGGAAGAGAGTTGCCTGAGAAGACCAGGACCTCAAACCCAGCACCAAGCTCTTGGTCCACAGAGCAGTAGTGATACCCGCCCTCCTGTATGCTTCAGAGATATGGACCATGTATAGCAGGCACCTCAAAGCACTGGAGAGGTACCACCAACGCAAGGTCCTGCAAATCCATTGGCAGGATAGGCGCACCAACGTCAGTGTTCTCGCTCAGGCCAACATCCCTAGCATCGAAGCTTTGACCACGCTCGATCAGCTCCGATGGACGGGTCACATCATCCACATGCCCGATACGAGACTCCCAAAACAAGCGCTCTACTCGGAGCTCCGACACGGCAAGAGAGCCCCAGGTGGGCAGAGGAAACGCTTCAAGGACACCCTCAAAGCCTCCTTGAAAAAGTGCAACATCCCCAACCGACACCTGGGAATCCCCGGCCCAAGACCGCACGAAGTGGAGGAGAAGCATCCGGGAAGGCGGAGAACACCTCGAGTCTCTTCGCCGGGAGCAAGCGGAAGCCAAGCGCAAACAGCGCAAGGAGCGCCCGTCAACCCAAGCACCCCACCCACCTGCCCCTTCAACCACCGTCTGCCCCACCTGTGACAGAGACTGTCGGTCCCGCATTGGACTCATCAGTCACCTGAGAACTCATTTTTAGTGTGGAAGCGAGTCATCCTCGGTTCCGAGGGACTGCCTAAGAAGATAATATCCCTGCAATACGTAACCCTCCCTGCTTCTATTTCTTAAACTGCGACCGACTTCTCACTCCCCCCACCCACCAAACAAACATGGGTTTGCCGATTTTCGTGACACAGTGTCCCTTTAGGACCATGAAAAGGCAATTTAATTTCGAGAAGATTGCAAAATCCCTATCTACCACCCGCCAAACAGCGGAGAGCTCTTCGATCGGGACAGTTTGCCTGATAGCCTTGCCTGCCAGTGACTCAGCCCGAGCACCGATGCACAAGATAAGAGAGCAATGCGCAGGGGCTAAACGGGGGAAAGAGGAACATTTGCAGACAAAGTGAAAAAGCCTCACAGACTCGTGCGAACCAAATAAATATCTAAAGTAACGCCAAAGGCTTGATGGGTAGAGGCACTGTCTGGTGTCGTCCTGAATTGCAGGCCCCAGATCTCAGAATGATACCGAAAAGAAGGAAAGACTTGCACATCTCCAGCGCCTTTCATGACCTCAGGATGTCTCAAAGCGCTTCACAGCCAATGAAGTACTTTTTGAAGTGTAGTCACTGTTGTAATGTGGGAAACGCAGCAGCCAATTTGCGCACAGCAAGCTCCCACAAACAGCAATGTGATAAGGACCGGATCATCTGTTTTAGGGATGTTGATTGAGGGATAAATATTGGCCCCAGGACACCGGGGAGAACTCCCCCTGCACTTCTTCCAATAGTGGCCGTGGGATCTTTTACATCCACCTGAGAGGGCAGACAGGGCCTCGGTTTAACGTCTCATCCGAAAGAAGGCACCTCCGACAGTGCAGCACTCCTTCAGTACTGCCCCTCCGACAGTGCGGCGCTCCCTCAGTACTGCCCCTCCGACAATGCGGCGCTCCCTCAGAACTGCCCCTCCGACAGTGCGGCTCTCCCTCAGAACAGCCCCTCCGACAGTGAGGCGCTCCCTCAGAACTGCCCCTCCGACAGTGCGGCGCTCCCTCAGTACTGCCCCTCCGACAGTGAGGCGCTCCCTCAGTACTGCCCCTCCGTCAGTGCGGCGTTCCCTCAGTACTGCCCCTCCGACAGTGCGGCGCTCCCTCAGTACCGCCTCTCCGACAGTGAGGCGCTCCCTCAGTACTGGCCCTCTGACACTGCGGCGCTCCCTCAGTACCGCCCCTCCGACAGTGTGGCGCTCCCTCAGTACTGCCCCTCCGACAGTGCAGCGCTCCCTCAGTACTGCCTCTCCGACAGTGCGGCGCTCCCTCAGTACTGCCCCTCTGACAGTGCGGCGCTCCCTCAGTACTGCCCCGCCCGACAGTGTGGCGCTCCCTCAGTACTGCCTCTCCGACAGTGCGGCGCTCCCTCAGTACTGCCCCTCCGACAGTGCGGCGCTCCCTCAGTACTGTCCCTCCGACAGTGCGGCGCTCCCTCAGTACTGCCCCTCCGACAGTGCGGCGCTCCCTCAGTACTGTCCCTCCGACAGCGCGGCGCTCCCCCAGTACTGTCCCTCCGACAGTGCGGCGCTCCCTCAGTACTGCCCCTCCGACAGTGCAGCGCTCCCTCAGTACTGCCCCTCCGACAGTGCGGCGCTCCCTCAGTACTGTCCCTCCGACAGTGCGGCGCTCCCTCAGTTCTGCCCCTCCGACAGTGCGGCGCTCCCTCAGTACCGCCCCTCCGACAGTGCGGCGCTCCCTCAGTACTGCCCCTCCGACAGTGCGGCGCTCCCTCAGTACTAGCACTGGGAGCGACAGCCTGGATTGTGGGGCTCATTTTCCCGGAGTGGGACTCGAACCCGCGACCTTCTGACTCAGAGGCGAGAGAAAGTGCGGCCCACTGAGCCATGGATGACACATTCAGTGGATATCACACTCGTCAACTCAATCAAAAGGGTTTGGGTTCAAGCCCCACTACAGTAACAAGGTTTGTTTTTTAGCAGCACCAGAGTCTCGCTACCATCACCTTTCTCTCTTGTGAAGGTACATCCAGGGTTAATTCAGGAAATGACCCAGTCTAGCTGGTGTACAGGAACAGAGGGACCTCTGATATCCATCTGTATCGGTGTTGGATTCCTGCATCAAGTATAGGAGCTCAAAGGGGAATCAGTGATAATTGGATGATTCTAACTAGTCCATCCTGTTTTTCTTGATTAGGTCTATTTGGATATTGCTATCCTATTTGGATATGTTTGGTTGTGTCATCTGTGGCTCAGTCAGTCCCTCTCCGTCTCTGAGTCAGAAGGTTGTGGGTTCGAGCCCTTCTCCAGATATTGATCCCATAATCCAGGCCGACACTCCCAGTGCAGTACTGAGGGAGCGCCGCACTGTCGGAGGGGCAGTACTGAGGGAGCGCTGCACTGTCGGAGGGGCGGTACTGAGGGAGCGCCGCACTGTCGGAGGGGCAGTACTGAGGGAGCGCCGCACTGTCGGAGGGGCAGTACTGAGGGAGCGCCGCACTGTCGGAGGGGCAGTACTGAGGGAGCGCCGCACTGTCGGAGGGGCTGTACTGAGGGAGCGCCGCACTGTCGGAGGGGCGGTACTGAGGGAGCGCCGCACTGTCGGAGGGATGTACTGAGGGAGCACAGCACTGTCGGAGGTGCAGTACTGAGGGAGCGCCGCACTGTTGGAGGGGCAGTACTGAGGGAGCGCCGCACTGTCGGAGGGGCGGTACTGAGGGAGCGCCGCACTGTCGGAGGGGCAGTACTGAGGGAGCGCCGCAGTGTCGGAGGGGCGGTACTGAGGGAGCGCCGCACTGTCGGAGGGGCAGTACTGAGGGAGCGCCGCAGTGTCGGAGGGGCAGTACTGAGGGAGCGCCGCACTGTCGGAGGGGCGGTACTGAGGGAGCGCCGCACTGTCGGAGGGGCAGTACTGAGGGAGCGCCGCACTGTCGGAGGGGCGGTACTGAGGGAGGGCCGCACTGTCGGCGGGGCGGTACTGAGGGAGCGCCG
The DNA here is from genome assembly GCA_030390025.1 of Squalus acanthias. Taxonomy (NCBI): domain Eukaryota; kingdom Metazoa; phylum Chordata; class Chondrichthyes; order Squaliformes; family Squalidae; genus Squalus; species Squalus acanthias. Next base: position 424,910 of record JASTWF010000041.1, read on the forward strand.
CACTGTCGGAGGGGCGGTACTGAGGGAGCACCGCACTGTCGGAGGGGTAGTACTGAGGGAGCGCCGCACTGTCGGAGGGGCAGTACTGAGGGAGCGCTGCACTGTCGGAGGGGCGGTACTGAGGGATGCCGCACTGTCGGAGGGGCAGTACTGAGGGAGCGCCGCACTGTCGGAGGGGCAGTACTGAGGGAGCGCCGCACTGTCGGAGGGGCAGTACTGAGGGAGCGCCGCATGTCGGAGGGGCGGTACTGAGGGAGCGCCGCACTGTCGGAGGGACAGTACTGAGGGAGCGCCGCACTGTCGGAGGGGCAGTACTGAGGGAGCGCCGCACTGTCGGAGGTGCCGTCTTTCAGATGAAACATTAAACCGAGGTCTCATCTGTTCTCTCAGGTGGACGTAAAAGATCTCACGGCCACTATTGGAAGAAGAGCAGGGGGGGAGTTCTCTAAAAACACTCATCACCAAAAACAGATCATCACTAAAAACAGATGATCTGGTCATTATCACATTGCTGTTTGTGGGAGCTTGCTGTGCGCAAATTGGCTGCCGCGTTTCCCACATTACAACAGTGACCACACTTCAAAAAAAGTACTTCATTGGCTGTAAAGCGCTTTGGGACGTCCTGAGGTGGTGAAAGGCGCGGGAGAAACGCGAGTACCTTTCTTTCGTAAAACTAATTGTTATTTTTATTCTTGGCGCTCCTGAGTCCAAGTTGCTCACGCAAAGGTCAACATCCAACTGACGCTGCCTTAGGTGGTGGACTCTGAGGGGAACCCCTGGCACAAAGGAGTAGGAATCTAAAAGAGCGTGAAGAAAGTGCAGATAAAAAATGAGGAAGATGGGTGTCTATTTTTTTTCGAAATGATGATGCAAATTTTTCACGCCCCGACTTTGTTTTTTTTCTGTCTTCTCTACGCTGTGACGACCTTCTGTGTCTCCATTGGTCAGTCGGCTGAACGGGGTGGGGGGAGGCAGAGGCTGGGGCATGTTCGTTCGTCTATAAAGGATGCAGTAACTTCCACCAGTTCATCCAGCCGGCTGGGATCTGACTGCAGGACCACGGGTGAGTGAGCAGCCTGGGGCAGATGGGCAAGTGGGAGGGGGAGGGTGGTGGTGGTGGTGGGGTGGGCAATGGAACGAGCATCAGACCGCATCCAGTTTGCCTGGCTACAGAAGCCCCCTGACCATCGTATAGCCTTATACCCGAATAATGACCAGCTCAGTCTCGTGTCAGCCTTGGATCAGTTGGTATCTCTCTCTCTCTCTCTCTCGCCTCTGAGTCAGAATGGTAGTGGGTTCCGTCCCCACTTCCAGAGACTTGAGCAAAAAATCCAGGCCGACGCTCCCAGTGCCAGTACTGAGGGAGCGCCGCACTGTCGGAGGGGCGGTACTGAGGGAGCGCCGCACTATCGGAGGGGCAGTACTGAGGGAGCGCCGCACTGTCGGAGGGGCAGTAGTGAGGGAGCGCCGCACTGTCGGAGGGGCAGTACTGAGGGAGCGCCGCACTGTCGGAGGGGCAGTACTGAGGGAGTGCCGCACTGTCGGAGGGGCAGTACTGAGGGAGCGCCGCACTGTCGGAGGGGCAGTACTGAGGGAGCGCCGCACTGTCGGAGGGGCAGTACTGAGGGAGCGCCGCACTGTCGGAGGGGCAGTACTGAGGGAGCGCCGCACTGTCGGAGGGGCAGTACTGAGGGACCGCCGCACTGTCGGAGGGGCAGTACTGAGGGAGCGCCGCACTGTCGGAGGGGCGGTACTGAGGGAGCTCCGCACTGTCGGAGGGGCAGTACTGAGGGAGCGCCGCACTGTCGGAGGGGCAGTACTGAGGGAGCGCCGCACTGTCGGAGGGGCAGTACTGAGGGAGCGCCGCACTGTCGGAGGGGCAGTACTGAGGGAGCGCCGCACTGTCGGAGGGGCAGTACTGAGGGAGCGCCGCGCAGTCGGAGGGGCCGCTGAGCCTCGGCTGAAGATTCAGCAGCTGGGGTTGATTTGACTGAAGAAGGATCTGAGGCCCCCTTCTCGTGTTACTAAAACATAATTCTGTTTCATGTTCCCATCACAGGTTTCTCTCTTGTCGTGTCTGGGTGTGGAGCTCTGACCCCTCGCATGATGTTCAGACTTGCTGTGATCTGCCTCACCGTCACCTGCAGCTTCCTGCCCTCGGAGGCTGCTCCCCAAGGACCTTACTTGGAAGACAAGGATGAGGACAGAGTAAGTACTCAAACTGCCCAGACAATCGGGAGCGAAAACGGGCGCTAAACGGCCTCGAATGTGGCGGGCAGGGCGTGCACGCTCATTACCAGCAGGAAGTGCGCCGCCCGCCATATTGGTAAAGGCTGAGAAATCTTGGCCCACGCCTGAAACAGGCCTCATGCCCCTATGCGCATGCAATTTCCGGGCCTAACGCCTGTTTGAGGCCCCTGCGCAAAAATCAGGCCGCCCCTGTCTGACCTCGCGGGCGGATGTAAAGGATTTCCCACGGCCGCTATTGCAAGTGTCCTGGCCCAATATTTAGGCTGCAGACAGTGACGCCACAAGTCCCGGCCAGGATGGAGATGACTGGGTAAATTTCCCCCCGTCAATTACGCCCGGAGACCGCACTACATACATAAGAAATAGGAGCAGGAGTAGGCCAATCGCCCCTCGAGCCTGCTCCGCCATTCAATAAGATCATGGCTGATCTGATCCTAACCTCAAATCTAAAGAACACAAGAAGTAGGAGCAGGACCCGGCCACTCAGCCCCTGGGCCCGCTCCGCCACCCACAGGGCCTCGACCGATCCGAACTCAGCCTCATGTCCAATTTCCTGCCCGCTCACCGTAACCCTTAAATCCCTTTACCTCTAGGAAACGGTCTATTTCTGTTTTAAATTTATTTAATGATGTAGCTTCCACAGCTTCCTGGGGCAGCAAATTCCACAGACCTACTACCCTCTGAGTGAAGAAGTTTCTCCTCATCTCAGTTTTGAAAGAGCAGCCCCTTATTCTAAGATTATGCCCCCTAGTTCTAGTTTCACCCATCCTTGGGAACTGCTCTGAGGGTTTGAGTAAAGATGTCTTACTGCAATTATATAGGGCCCTGGTGAGACCACACCTGGAGTATTGTGTACAGTTTTGCTCTCCTTACCTAAGGAAGGATATACTTGCCATAGAGGGAGTGCAACAAAGGTTCACCAGACTGATTCCTGGGATGGGGGGATTGTCCTATGAGGAGAGATTGAGTAGACTAGGCCTGTATTCTCTGGAGTTCAGAAGAATGAGAGGTGATCTCATTGAAACATACAAAATTCTTACAGGGCTTGACAGGGTAGATGCAGGGAGGATGTTTCCCCTGGCTGGAGAGTCTCGAATCAGGGGTCACAGTCTCAGAATAAGGGGTCGGCCATTTAGGACTGAGATGAGGAGAAATTTCTTCACTCAGAGGGTGGTGAATCTTTGGAATTCTCTACCCCAGAGGGCTGTGGAGGCTCAGTCGTTGAGTATATTCAAGACAGAGATCGATAGATTTTTGGACTCTCGGGGAATCAAGGGATATGGGGATCGGATGGGAAAGTGGAGTTGAGGTCGATGATCAGCCTTGATCTTATTGAATGGCAGAGCAGGCTCGAGGGGCCGAATGGCTATCATTTCCTGTGTTCTTATTATCTGGGTCATTATCACAGTGCTGTTTGTGGGATCTTGCTGTGCGCAAATCGGCTGCCGCGTTTCCTACATTACAACAGCGACTACACTTCAAAAAGTGCTTCATTGGTTGTAAAGCGCTTTGGAACGATCTGAAAAGCGCTATAGAAATGGAAGCCTTTCTTTTTTAATTGCTATTTCTGGCCTATGTTCTTCAGCGAACTGGAACACATGGAGCGGGTAAATTTCAGTATGTCCAATGGTGTATCGTGCGTCATCCCGGTTTCTTGCCGTTTGCTTAAGGGAGGCGGAGAGGAAGTTTCCAGAGTTTTTCCCCAGGTAAATGGCCCCCAAGCTTTTTCCTCACCCGCCCGAGGAGTGAACATGATGGGCCGTTAGGGAGGGAGGGGGTGCGAGGCTGCAGCATCTGAACTACAGGGGAGCATCAGTGGGTGTGAAGGTGGACATGAATCTGTCATTCATGAAAGAAAGACTGATGAAATAATACTGGGCGGCCTGCGGGTGGCGCTGTCCAGGGAGAGTATAAATACTCGGGCATGGGCCCAGCTTGAGCAGGACATTCTTAACAGGAACTAATGAAGCACACAACTAGATCTCCATGTTGTAAAACAGTTGATTAAAGCTTTGTTTAACGCTTAGACCAAGTGCCCAGTAGTTTTCTTACGTCAAAGGTCTTCTCTCCCCTTTGTGTATCTGGAGTAATGTGTCAGTTGTGGCTCAGTGGGTAGCACCCTCGCCTCTGAGTCAGGAGGTTGTGGGTTCAAGCCCCACTCCAGAGACTTGAGCACACAAATCTAGGCTGACACACCCAGTGCAGTGCTGAGGGAGCGCTGCACTGTCAGAGGGGCAGTACTGAGGGAGCGCCGCACTGTCGGAGGGGCAGTACTGAGGGAGCGCCGCACTGTCGGAGGGGCAGTACTGAGGGAGCGCCGCACTGTCGGAGGGGCAGTACTGAGGGAGCGCCGCACTGTCGGAGGGGCAGGACTGAGGGAGCGCCGCAATGTCGGAGGGGCAGTACTGAGGGAGCGCCGCACTGTCGGGGGGGCAGTACTGAGGGAGCGCCGCACTGTCGGAGGGGCGGTACTGAGGGAGCGCCGCACTGTCGGAGGGGCAGTACTGAGGGAGTGCCGCACTGTCGGAGGGGCAGTACTGAGGGAGCGCCTCCCAGTCGGAGGGGCAGTACTGAGGGAGTGCCGCACTGTCGGAGGGGCAGTACTGAGGGAGCGCCGCACTGTCGGAGGGGCAGTGCTGAGGGAGCACCGCACTGTCGGAGGGGCAGTACTGAGGGAGCGCCGCACTGTCGGAGGGGCGGTACTGAGGGAGCGCCGCACTGTCGGAGGGGCAGTACTGAGGGAGTGCCGCACTGTCGGAGGGGCAGTACTGAGGGAGCGCCTCCCAGTCGGAGGGGCAGTACTGAGGGAGTGCTGCACTGTCGGAGGTGCCATCTTTCAGATGAGACGTTAAACCGAGGCCCCTGTCTGCTCTCTCAGGTGGATGTAAAAGATCCCACGGCCACTATTGGAAGAAGAGCAGGGGGAGTTCTTCCCTGGGGCCAATATTTTACCCTCAATCAACATCACTAAAACTAAAACTGGTCATTATCATTATTTGGGACGTCAATTAGTTTGATTCCATCGTCACTGAATCAGAATAATAAACACCCGGCACCCAGATATGAGAAAGTACCTGAGCAGATTCTGCTGTAACTTTACACTGGCTTCTGAGCAAAATAACAGAATGAAAGACAGACTCCCATTTCTCCAGCGCCTTTCACCACCTCAGGACGTCCCACAGCGCTTTACAGCCAATGAAGTGCTTTTTGAAGTGTGGTCACTGTTGTAATGTAGGAAACGCAGCAGCCAATTTGCGCACAGCAAGATCCCACCAACAGCAATGTGATAATGACCAGATCATCTGTTTCAGTGATGTGGATTGAGGGATAAATATTGGCCCCAGGACACAGGGGAGCACTCCCCTGCTCTTCTTCCAATAGTGGCCGTGGGATCTTTTATGTCCACCTGAGAGAGCAGACGGGGCCTCGGTTTAACGTCTCATCTGAAAGACGGCACCTCCGACAGTGCGGCGCTCCCTCAGTACTGCCCCTCCGACAGTGCGGCGCTCCCTCAGTACTGCCCCTCCGACAGTGCGGCGCTCCCTCAGTACTGCCCCTCCGACAGTGCGGCACTCCCTCAGTACTGCCCCTCCGACAGTGCGGCGCTCCCTCAGTACTGCCCCTCCGACAGTGCGGCGCTCCCTCAGTACTGCCCCTCTGACAGTGCGGCGCTCCCTCAGTACTGCCCCTCTGACAGTGCGGTGCTCCCTCAGTACTGCCCCTCCGACGGTGCGACGCTCCCTCAGTACTGCCCCTCCGACAGTGCGGCGCTCCCTCAGTACTGCCCCTCCGACAGTGCGGCGCTCCCTCAGTACTGCCCCTCCGACAGTGCGGCGCTTCCTCAGTACCGCCCCTCCGACAGTGCAGCTCTCCCTCATACTGCCCCTCCGACAGTGCGACGCTCCCTCAGCACTTTTCCTCCGACAGTGCGGCGCTCCCTCAGTACTGCCCCTCCGACAGTGCAGCTCTCCCTCAGTACTGCCCCTCCGACAGTGCGACGCTCCCTCAGCACTTTTCCTCCGACAGTGCAGCGCTCCCTCAGTACCGCCCCTCCGACAGTGCGGCGCTCCCTCAGTACTGCCCCTCCGACAGTGCGGCGCTTCCTCAGTACTGCCCCTCCGACAGTGCGGCGCTCCCTCAGTACTGCCCCTCCGACAGTGCGGCGCTCCCTCAGTACCGCCCCTCCGACAGTGCGGCACTCCCTCAGTACTGCCCCTCCGACAGTGCGGCGCTTCCTCAGTACCGCCCCTCCGACAGTGCGACGCTCCCTCAGTACCACCCCTCCGACAGTGCGGCGCTCCCTCAGTACTGCCCCTCCGACAGTGCGGCGCTCCCTCAGTACTGCACTGTGAGTGTCGGCCTAGATTTTTGTGCTCGAGTCTCTAGAGCGGGTTTCGTACCCACAACCTTCTGACTCAGAGGCGAGGGTGCTACCCACTGAGGCACAGCTGCCACCATTCCCTGACTGGGAACTGATTGCACCTTCTTCCATTCCCCCAGGAACAGCTGAGGTCCCAATTCGAGAAGTTTAAAGTGACGTACAACAAGAACTATGAAGGCCTTGAAGGTAAGAGCCCCACCTTCTCCATTCAGTCAGACCCCCCACGGAGCAGGCCAGCCCCAGTTTGACCCCTGACCTGTGCTGAATTAACCGATCTCGGGCAATCAAAGACAGCACAGCCACCGGTCTCATCGAGGCTGGGGGAAGGAAATTAAATATTACCCAAGGGTTCCCACTCACGATCCCCATTAACCAGCGTTCCCACGCCTGTTCCCAGCACCCAGTGTTCCCACTCCATTTCCCTATTAACCAGTGTTCCCACTCCATTTCCCTATTAGCCAAGGTTCCCACTCCTGATCCCGATCACTCGGGGTTCATAAGAACAGGAGCAGCAGTCGGCCAATCGGCCCCTCGAGCCTGCTCCGCCATTCAATAAGATCGTGGCTGATTCAATCTTGGCCTCAACACCACTTTCCCGCTCTCTCCGCATAACCCTTGACTCCCTTGTAGTTCAAATGTCTATCAATCTCCGCCTTGAATATATTCCATGATGTGGAGATGCCGGTGTTGGACTGGGGTGGACAAAAATGAGAAGTCGTACAACACCAGGTTATAGTCCAACAGCTTTATTTGAAATCACGAGCTTTCGGAGCGCGGCTTGGTGATTGCCCTCTGCGCGGGGCTCTACCTTGGAATGGGCCTTCACCTTTTGGATGTAGACCCTACCTTCCTCCCCTACTGCCCTCATGATTTTCTCCAACAGAGGCTTGATGGCCAGGGGTCTCCCATCAGCGGAGGTGTATCCACGACGGGACCAGATGGCCAGGTGCTCTGTACACGAATTGCATGGGAACATGCTGTCCGAGCAAATCGTGCATGGGGTAGGGAATTCCTCGGGGTGTGTGACTACATACACCACCGCAGACAGTTCAGCCTGCTGGGCACTCATGGTGCTGGGGAGCTTGATTGCCAGAGCAATGCCTGCCTCTGGGTCATAAATCCCACACCCTGTGAGTCGTTTGCCAGCTGATACTGTGCTTGAACCGTCCACATAGATTTCGCGGCCTGTGGGGTGTATCCCAGCTCGCAAGGACTTCACCTGACGAAGGAGCAGCGCGCCGAAAGCTCGTGATTTCAAGTAAAACTGTTGGACTATAACCTGGTGTTGTGCGACTTCTCATTTTTGAATATATTCAATGACTCCGCCTTCACAGCTCTCTGGGGTAGAGAATTCCAAAGATTCACCACCCTCTGAGAGAAGAAATTCCTCCTCATCTCCGTCTTAAATGGGCGACCCCTTATTCTGAAACTATGCCCCCTAGTTCTAGAGACCCCCACTCTTGTTCCAAGCACCCAACGTTTCCTCTCCTAACCCCTGCTAGGAAATGCATGTGTCTGAATGTCTGATGGGACCACCACTTGGCTCTCTCGTCTCAGTCCCATTGCCCGCTGACCCTCACTGCACATGACAGAGTGCGAGGAGTGAGGTATTGGAGGGCAGCTAGAATCTGAGGAAATGTTCCCTGGCACGATTCGCTTCCCTTCGGGAGAGAGAAGGCCAGACAAGAGTTGGGGAGGCGTACAACCGGATCCGATAACGCCCGTTTTAAACTCTCGCCAATAGACAAATTAATTCGGCCATCCCAGCCGCCCACTCTTACACATTTTTGTTTCCTTGGATTTGACGCAATTGTAGATGAGAGGCGGTTCAACATCTTCGTGAACAATCTGGAGAAAGCCAAAAGGATGCAGGAGCAGGACAGAGGGACTGCGGTGTACGGAATAACCAAATTCAGCGACATGTCAGGTAAAGGGAAAATGGGCAAGGTGGCAGGCATTACCGGGGGGGTTCCTCTCCCGGTGCCATGCTGGGCAAGGGGCAATGCGGAGCCATACTGACCGGGATAGGCCAACGCCTGGTCACTGGTCTGTGTTGAGAGGCCTGACCTAGGCCGTAATGGCAATGGGGCCTACAGCTGTGAAGTCAAACAACATATGCTGTCAAGTCTTACACAGGGATGGGAGTCAAATTCTTGTCTTTGCTACCACTTATGAAGATAAAACTACATATATGTATTCAGAGATACACATCGAGAGACACACATTCAGCCCAACCAACCCATGTTGGCGTTTACCATCCACCCAAGCAAATCATAGAATCATAGAAAGTTACAGCACAGAAGGAGGCCATTGGGCCCATCGTGTCCGTGCCGGCTGACAAAGAGCTCTCCAGCCTAATCCCACTTCCCAGCTCTTCGTCCCTAGCCCTGTAGGTTACAAGTGCCTATCCAAGTAATTTTTAAATGTGATGAGGGTTTCTGCCTCTCCCACCCTTTCAGGCAGTGAGTTCCAGACCCTCACCACCCTCTGGGTGAAGAAAGTTCTCCTCAACTCCCCTCTAATCCTTCCACCAATTACTTTAAATCTCTGCCCCCTGGTTATTGACCTCTCTGCTGAGGGAAATAGCCCCTTCCTGTCCACTCTATCTAGGCCCCTCATAATTTTATACACCTCAGTTAAATCTCCCCTCAGCCTCCTCTGTTCCAAAGAAAACAACCCCAGCCTATCCAATCTTTCCTCATAGCTAAAATTCCCCAGTCCTGGCAACATCCTCGTAAATCTCCTCTGTAACCCTCTCTAGTGCGATCGTCTCAATCACATTTACCCGTCCTGTTCCCACATCCCTTCATCCCCCTCTCCGATCGAATCTTGAATGTTGACAGTTCCTGCCTCACTCACCCACTAACCCCGGGAGTGAATTCCACTGCCTCACAAACTCTCCGAGTATGAAGAAGTTCTCCTGCCCTCTGTTCTAACTCTCTTCCATTTGGTCTTGTATCTCCGGCCCCGTGATTGCCTGAAGCATAAAACAGCGTTCCAACAAAGGTAGGGGACCCACTTGAAGGAGGGTCACTTGTGACCGCCCACAGCCGTGGGACTGTGCCTCAGTCTGAACCCGCCACCTTCAGGAGAGCAGAGTACAGATAGCGCAGTCTGAGAAGAAAATAAAATCCAACACGGGTTCCTAGACAAGAAAGAAGGACTCGCATTTCTCCAGCGCCTTTCACAACCTCAGGACGTCCCAAAGCACTTTACAACCAATGAAGTACTTTTTGAAGTGTGGTCACTGTTGTAAAGTGGGAAACACGGCAGGCTGTTTGCGCACAGCAAGCTCCCACTAACAAAAAATGTGATAATGACCAGACCATCAGTTTTTAGATGTTGATTGAGGGATAAATATTGGCCCTAGGACACCGGGGAAAACTCCCCCTGCTCTTTTTTCACCCACCTGAGAGAGCAGATGGGACCTGGGTTTAACGTCTCATCCGACAGACGGCATCTCCGACAGTGCAGCGATCCCTCAGAACTGACCCTCCGAATGTGCAGCGCTTCCTCAGTACTGCCCCTCCGACAGTGCGGCGCTCCCTCAATACTGCTTCTCCGACAGTGCGGCGCTCCCTCAGTACTGCCCCTCCGACAGTGCGGCGCTCACTCAGTACTGCCCCTCCGACAGCGCGTCGCTCCCTCAGTACTGCCCCTCCGACAGTGCGGCGCTCCCTCAGTACTGCCCCTTCGACAGTGCAGCGCTCCCTCAGCACTGCCCCTCTGACAGTGTGGCGCTCTCTCAACCCTGCCTCTCCGACAGTGAAGCACTCCCTCCCTACTGCCCCTCTGACAGTGCAGCGCTCCCTCAGTACTGCACCTCCGACAGTGCAGTGCTCTCTCAGTCCTGCCTCTCCGACAGTGCGGCGCTCCCTCAGTACCGCCCCTCCGACAGTGCGGCTCTCCCTCAGTACTGCCCCTCCGACAGTGCGGCTCTCCCTCAGTACTGCCCCTCCGACAGTGCGGCGCTCCCTCAGTACTGACCCTCCGAAAGTGCAGCGCTCCCTCAGTACTGCCCCTCCGACAGTGCAGCGCTCCCTCAATACTGCCCCTCCGACAATGCGGCGCTCCCTCAGTACTGCCCCTCCGACAGTGCAGCGCACCCTCAGTACTGCCCCTCCGACAGTGCGGCTCTACCTCAGTACTGCCCCTCCGACAGTGTGGCGCTCTCTCAGTCCTGCCTCTCCGACAGTGCAGCACTCCTTCAGTACTGCCCTCTGACAGTGCATCACTCACTCAATCCTGCCCCTCCGACAGTGCGGCGCTCCCTCAGCACTGCCCCTCTGACAGTGTGGCGCTCTCTCATTCCTGCCTCTCCGACAGTGCAGCAGTCCCTCTGTACTGACTCTCCGACAGTGCGGCGCTCCCTCAATACTGCCCCTCCGACAGTGCAGCGCTCCCTCAGTACGGCCCCTCTGACAGTGCAATGCTCCGTCAGAACTGACCCTCCCAATGTGCAGCGCTCCCTCAGTACTGCCCCTCCGACAGTGCAGCGCTCCCTCAATACTGCTTCTCCGACAGTGCGACTCTCCCTCAGTACTGCCCCTCCGACAGTGCGGTGCTCCCTCAGTACTGCCTCTCTGACAGTGTGGCGCTCTCTCAGTCCTGCCTTTCCGACAGTGCAGCACTCCTTCAGTACTGCCCCTCTGACAGTGTGGCGCTCTCTCAGTCCTGCCTCTCCGACAGTGCAGCACTCCCTCAGTACTGCCCCTCCGACAGTGCAGCGCTCCCTCAATACTGCTTCTCCGACAGTGCGACTCTCCCTCAGTACTGCCCCTCCGACAGTGCGGTGCTCCCTCAGTACTGCCCCTCTGACAGTGTGGCGCTCTCTCAGTACTGCCCCTCCGACAGTGCAGCTCCCCCTAAGTATTGCCCCTCTGACAGTGTGGCGCTCTCTCAGTCCTGCCTCTCCGACAGTGCAGCACTCCTTCAGTACTGCCCCTCTGACAGTGTGGCGCTCCCTCAGTACTGCCCCTCCCACAGTGCGGCACTCCCGCAGTACTGCCCCTCCCACAGTGCGGCGCTCCCTCAGTACTGCCACTCCGACAGTGCGTCGCTCACTCAGTACTGCCCCTCCGACAGTGCAGTGCTCCCTCAGTACTGCCCCTCCGACAGCGCGTCGCTCCCTCAGTACTGCCCCTCCGACAGTGCAGCTCTTCCTCAGTACTGCCCCTCCGACAGTGCGTTGCTCCCTCAGTACTGCCCCTCTGACAGTGCAGCACTCCCTCAATCCTGCCCCTCCGACAGTGCGGCGCTCCCTCAGTACGGCCCCTCTGTCAGTGTGGCGCTCTCTCAGTCCTGCCTCTCTGACAGTGCAGCACTCCCTCAGTACTGTCCCTCTGACAGTGCAGCGCTCCCTCAGTAAAGCCCCTCCGACAGTGCGGCGCTCCCTCAGTACTGCTCGTCCGACACTGCGGCGCTCCCTCAGTACTGCTCCTCCAACAGTGCAGCGCTCCCTCAGTACTGACTCTCCGACAGTGCGGCGCTCTCTCAATACTGCCCCTCCGACAGTGCAGCGCTCCCTCAGTACGGCCCCTCTGACAGTGCAGCGCTCCCTCAGTACTGCCCCTCCGAAAGTGCGGCTCTCCCTCAGTACTGCCCCTCTGACAGTGCGGCGCTCTCTCAGTCCTGCCTCTCCGACAGTGCAGCACTCCTTCAGTACTGCCCCTCTGACAGTGCAGCACTCCCTCATTCCTGCCCCTCCGACAGTGCAGCGCTCCCTAAGTATTGCCCCTTAGACAGTGCAGCGCTCCCTCAGTACTGCCCCTGCAACAGTGTAGAACTCCCGCAGTACTGCCCCTCCCACAGTGCGGCGCTCCCTAAGTACTGCCCCTCCGAGAGTGCAGCACTCCCTCAGTACTGCCCCTCCCATAGTGCGGCGCTCCCTCAGTACTGTCCCTCCGACAGTGCGTCGCTTACTCAGTACTGTCCCTCCGACACAGTGCGTCGCTGACTCAGTACTGCCCCTCCGACAGTGCAGCGCTCCCTCAGTACTGCCCCTCCGACAGCGCGTCGCTCCCTCAGTACTGCCCCTCCAACAGTGCGGCGCTCCCTCAGTACTGCCCCTCCGACAGTGCGGCGCTCCCTCAGTACTGCCCCTCCGACAGTGCGGCGCTCCCTCAGTACTGCCCCTACGACAGTGCGGCGCTCCCTCAGTACTGCCGTTCCGACAGTGCGGCGCTCCCTCAGTACTGCCCCTACGACAGTGCGGCGCTCCCTCAGTACTGCCGTTCCGACAGTGCGGCGCTCCCTCAGTACTGCCCCTCCGACAGTGCGGCGCTCTCTCAGCCCTGCCTCTCCGACAGTGAAGCGCTCCCTCAGTACTGCCCCTCTGACAGTGCAGCGCTCCCTCAGTACTGCACCTCCGACAGTGCAGGGATCCCTCAGTACTGCCCCTCCGACAGTGTGGCGCTCCCTCAGTACTGCCCCTCCGAAAGTGCGGCGCTCTCTCAGTCCTGCCTCTCCGACAGTGGGGCGCTCCCTCAGTACTGCCCCTCCGACAGTGAAGCACTCCCTCAGTACCGCCCCTCCGACAGTGCAGCGCTCCCTCAGTACTGCCCCTCCGACAGTGCAGCTCTTCCTCAGTACTGCCCCTCCAACAGTGCAATGCTCCCTCAGTACTGACTCCGACAGTGCGGCGCTCCCTCAGTACTGCTCGTCCGACAGTGCGGCGCTCCCTCCGTACTGCCCCTCCAAAAGTGCAGCACTCCCTCAGTACTGCCCTTCCGACAGTGCGATGCTCCCTCAGTACTGACTCTCCGACAGTGCGGCGCTCCCTCAGTACTGCTCGTCCGACATTGCGGCGCTCCCTCAGTACTGCTCCTCCGACAGCGCGTCGCTCCCTCAGTACTGCCCCTCCAACAGTGCAGCGCTCCCTCAGTACTGCCGCTCCGACAGTGCAGCACTCCCTCAGTTCTGCCCCTCCGACAGTGCAGCGCTCCCTCAGTACGGCCCCTCTGACAGTGCAGCGCTCCCTCAGTACTGCCCCTCCGACAGTGCGGCTCTCCCTCAGTACTGCCCCTCTGACAGTGCGGCGCTCTCTCAGTCCTGCCTCTCCGACAGTGCAGCACTCCTTCAGTACTGCCCCTCTGACAGTGCAGCACTCCCTCATTCCTGCCCCTCCGACAGTGCAGCGCTCCCTAAGTATTGCCCCTTAGACAGTGCAGCGCTCCCTCAGTACTGCCCCTGCAACAGTGTAGAACTCCCGCAGTACTGCCCCTCCCACAGTGCGGCGCTCCCTAAGTACTGCCCCTCCGAGAGTGCAGCACTCCCTCAGTACTGCCCCTCCCATAGTGCGGCGCTCCCTCAGTACTGTCCCTCCGACAGTGCGTCGCTTACTCAGTACTGTCCCTCCGACACAGTGCGTCGCTGACTCAGTACTGCCCCTCCGACAGTGCAGCGCTCCCTCAGTACTGCCCCTCCGACAGCGCGTCGCTCCCTCAGTACTGCCCCTCCAACAGTGCGGCGCTCCCTCAGTACTGCCCCTCCGACAGTGCGGCGCTCCCTCAGTACTGCCCCTCCGACAGTGCGGCGCTCCCTCAGTACTGCCCCTACGACAGTGCGGCGCTCCCTCAGTACTGCCGTTCCGACAGTGCGGCGCTCCCTCAGTACTGCCCCTCCGACAGTGCGGCGCTCTCTCAGCCCTGCCTCTCCGACAGTGAAGCGCTCCCTCAGTACTGCCCCTCTGACAGTGCAGCGCTCCCTCAGTACTGCACCTCCGACAGTGCAGGGATCCCTCAGTACTGCCCCTCCGACAGTGTGGCGCTCCCTCAGTACTGCCCCTCCGAAAGTGCGGCGCTCTCTCAGTCCTGCCTCTCCGACAGTGGGGCGCTCCCTCAGTACTGCCCCTCCGACAGTGAAGCACTCCCTCAGTACCGCCCCTCCGACAGTGCAGCGCTCCCTCAGTACTGCCCCTCCGACAGTGCAGCTCTTCCTCAGTACTGCCCCTCCAACAGTGCAATGCTCCCTCAGTACTGACTCCGACAGTGCGGCGCTCCCTCAGTACTGCTCGTCCGACAGTGCGGCGCTCCCTCCGTACTGCCCCTCCAACAGTGCAGCACTCCCTCAGTACTGCCCTTCCGACAGTGCGATGCTCCCTCAGTACTGACTCTCCGACAGTGCGGCGCTCCCTCAGTACTGCTCGTCCGACATTGCGGCGCTCCCTCAGTACTGCTCCTCCGACAGTGCGGCGTTCCCTCAGTACTGACTCTCCGACAGTGCGGCGCTCCCTCAATACTGCCCCTCCGACAGTGCAGCGCTCCCTCAGTACTGCCCCTCTGACAGTGCAATGCTCCCTCAGTACTGACCCTCCGAATGTGCAGCGCTCCCTCAGTACTGCCCCTCCGACAGTGCGGCGCTCCCTCAATACTGCCCCTCCGACAGTGCAGCGCTCCCTCAGTACTGCCCCTCCGACAGTGCAGCACTCCCTCAGTTCTGCCCCTCCGACAGTGCAGCGCTCCCTCAGTACGGCCCCTCTGACAGTGCAGCGCTCCCTCAGTACTGCCCCTCCGACAGTGCGGCTCTCCCTCAGTACTGCCCCTCTGACAGTGCGGCGCTCTCTCAGTCCTGCCTCTCCGACAGTGCAGCACTCCTTCAGTACTGCCCCTCTGACAGTGCAGCACTCCCTCATTCCTGCCCCTCCGACAGTGCAGCGCTCCCTAAGTATTGCCCCTTAGACAGTGCAGCGCTCCCTCAGTACTGCCCCTGCAACAGTGTAGAACTCCCGCAGTACTGCCCCTCCCACAGTGCGGCGCTCCCTAAGTACTGCCCCTCCGAGAGTGCAGCACTCCCTCAGTACTGCCCCTCCCATAGTGCGGCGCTCCCTCAGTACTGTCCCTCCGACAGTGCGTCGCTTACTCAGTACTGTCCCTCCGACACAGTGCGTCGCTGACTCAGTACTGCCCCTCCGACAGTGCAGCGCTCCCTCAGTACTGCCCCTCCGACAGCGCGTCGCTCCCTCAGTACTGCCCCTCCAACAGTGCGGCGCTCCCTCAGTACTGCCCCTCCGACAGTGCGGCGCTCCCTCAGTACTGCCCCTCCGACAGTGCGGCGCTCCCTCAGTACTGCCCCTACGACAGTGCGGCGCTCCCTCAGTACTGCCGTTCCGACAGTGCGGCGCTCCCTCAGTACTGCCCCTCCGACAGTGCGGCGCTCTCTCAGCCCTGCCTCTCCGACAGTGAAGCGCTCCCTCAGTACTGCCCCTCTGACAGTGCAGCGCTCCCTCAGTACTGCACCTCCGACAGTGCAGGGATCCCTCAGTACTGCCCCTCCGACAGTGTGGCGCTCCCTCAGTACTGCCCCTCCGAAAGTGCAGCGCTCTCTCAGTCCTGCCTCTCCGACAGTGGGGCGCTCCCTCAGTACTGCCCCTCCGACAGTGAAGCACTCCCTCAGTACCGCCCCTCCGACAGTGCAGCGCTCCCTCAGTACTGCCCCTCCGACAGTGCAGCTCTTCCTCAGTACTGCCCCTCCAACAGTGCAATGCTCCCTCAGTACTGACTCCGACAGTGCGGCGCTCCCTCAGTACTGCTCGTCCGACAGTGCGGCGCTCCCTCCGTACTGCCCCTCCAAAAGTGCAGCACTCCCTCAGTACTGCCCTTCCGACAGTGCGATGCTCCCTCAGTACTGACTCTCCGACAGTGCGGCGCTCCCTCAGTACTGCTCGTCCGACATTGCGGCGCTCCCTCAGTACTGCTCCTCCGACAGCGCGTCGCTCCCTCAGTACTGCCCCTCCAACAGTGCGGCGCTCCCTCAGTACTGCCCCTCCGACAGTGCGGCGCTCCCTCAGTACTGCCCCTCCGACAGTGCGGCGCTCCCTCAGTACTGCCCCTACGACAGTGCGGCGCTCCCTCAGTACTGCCGTTCCGACAGTGCGGTGCTCCCTCAGTACTGCCCCTCCGACAGTGCGGCGCTCTCTCAGCCCTGCCTCTCCGACAGTGAAGCGCTCCCTCAGTACGCCCCTCTGACAGTGCAGCGCTCCCTCAGTACTGCACCTCCGACAGTGCAGGGATCCCTCAGTACTGCCCCTCCGACAGTGTGGCGCTCCCTCAGTACTGCCCCTCCGAAAGTGAAGCACTCCCTCAGTACCGCCCCTCCGACAGTGCAGCGCTCCCTCAGTACTGCCCCTCCGACAGTGCAGCTCTTCCTCAGTACTGCCCCTCCAACAGTGCAATGCTCCCTCAGTACTGACTCCGACAGTGCGGCGCTCCCTCAGTACTGCTCGTCCGACAGTGCGGCGCTCCCTCAGTACTGCCCTTCCGACAGTGCGATGCTCCCTCAGTACTGACTCTCCGACAGTGCGGCGCTCCCTCAGTACTGCTCGTCCGACATTGCGGCGCTCCCTCAGTACTGCTCCTCCGACAGTGCGGCGTTCCCTCAGTACTGACTCTCCGACAGTGCGGCGCTCCCTCAATACTGCCCCTCCGACAGTGCAGCGCTCCCTCAGTACTGCCCCTCTGACAGTGCAATGCTCCCTCAGTACTGACCCTCCGAATGTGCAGCGCTCCCTCAGTACTGCCCCTCCGACAGTGCGGCGCTCCCTCAATACTGCCCCTCCGACAGTGCAGCGCTCCCTCAGTACTGCCCCTCCGACAGTGCAGCACTCCCTCAGTTCTGCCCCTCCGACAGTGCGGCGCTCCCTCAGTACTGCCCCTCCGACAGCTCGGCGCTCCCTCAGTACTGCCCCTCCGACAGTGCAGCCCTCCCTCAGTACTGTCCCTCCGACAGTGCGGCGCTCCCTCAGTACTGCCCCTCCGACAGTGCGGCGCTCCCACAGTACTGTCCCTCCAACAGTGCGGCGCTCCCTCAGTACTGCCCCTCCGACCGTGCAGCGCTCCCTCAGTACTGCCCCTCCGACAGTGCAGCACTCCCTCAGTACTGCCCCTCCCACAGTGCAGCGCTCCCTCAATACAGCACTGGGAGTGTCAGCCTGGATTATGGGGCTCAGGTCTATGGAGTGGGGCTCGAACCCTCGACAATCTCAGTCAAAGGCGAGAGAGAGAGACCCACTGAGCCACAGGCGCAAGGGGCTGAGTGAGGGATAGTTGTAAATTGTATCTGAGCCATCAAGAGCAGGTGCAAGTCCCCGCTGAAAGGGCAAGTGCTAATAGCATTCAATTCTACAGTGTAACCTTCAGTATAACGCGGCAGACAAAAGGGATGGGAGAAAGAATCTTAGGAGCAGGCATGATTCTGTCGACGAGTGACAGAGCATTCCACTTCCCAACTCATTGTTACATACCTGCTGAAGATGACTCGGACATGAGGGGCTCTCAAGGAAGTATACCACATTCCACCCTCCGTAAACTTGAGGTCATCCAAAACTCGGCTGCCCCGTGTCCTAACTCGCACCGAGTCCCGTTCACCCATCACCCCCTGTGCTCGCTGACCGACATTGGCTCCCGGTCCAGCAACGCCTCGATTTCAAAATTCTCATCCTTGTTTTCAAATCCCTCAATGGTCTCGCCCCTCGCCCCCCTCCCTATCTCTGTAACCTCCTCCACCCTCCGAGATCTCTGCGCTCCTCCAATTCTGGCCTCTTGCGCATCCCCCGATTTCCATCGCTCCACCATTGGCGGCCGTGCCTTCAGTTGCCTGGGGCCCTAAGCTCTGGAATTCCCTCCCTAAACCTCTCCGCCTCTCTCTCCTCCTTTAAGACGCTCCTTAAAACCGACCTCTCTGACCCAGCTTTTGGTCGCCTGTCCTAATATCTCCTTATGTGGCTCGGTGTCGAATTTTTCATTGATAATCGCTCCTGTGAAGCGCCCTGGGACATTTTACTTCGTTAAAGGCGCTATATAAATGCAAGTTGTTGTTGTTGCCACTCCACAATGGCCCGAAAATTAAACCTAATACGCGAGAGTACGCATTGTGTACTCTCGCGTATTGGATCCCGAATTGCCGGTTTCCTGCATGCACTGCGCATGCGCGGGAAACCGGCACTTCGTGAATTGAAAAGGGGGCGGTTCCTAAGTGAACCGCGTGCGCGCTACAGGCTGCGCGCACGCAGTGCACTTAGTTTTTTTTTCAGCTTTGAACGCGCAGGTAAGTGGTGAAGATTTTACACATAAAGAAAGCAGGCGTAAGACCCCCTTTTAACAAGGTAAGTAGTTAATTAAGTGTTATTTTAAATTTTTTTCAACAGGTTTATCTTTTTTAGAGACTTTAAAGAAAGGTAAGTTTATTTTTATAACTTTTAAAAAGTATTTAAATTTTTTCAAAAATTTAATTTTTTGTTTAAAGTGGTTAATTTATTTAACTATACTTATTTTATTAATGTGATGGCTTTTTTTTAAATTTAATTGAGGTTTAGCTGTTCTTTTGTGGGTGTGTAGTATTCATAGCTTTGACAGGTCTTCCTGTCAAAACTATGAATGAAAGATGGTGCGCTGCCATTGGCTCTAACTGAATCACGTGATCCCAGAGCTCGCACGAACTAATTGCGTCTCTGGGTCACGCAAGCACTGCACGGTTCCAAGAGAGAGAGCCTTTCAAACTAAAGTTCGTGTGGGCCCGGAGCAAAAAGGTAGGCGCGGAGTGCGATATCGCGGGGAATCCTTACCCCCGCAGGAACCCTCACTGTTTAATTTCTGGGCCGTTGCTGTCCCCACAGGGTCAATTGCGGCACAGCTGCAAGGAGATGCAGCCATGCTTCATGCCCAGCTGGCCATTACTGTCCTTGCAGCTGACCCCAGCCCTAAGCTGCAGGGGTTTCAGGTCCTGGATCTTTTGAGAGTGTTTGAAGACCAGGACCTCAAACCCGGCACCAAGCTCATGGTCTACAGAGCAGTAGTGATACCCGCCCTGCTGTATGCCCCATGTACAGCAGGCACCTCAAAGCACCGGAGAGGTACCACCAACGCTGCCTCCACAAGATCCTGCAAATCCATTGGCAGGATAGAAACATAGAAACATAGAAGATAGGAGCAGGAGTAGGCCATTCGGCCCCTCTAGCCTGCTCCGCCATTCAATGAGATCTTGGCTGATCATCCAAATTCAGTACCCTGTCCCTGCTTTCTCCCCAAATCCCTTGATCCCTTTAGCCTTAAGAAATATATCCAACTCCTTCTTGAATATATTTAATGAATTGGCCTCTACTGCCTTCTGTGGTAGAGAATTCCACAGGTTCACCACTCTCTGGGTGAAGAAATTCCTCCTCATTTCTGTCCTGGAATGGCTTACCCCTTATCCTTAGACTGGTTCTGGACTCCCCGACCATCGGGAACATCCTTCCTGCATCTAGTCTGTCCAGTCCTGTCAGAATTTTATATGTTTCAATGAGATCCCCTCTCATTCTTCTAAACTCCAGCGAGTATAAGCCTAATCGACCTAATCTCTCCTCATACGTCATTCCTGCCATCCCAGGTATCAGCCTGGTGAATCTTGGCTGAACTCCTTCCATGGCAAGAACCTCCTTCCTCAGATAAGGCGACCAAAACTGCACACAATACTCAAGATGTGGTCTCACCAAGGCCCTGTACAACTGCAGCAAGACATCCTTGTGCCTGTACTCAAACCCTCTCGCTACGAAGGCCAACATACCATTTGCCTTCTTAACCGCCTGCTGCACCTGCATGCTTACCTTCAGCGACTGGTGCACAAGGACACCCAGGTCTGTCACACCTAGGCGCACCAACATCAGTGTTCTCGCTCAGGCCAACATCCCCAGCATCGAAGCTTTGACCACGCTCGATCAGCTCCGATGGACGGGTCACATCGTCCGCATGCCTGATACGAGACTCCCAAAACAAGCGCTCTACTCGGAGCTCCGACACGGCAAGAGAGCCCCAGGTGGGCAGAGGAAACGCTTCAAGGACACCCTCAAAGCCTCCTTGAAAAAGTGCAACATCCCCACCGACACCTGGGAAACCCTGGCCCAAGACGCACACAAAGTGGAGGAGAAGCATCCGGGAAGGCGCGAACACCTCGAGTCTCTTCGCCGGGGAGCAAGCGGAAGCCAAGCGCAGGCAGCGCAAGGAGCGCACGTCAACCCAAGCACCCCACCCACCCGCCCCTTCAACCACCGTCTGCCCCACCTGTGACAGAGACTGTAGGTCCCGCATTGGACTCACCAGTCACCTGCGAACTCATTCTTAATGTGGAAGTGAGTCATCTTCGGTTCCGAGGGACTGCCTAAGAAGATGAGAAGCTGCACGGTAGCTGCAGGAGCCCCTTGACGGTACGGCTCAGCTTCTGCACAGGCCCTGAAGGGACAGTTGCCCGTGGTCCTTGCCAGGTAGCAGGGCTGAGGCCAGCAGAAACGGTCGGTGACGTCTTCCCTTCAATGCCGGGTCAAGCACGAAGAACCATCCAGCCGCTCACAGCCGGTAGTGACGCAATCTTTTTCTTTTATTCGTTCATGGGATGTGGGCGTCGCTGGCAAGGCCCAGCATTTATTGCCCATCCCTATATAGGGCCTTGGTGAGACCACACCTGGAGTACTGTGTGCAGATTTGGTCTCCTTACCTAAGGAAGGATATACTTGCCATAGAGGGAGTGCAACGAGGGTTCACCGAGATTGATTCCTGGGATGGCGGGACTGTCATATGAGAAGAGATTGAGTAAACTAGGCCTGTATTCTCTTGAATTCAGAAGAATGAGAGGGGATCTCATTGAAGCATACAGAATTATTACAGGCTTGATAGGATGGATGCTGGGAGAATATTTCCCTTGGCTGGGGAGTCTAGAATCAGGGGCCACAGCCTCAAGGTAAAGGGTAGGCCATTCAAGACTGAGATGAGGAGAAATTTCTTCACACAGAGGGTGGTGAATCTTTGGAATTCTCTACCCCAGAGGGCTGTGGAGGCTCAGTCATTGGGTTTATTCAAAACAGAGGTCGATAGATTTCTGACTAGCAAGGGCATCAAGGGATATGGCGATAGGGCCGGTGAATGGAGTTGAGGCAGAAGATCAGCCATGATCTCATTGAACGGCGGAGCAGGCTCGAAGGGCCGAATGGCCTACTCCTGCTCCTATTTCTTATGTTCTTATGTTCTTAGTTGGCCCTTGAGAAGGTGGTGGTGAGCCGCCTTCTTGAACCGCTGCAGTCCGTGTGGTGAAGGTGCTCCCACAGCGCTGTTAGGGAGGGAGTTCCAGGATTCTGACCCAGCCACAATGAAGGAAGGGCCTGATATATTTCCAAGTCAGGATGGTGTGTGACTTGGAGGGGAACTTGGGAGGTGCTGGTGTTCCCGTGCGCCTGCTGCCCTTGTCCTTCTAGGTGGAAGAGGTCGCGGGTTTGGGAGGTGCTGCCGAAGAAGCCTTGGCGAGTTGCTGCAGTGCATCTTGTAGATGGTACACACTGCAGCCACGGTGCGCCGGTGGTGGAGGCAGTGAATGTTTAAGCTGGTGGATGGGGTGCCCATCAAGCGAGCTGCTTTGTCCTGGATGGTGTCGAGCTTCTTGAGTGTTGTTGGAGCTGCACTCACCCAGACAAGTGGAGAGCATTCCATCACACTCCTGACTTGTGCCTTGTAGATGGCGGAGTCTCACTTGTCTAGATTCCCTTTGTGAAGTTGTGTCTCCACCAGCCCAAAGCGAGATAATTTCCCTTCCCTCTGCAAGTGCCCGGGAGAGGGCATGGAGCCCCTCTTGGGCAGCCTGATCAGTCTGGCATCCTTCCCATCGGAACAGGACAGCTCAAGTAGTTCCCATTGGGAGATCCATTGGTGTCTCTCTGTCTCTCTTTCTCTGTCTCTCTCCCTCACTCTTTATCAGTCACCCTCAGTTTCTTTCTGTCTCTCTCCTTCACACTTTCTCTTTCCCATCTTGATTTCTGTTACTATATTTCTCTCCCTCTACCTCAGTCTCTCTCTCATTTGTGTCTCTCTTTTTCCCTTTCTGTCTCTCTTTATCTAGTTATCTCTCCGTCTGTCTGCTTCTCGCTCTCTCTCTCTCTCTGGATCTCAATCTTTGTTTCTTTCTCTGTCTATCTGTCTCGCTTTCTCTGCCCTCTCTCATTCTCTCTATTTCTCTCTTTCTCCCTGTCACTCCCTCTGTCTGCATTCTCTCACTCCTCCCCTCTCTCACTGTCTTCTCTTCCCCTCTCTCTCGCTCTTCTCTCTTCCTTATGTCAGTACTGCCGTTGCCATTGCACCTCTGAGCATTTCTCTCTTGGTCCTCACCATCCCTTCTTCTAGACACCCATTCCGCTGTTCCCCCAATCCTGTGATAATCCTCAGTTTTCCTTTCCTCCGACAATCTACAAGTGTTGGAGAGCCAAGCTTGAATCTCACAGCGCAGAAGGAGCCCATCGTGCTCTTTGAAAGAGCTATCCAGTTAGTCTCACTCCTCCCCCTGCACTGCTCTTCCCCCATAGCCCTAAAATAAACTACTTCAAGCATTTATCCAATTTGAAAGTTACTATTGAATCTGCTTCCACCGCCCTTTCAGGCAGCGCGTTCCAGATCACAACAACTCGCTGCATAAAAATTTCTCCTCATCTCCCCCTCTGGCTCTTTTGCCAATTATCTTTGGAAAACTAGGAGCAGGAGTCGGCCATTCGGCCCTTCGAGCCTGCTCTGCCATTCAATATGATCATGGCTGATCCTCTATCTCAATACCATATTCCCACTCTCTCCCCATACCCCTTGATGCCTTTTGTGTCTAGAAATCTATCTATCTCCTTCTTAAATATATTCAGTGACTTGGCCTCCACAGCCTTCTGTGGTAGAGAATTCCACAGGTTCACCACCCTCTGAGTGAAGAAATTTCTCCTCATCTCAGTCCTAAATGTCCTACCCCGTATCCTGAGACTGTGACCCCCTCGTTCTAGACTCTCCAGCCAGGGGAAACATCCTCCCTGCATCCAGTCTGTCTAGTCCTGTCAGAATTTTACACGTTTCAATGAGATGCCCTCTCATTCTTCGAAACTCTAGTGAATACAGGCCTAGTCGACCCAATCTCTCCTCATAGGACAGCTCTGCCATCCCAGGAATCAGTCTGGTGAACCTTCGCTGCACTCCCTCTATGGCAAGTATATCCTTTCTTAGGTAAGGAGACCAAAACTGCACCCAGTACTCCAGGTGTGGTCTCACCAAGGCCCTGTATAACTGTAGTAAGACATCCTTGCTCCTGTACTCAAATCCTCTTGCAATGAAGGCCAACATACCATTTGCCTTCCTAACTGCTTGCTGCACCTGCATGTTTGCTTTCAGTGACTGGTGTACAAGGACACCCAGGTCCCTCTGTACATCAACATTTCCCAATCTACACCATTTAAATAATACTCTGCCTTTCTGTTTTTCCGACCGAAGTGGATAACTTCACATTTATCCACGTTGTACTGCATCTGCCGTGTATTTAAATCTGTGTCCTCGGGTTATCGACCCACCCAGCAGTTTCTCCTTATTTACTCGATCAAAACCCCTCATGATTTAACGCCTCTGTTAAATCTCCTCCTTAACTATCTCTGCGCGAAGGAGAACGATCCCAGCTTCTCCAGTCTCTCCGCATATCTGAAGTCCCTCCCATCCCTCGCTTTGCTTCTCTCCAACCATAGATTTATGGGCCTCGCTCCTTCTTCTAGTTCACACAATAGACCAACTGTCGGTTAGCTGAACGGTTTCATAATTGGTGTTTATTTTTCAGATGAAGAATTTGATGGTTTTTACTTCAACCCGGAGATGGGTAACAGCGCAGTCTGGCCAAACGAGGCTTACTGCTCAGCAGAAAGCGGACGCATGGCAAACTTGTCTACTCCGGCTCGGTTTGATTGGCGGAGACGTGGAGCAGTGACTCGAGTTAAAGATCAGGTATAGCCCCACAATCAAAGTCTGAATATCTTGCTCCGTAATAGGGTAGGTCCAGATACCAACAAGTTGTGGAGTCCCGCAGGGGTGAAGTGTCAGATGGGGATTGGTGATAATTCATGCACTCCCAGGGCAGGTCCAACACAGGTTAGATACAGAATAAAGCTCCCTCTACACTGTCCCATCAAACACTCCCAGGGCAGGTACAGCACGGGTTAGATACAGAGTAAAGCTCCCTCTACACTGTCCCGTCAAACACTCCCAGGGCAGGTACAGCACGGGTTAGATACAGAGTAAAGCTACCTCTACACTGTCCCATCAAACACTCCCAGGGCAGGTCCAACACAGGTTAGATACAGAGTAAAGCTCCCTCTACACTGTCCCATCAAACACTCCCAGGGCAGGTACAGCACGGGTTAGATACAGAGTAAAGCTCCCTCTACACTGTCCCATCAAACACTCCCAGTACAGGTACAGCCGGGTTAGATACAGAGTAAAGCTCCCTCTACACTGTCCCATCAAACACTCCCAGGGCAGGTCCAACACAGGTTAGATACAGAGTAAAGCTCCCTCTGCACTGTCCCATCAAACACTCCCAGGGCAGGTACAGCACGGGTTAGATACAGAGTAAAGCTCCCTCTACACTGTCCCATCAAACACTCCCAGGGCAGGTACAGCACGGGTTAGATACAGAGTAAAGCTCCCTCTACACTGTCCCATCAAACACTCTCAGGGCAGGTGCAGCACGGGTTAGATACAGAGTAAAGCTCCCTCTACACTGTCCCATCAAACACTCCCAGGGCAGGAACAGCACGGGTTAGATACAGAGTAAAGCTCCCTCTACACTGTCCCATCAAACACTCCCAGGGCAGGTACAGCACGGGTTAGATACAGAGTAAAGCTCCCTCTACACTGTCCCATCAAACACTCCCGGGGCAGGAACAGCACGGGTTAGATACAGAGTAAAGCTCCCTCTACACTGTCCCATCAAACACTCCCAGGGCAGGAACAGCACGGGTTAGATACAGAGTAAAGCTCCCTCTACACTGTCCCATCAAACACTCCCAGGGCAGGTACAGCATGGGTTAGATACAGAGTAAAGCTCCCTCTACACTGTCCCATCAAACACTCCCAGCGCAGGTACAGACGTAGCCTCAGACACCGCCCCTACTGTATTGTCCCATATCTCACACCAGTTTCTTGCGATCACTATGAGTGAGATTAACAATTCTGTTGACAAGTGCTGGCAAATTAGGGACTGCTATCTCCTGTAGGGCCCATGATTAATACTGCCCCAAGCTTATTTTTTATTCAATAACAGCACCAAGCCACATAAGGAGATATTAGGGACAGCTTGGTCAAAGAGGTCGGTTTTAAGGAGCGTCTTAAAGGAGGAGAGAGAGGCAGAGAGGTTTAGGGAGGGAATTCCAGAGCTTAGGGCCTAGGCAGCTGAAGGCACGGCCGCCAATGGTGGAGCGATGGAAATCGGGGATACACAAGAGGCAAAGAGTTGGTGGAGCGCAGAGATCTTGGAGGGGTGTAGGGTTGGAGGGGGTCACAGAGATGGGGATGAGTGAAATCTAGGAGGGTTGTAGTTGTGGAGGGGGTCACAGGGATGTTGCGGGGGTGGGCTAGATCTTGGAGGGTTGTAGGGATGGAGGAGGTCACAGAGATAGGGAGGTGGTGGGGCTAGATCTTGGAGGGTTGTAGGGATGGAGGAGGTCACAGAGATAGGGAAGTGGGGGGGCTAGATCTTGGAGGGTTGTAGGGCTGGAGGAGTTCACAGAGATAGGGAGGTGGGGGGGCTAGATCTTGGAGGGTTGTAGGGATGGAGGAGGTCACAGAGATAGGGAGGTGGGGGGGCTAGATCTTGGAGGGTTGTAGGGATGGAGGAGGTCACAGAGATAGGGAGGTGGGGGACTAGATCTTGGAGGGTTGTAGGGATGGAGGAGGTCACAGAGATAGGGATGGGCGAGATCTCGGCGGGTTGCAGGGCTGAAGGGGCTGACAGAGATGGGATGGGCGAGCCAGTCCCCTTGCAGCCAAAGGACTAATGTCTTCTCGTGTATCTCCAGAAAAAGTGTGGATCATGCTGGGCTTTTGCAACTGTCGCCAATGTTGAGTCCATGTGGTTCATCCACACGAAGAAGCTGAAGGTTCTGTCGGAGCAAGGTAACGGGAGAGGAACCATTGGAAACTCATCCTCAACATTCTTAGAGCATTTTTGAATTCCTTTGTCCAATTAACTCAGGGACCTGCACCAAGCTTGGATTCTGAACATCTCTTTCCTTTATTCACCTCTCATGTAGAGCTCCTCGATTGCGACACCTGGGACAAGGCCTGCAAAGGAGGCTACCCTAGAAACGCTTACAGCGAAATTATACGTTTAGGTAGGGATATTCCTCAGACGGTGGCGATTATCTGCGGAGGTTTTGACCTAGGCCGGATCCTGCTGGAGAGGGGCATCTAACGGCGTGACCTGCGAGTTAGATGATTGTCCACGCCTTGCAGCTGGAAATACTTAGCGGCGTAACGTTGCTGATAACGGGGTCGGCGAGGGCAACGGGTTGGTCAGATGGGCAGAGCAGTGGCAAATGGAATTTAACCCTGAAAAGTGTGAGGTGATGCATTTTGGCAGGACTAACAAGGCAAGGGAATACACAATGAATGGTAGGACCCCCAGGAAGGACAGAGGATCAGAGGGACCTTGGTGTGCATGTACATAGATCCCTGAAGGCAGCAGGACGGTTAGATAAGTTGGTTAAAAAGGCACATGGGATACTTGCCTTCATTAGCCGAGGCATAGAATATAAGAGCAGGGAGGTTATGATGGAGCTGTACAAAACGCTAGTTAGGCCACAGCTGGAATACTGTGTGCAGTTCTGGTCGCCACACTATAGGAGGAGGTGATTGCATTGGAGAGGGTGCAGAGGAGATTCACCAGGATGTTACCTGGGCTGGAGCGCTTCAGCTATGAAGAGAGACTGGACAGGCTGGGGTTGTTTTCCTTCGAGCAGAGAAGGCTGAGGGGGGACCTGATTGAAATTATGAGGGGCATAGATAGGGTAGATAGAAAGGAACTTTTCCCCTTTAGTCGAGGGGTCAATAACCAGGGGGCATAGTTTCAAGGTAAGGGGCAGGGGGTTTAGAGGGGATTTGAGTGAAAAACTTTTTCACCCAGAGGGTGGTTGGAATCTGGGACTCACTGCCTGAAAGGGTGGTAGAGGCAGGAACCCTCACAACATTCAAGAAGCATTTAGATGAGCACTTGAAACGCCATAGCATACAAGGCTACGGACCAAGTGCTGGAAAATGGGATTAGAATGGACAGGGCTTGATGGCCGGCGCGGACACGATGGGCCGAAGGGCCTCTTTCTGTGCTTTATAACTCTATGACTCTATGACTCTATGGCATCTGGGACCTTGGTGACCGGCGGGACCAACAGTCTATCTCCTGATCCAATGAGATTTAAAGACTGAGAAAGAAACAGAGGAACGCCGGAGAATGAATTAGAATCATTCAGGTACAGACAGAGAAATAAAAGAAAGGGAACAAAAGATTGGATTAAGAGAAAGAAAGAGAAAAAAAAGACAGAATGTAATGGCGAAGTAAGAAAAAAAGAAAAAAATGTAAATTTTAAAAACCTCTCTGAACAATTTACTACCTGCAGGAATGAGACTCCACGATTTAAATTGTTCCCTTTCCGGGCCGGAGAGGTCGTGCGGCATTGCAGGAACAGAAATCTCCTCGTTAAAAGGCTCCTTACGCTGTTAAGTCCCAGCCCTAACTTTCGGCGGCAAGTTTAACGGGTGATTAAGGCGCCAACGCAGCAACTTCACGAGACTCACGGGGAGGTTGAGGGCGAGCTGCCGTTTCCGCGAGGCTGACGGCGGAGCGGCGCAAATCGTCCGGCAACTTGTGGCGATTCGCAACTCACAGCGTGTCTCTCCCTCGCCACAAGTTGCCATTAAACGCGGAGTTATTTTGGCAGCTAATTCTGGACCCCTGTTCTTTTTTATTATTCATTCAGGGGATGTGGGCGTCGCTGGCAAGGCCCAGCATTTATTGTCCATCCCAAGTTGCCCTTGAGAAGGTGGTGGTGAGCCGCCTTCTTGAACCGCCGCAGCCAACAGCAACAGCCTGCATTTATACAGCGCCTTTAACGTAATAAAACGTCCCAAGGGCACTTCACAGGAGCGTAATCAAACAAAATTTGTCGCCGAGCCACCTAAGGAGATATAAGGACTGGAAGCTTAGTCAAAGACGGAGGTTTTAAGGAGCGCCTTAAAAGGAGGAGAGAGAGGCGGAGAGGTTTAGGGAGGGAATTCCAGAGCTTGGGGCCCCAGGCAGCTGAATGCACGGCCGCCAATGATGGAGCGATGGAAATCGGGGGATGTGCAAGAGGCCAGAATTGGAGGAGCGCAGAGATCTCGGAGGGTTGGAGGAGGTTACAGAGATAGGGAGGGGGGGCGAGGGCCACGGAGGGATTTGAACATTAACCAACATGTAGGACATTCAGTCGAAGACTCTCTGCCCTAAAACCAAACTCTGAACCTTGTATTAACAGGGGGATTGATGTCCGAAAAACGCTACGCCTACACTGCCTCAAAGGGTACCTGCAGGTTCAAACGTTCCGCGGTCGTTGCTAAAATTACGAGCTATCGGAACATCCGTCCACACGAAGAAGGTGAGTCGTCCATCCCCTCACAGGTCACAGTTTTAGCGGGAGGGGAGAGGCGACTCCCCTCCCCCAACCGCCCTCCCGCCCCACCCACCCCCACCACCACCAATTGTAAACAGATATGAGTCCTCTGAGATGTGAGGGGAAACCGAGATTGAAGATAGAAAGAAAGAAAGACAGACAGACTCGCATTTCTACAGCGGCCTTTTCACCACCTCAGGACGTCCCAAAGCGCTTTACAGCCAATGAAGTACTTTTCGGAGTGTAGTCGCCGCTGTAGTGTGGGAAACGCGGCAGCCAATTTGCGCACAGCAAGATCCCACGAACAGCAATGTGATAATGACCAGATCATCTGTTTTTAGTGATGTCGGTTGAGTGATTGGCCCAGGACACCGGGGAGAACTCCCCCTGCTCTTCTTCGAATAGTGGCCTTGGGATCTTTCATGTCCACCATTAGGAAGGCAAGTGGAATGTTGGCCTTTATTGCAAGGGGGATGGAGTATAAAAGTAGGGAAGTTTTGATGTAACTTTACAGGGCGCTGGTGAGACCGCACATGGAGTACTGCCTACAGTTTTGGTCTCCATATTTAAGGAAGGATATACTTGCATTGGAGGCAGTTCAGAGAAGGTTCACTAGGTTGATTCCTGGGATGAAGGGGTTGATGTATGACGAACGGTTGAGCAGGTTGGGCCTATACTCATTGGAGTTTAGAAGAATGAGAGGTGATCTTATTGAAACATATAAGATTCTGAGAGGGATTGACAGGGTGGATGCAGGGAGGATGTTTCCCCTAGTGGGGGAATCTAGAACGAGGGGGCATAGTTTCAGAATAAGGGGTCGCCCATTTAAGACGGAGATGAGGAGGAATTTCTTCTCTCAGAGGGTCGTGAATCTTTGGAATTCTCTACCCCAGAGAGCTGTGGAGGCTGGGTCATTGAATATATTCAAGGCGGAGATTGACAGACATTTGAACTACAAGGGAGTCGAGGGGTATGGGGAGAGAGCGGGAAAGTGGAGTTGAGGACAAGATTGGATCAGCCATGATCTTATTGAATGGCGGAGCAGGCTCGAGGGGCCGATTGGCCGACTCCTGCTCCTGTCTCTTATGTTCTTGTGTTCACCTGAGAGGGCAGACGGGCAAAAAGAAATCTTGAGTTCGAACACCTAACTGATGGGATTGGTGGTGGGGGCGGGCCGGTGGGTGTGTGCGGGAGGTGGGCTGAATGGCCTCTTCTCACTTCTTCCTGACGCTCTTGTATTCCTTCCTCTCTCTTTCAGAAATGAAAGTGTGGTTGGCTCGCACAGGCCCAATTAGCGTCCTCATGAACGGGGCAGCCTTGAGAGTAAGCCTTTCTATTCATTTATATCCCTCCTCCCTTTGTGAATGGACTTTTCCCCCCGGTTCCACCGGTTGCGCGTCACCTTGAAATGGGCGGAAGGCGCTACGCAGGCCGGCCGGGAAAACCGGTTCACTCCGGCCTACCTGGGCACCGGGAACGCCGAGCCGAAGGCTCCCCGAGCTGCAGACACTCACCGCAGACGTGGTCGCTCGGCACCTCGCTGGTCTCCACAGACTCAAACAAGCGTGCTAAGCTTGAATAAAGGAGACTATGAAGGTATGCGAGCGGAATTGAGTAGAGTGGATTGGGAAAATAGATTAAAGGGTAAGACGATACATGATCAGTGGTGTACATTTAAGGAGTTATTTTACAACTTCCAAAAAATATACATTCCACTGAGAAGAAAAGAGTGTAAAAGAAAAGACAGTCATCCGTGGCTAAGTAAAGAAATTAAGGATAGTATTCGATTAAAAACAAGGGCTTATAAGGTAGCCAAATCTAGTGGGAGGATAGAGGATTGGGAAAACTTTATAAGACAGCAAAAAATAACAAAAAGATTGATTAAGAAAGGGAAGATAGATTATGAAAGTAAATTACCAAAAAATATAAAAACAGATAGTAAGAGTTTTTATAGTTATATAAAAAGAAAAAGGGTGGCTAAAGTAAATGTTGGTCCCTTGGAGGATGAGACCGGGAAATTAATGGTGGGAAATATAGAGATGGCAAAAACACTGAATGAATATTTTGTATCAGTCTTTACAGTAGAGGACACTAAGAATATCCCAACACTGGACAAACAGGGGGCTATAGGGGGGTAGGAGCTAAGCACGATCAAAATCACTAAGGAAGTGGTACTCGGTAAAATAATGGGACTCAAGGCGGATAAATCACCTGGACCTGATGGCTTACATCCTAGGGTCTTGAGGGAAGTGGCGGTAGGGATTATGGATACATTGGTAATAATTTTCCAAAACTCCCTGGACTCAGCAAAGATCCCGGCAGACTGGAAAACTGCTAATGTAACACCCTTATTTAAAAAGGGCAGTAGACAGCAGGCTGGAAACTATAGACCGGTTAGCCTAACATCTGTGGTAGGTAAAATTTTGGAGTCCATTATTAAGGAGACAGTAACGGGACATTTGGATAATCATAATTTAATAGGACAAAGTCAGCATGGTTTTATGAAGGGGAAGTCATGTTTGACAAATTTGCTGGAGTTCTTTGAGGAAGTAACATATAGGGTGGATAAAGGGGAACCAGTGGATGTGGTGTATTTAGACTTCCAAAAGGCATTTGACAAGGTGCCACACAAAAGATTATTGCTTAAGATAAAAAATCACGGGATTGGGGGTAATATTCTGGCATGGATAGAGGATTGGCTATCTAACAGAAGGCAGAGAGTTGGGATAAATGGTTCATTCTCAGACTGGCAATCAGTAACTAGTGGTGTTCCGCAGGGGTCAGTGCTGGGTCCCCAACTCTTTACAATCTATATTAACGATTTGGAGGAGGGGACCAAGTGTAACATATCAAAGTTTGCAGATGATACAAAGATGGGAGGGAAAGTAGTGAGTGAGGAGGACATAAAAAATCTGCAAGGGGACTCAGACAGGCTAAGTAAGTGGGCAGAGATTTGGCAGATGGAATACAACACTGGAAAGTGTGAGGTTATGCACTTTGGCAGGAAAAATAGTAGAGCAAGTTATTATCTAAATGGCAAGAAACTGGAAAGTACTGAAGTACAAAGGGATCTGGGGGTCCTGGTGCACGAAACTCAAAAGGTTAGTATGCAGGTGCAGCAAGTGATTAAGAAGGCCAATGGAATGTTGGCTTTCATTGCTAAGGGGATAGAATATAAAAATAGGGAGGTATTGCTTCAGTTGTACAAGGTATTGGTGAGACCGCACCTGGAATATTGCATACAGTTTTGGTGTCCATACTTAAGAAAAGACATACTTGCTCTCGAGTCAGTACAAAGAAGGTTCACTTGGTTAATCCCGGGGATGAGGGGATGGACATATGAGGAGAGGTTGGGTAGATTGGGACTCTGCTCATTGGAGTTCAGAAGAATGAGAGGCGATCTTATTGAAACATATAAGATTGTGAAGGGGTTGGATCGGGTGGATGCGGGGAGGATGTTCCCGATGATGGGTGAAACTAGAACTAGGGGGCATAGTCTTAGAATAAGGGGCTGCTCTTTCAAAACTGAGATGAGAAGGAACTACTTCACTCAGAGGGTGGTAGGTCCATGGAATATGCTGCCCCAAAAAGCTGTAGAAGCTACATCATTACATAAATTTAAAACAGAAATAGACAGTTTGCTAGAAGTAAAGGGAATTAAGGGTTACGGGGAGCGGGCAGGAATTTGGACATGAGTCTAGGTTCGGATCGGTCATGGCCCTGTGGGTAGCGTAGTGGGCCCAGGGGCCGTGTAGCCTGATCCTGCTCCTATTTCGTGTGTCCAATTCTGTTAGGTTCAGGAGATGGTTCTGTGATAGTAGATTGGCGGTTAGGATCAGATCAGCCATGATCTTATTGAATGGCGGAGCAGGCTCGAGGGGCCAATTGGCCTACTTCTGCTCCTATTTCTTATGTTCTTATGTTCTTATACTCCCACATGCTGCAGTCTATGGCACGCCACCTGCCCTGCCATCTCCAAGCTAACCTTCTTTATTTATTTGATGAAGCTCATTCATTATTTTTTTGAATCAATTATTTTAGCGTTGGTTTATCTGGTTTTAGGAACTCCCGACCGAACGGCGCTGTGGGAGCGCCTTCACCGCACGGACTGCAGCGGTTCAAGAAGGAGGCTCACCACCACCTTCTCAAGGGGAAATTAGGGATGGGCAATAAACGCTGGGCCTTGCCAGCGACGCCCACATCCCATAAACGAATGAAAAAAAAGTTACTAATTTAATAAAGTAACGTTATAGCAATTTACAGTTTCTTAACTAGCTTAGAGACTTAAAAAAAAACAGTAATACTCAGCAACCTGTCACCTACCTGCTGTCTTGTGATGTCACTCCTCGATGTTTTTTCCTCTCTCCTCCGCTCTTTATTCCCCCGGTGCTCCACTCCGTCCCCGACCAGGCCCGCTCTCGCCGCCGCTCTCGGTGAGAGGTCACAAAGATCAGCCATGATCTCATTGAATGGCGGAGCAGGTTCGAGGGGCTGAATGTTCCTACAATTGTACTGGAAGGAGATGAGGAGAGAAGGCCGCGACCGATATCCTCGGTTTCTCATTCGTGAATACAATGAGCAGGGAACAGGTGGCGTTGCGCTGACCCGTTGAAGGGGGATTGAGCAGACGTAGGTAGGACGTGTGACATAGTGTAAGCAGGCAAGACGACGCACTTGCGATGATGTGTGTGTGAGTTACTAGCGGTACCAATCCCATGGGCACGGCATGTAAAGGGTTGTGTTTTATCATTGAGTTGATAAACAAAGAGTATGAACCAGAGGTCTTGGTGCTTCCTAGCCCTTGAGCTTGTAACACAGGTAAAGCATAAATGACAATTTCCTATCATACCTCCACACGAGGGCAAAGGGATGTATGACACTGTCAGAGCAGAGAAGGCTGAGGGGGGACCTGATTGAGGTGTACAAAATTATGAGGGGCATAGATAGGGTAGATAGAAAGGAACTTTTCCCCTTAGTAGAGGGGTCAATAACCAGGGGGCATAGTTTCAAGGTAAGGGGCAGGAGGTTTAGAGGGGATTTGAGGAAAAACTTTTTCACCCAGAGGGTGGTTGGAATCTGGAACTCACTGCCTGAAAGGGTGGTAGAGGCAGGAACCCTCACAACCTTCAAGAAGCATTTAGATGAGCACTTGAAACGCCATAGCATACAAGGCTACGGACCAAGTGCTGGAAAATGGGATTAGAATAGACAGGGCTTGATGGCCGGCGCGGACACGATGGGCCGAAGGGCCTCTTTCTGTGCTGTATAGCTCGATGACTCTCCTTTATGAGCCCAACAGAAGCTAATCTAATTTGTCTCTTTGCTTTCTTTAGGGATACAAAGGAGGTATAGTTCGCCCTTCTTTCGCTCAATGCCACCCTGGCAAGTTGTCTCATGCGGTGTTGATTGTGGGCTATGGCAGAAGTAAGTACCGACTATTAACACCAAAGCCGAACCAGAAAAAAAAACCAGAAAACGCTGGAAACACTCAGTGGGCCAGGCAGCATCCGTGGCGAGAGAAACAGAGTTTCAGGTCGATGGACTTTTAATTCTCCGGCCCCCGCTCCCACTCTGACCTCTCCGTCCTCGGCCTCCTACACTGGTCCAATGAAGCTCGAGGAACAGCACCTCATCTTTCCATTCGCCGTCCGGACTCAACATGGAGTTCAACTACTTCCAAACCATAACCTCTGCCCCCATTTCTTCAGACAGCAGCTGTTGATGATTCTGCTATTCCCATTTACACCTCTTCTAGACCCATCTTTTGTTTCTTTACTTGTCCCATTATCATCTCCTTTCACCTTGCAACCTTTTGTCTCTCAATCTCTCCTGCCTCCACCCTATCACAGACCTTCCCTTTTGTTCTTTCCTCCACCTCCCCCCTTTCCCTGCCCCTACACTTGCTTAAAAACCTGTCCCATCTCCAACTTTTTCCAGTTCTGACGAAGGGTCACCGACCTGAAACGTTGACTCTGTTTCTCTCTCCGCAGATGCTGCCTGGCCCTCTGAGTGTCTCCAGCATTTTATGTTTTTATTGCTGACTATTAACCCTTATGTGAGAAGTCGCACAACACCAGGTTATAGTCCAACAGCTTTATTTGAAATCACAAGCTTTCGGAGCGCTGCTCCTTCGTCAGGTGAAGTGAAGAGATGCATATAGGCACAGCATATATAGTCAGAGAACACTGCCAGATGATTACAGTTAATCTTTCTAACTGCCCTTTATCACACCTCGGCAGACAGATAATCACGGCAATCAAAGGTGTGGATGGTGTCCAAACAGGTCAATCAGGAAAACATTACATCAAAGACAATGAGGTGGGGTCACAAGGGGTCAAATGTGGCGGATGCTGGGGTCTGTATGGAAAACAAAAGACTTTTTTCGCTGGAAATCACAGCAGGTCCGGCCGCATCTGTGTAGAGAGAACAAGCCAACGACGACTCGAGTCTGGATGACTCTACGTCAGGTGGGGTTACATGTAGCGTGACATGAACCCAAGATCCACATATTGACCCTTAGCTGAACAAAAAAATGTCAACGGGGCTGCGTTGTAGGGGGTTTCGTTATTTGGTGTTTCACATCCCTTCCCCGCCGCGACTCTGCTTTGGTCCCAAAGAGTGTTGGGAAGGAAGGGGTGATGGAGCCCTGGTCCCAACCCAGGACGCAAGAAGAGGCCAACCAAGGGAAGCGACTTGACGCGGTGGCTAACATCAAAAAGGGGGAGGGGATGAAAGAAAAGCTCACGCTGAGGTTGGATGGAAGGTCTTTCCTATTGGTGGACCACTTCACCTCTGCACTCTGACCCTTGACTTTTGCCAGAGGAAGCATTGGGTTTAACTTTCCCGCACAGGACAGATGCACTGAGCAGGGCCAACAGCGCACCAGCGGTTCATCGACTAGAGAATAGGGCCAGTGGTTCAGTGGGTAGCACGCTCTCTCTCGCCTCTGAGCCAGAAAGTCGTGGGTTCGAGTCCCCACTCCAGAGGCTTGAGCCCCGTAATCCAGGCCGCCACTCCCAGTGCCAGTACTGAGGGAGAGCCGCACTGTCGGAGGGCAGTACTGAGGGAGCGCCGCACTGTCGGAGGGCAGTACTGAGGGAGCTCCGCACTGTCGGAGGGCCAGTACTGAGGGAGCGCCGCACTGTCGGAGGGGCAGTACTGAGGGAGCGCCGCACTGTCGGAGGGGCAGTACTGAGGGAGTGCCGCACTGTCGGAGGGGCAGTACTGAGGGAGCGCCGCACTGTCGGAGGGCAGTACTGAGGGAGCTCCGCACTGTCGGAGGGCCAGTACTGAGGGAGCGCCGCACTGTCGGAGGGGCAGTACTGAGGGAGCGCCGCACTGTCGGAGGGGCAGTACTGAGGGAGTGCCGCACTGTCGGAGGAGCAGTACTGAGGGAGCGCCGCACTGTCGGAGGGGCAGTACTGAGGGAGTGCTGCACTGTCGGAGGGGCAGTACTGAGGGAGCGCCTCACTGTCGGAGGGGCCATACTGGGGGAGTGCCGCACTGTCGGAGGTGCCGTCTTTCGGATGAGACTTTAAACCCAGGCCCCGTCTGCCCTCTCAGGTGGGCGTAAAAGATCCCACGGCCACTATTGGAAGAGCTGGGAAGTTCTCTCCGGTGTCCTAGGGCCAATATTTATCCCTGAAACAACATCACTAAAAATCTGCTGATTATCACACTGCTGCTCTCTTGAAAAGAGAAGGCTGAGGGGTGACCTAATAGAGGTCTTCAAAATGATGAAAGGTTTTGATAGAGTGGATACAGAGAGAGTGTTTCCACTTGTGGGGGAGACCAGAACTAGGGGCCATCAATATAAGATAGTCACCAATAAATCCAATCGGGAATTCAGGAGAAACTTCTTTACCCAGAGAGTGGTGAGAATGTGGAACTCGCTACCACAGGGAGTGGTTGAGGCGAATAGTATAGATGCATTTAAGGGGAAGCTGGACAAGCACATGAGGGAGAAGGGAATAGAGGGCTAAGCTGATAGAGTTAGATGAGGAAAGATGGGAGGAGGCTCGAGTGGAGCATAAACGCCGGCACGGACTGGTTGGGCCGAATGGCCTCTTTCTGTGCCGTATACCCTATGTAATCCTATGTGATATGTCACATTTATTAGCTAACAGGAATGAGGTCTGATTCGCTTACTGTGCTTCCATTATTACAGCAAGAGGCCATCCATACTGGATCATCAAGAATAGCTGGGGTGCAAACTGGGGAGAGAAGGTAAGTGGTTGCTAAAGGAAAATGGGAACAGGAGGAGGCCATTCAGCCCCTCGAGCCTGTTCCACCGTTCAATGAGACCATGCCTGATCTGTATCCTAACTCCATCTACCCGCCATGGTTCCGTAACCCTTAATACCCTTACCCAACAAAAACCTATCAATCTCAGTTTTGATATTTTCAATTGACCCCCGCCCCCAACCTCAACAGCTCTTTTGGGGCAGAGAGTTCCAGGTTTCCACCCCCCTTTCTGTGAAGAAGTGCTTCCTGACATCACCCCTGAACGGCCTGGCTCTAATTTTAAGGTGATGCCCCCTTGTTCTGGACTCCCCCCACCAGAGGAAATAGTTTCTCTCCTATCAACTCATTTAATCATCTTAAACACCTCAATTAGATAGAATCATAGAATGGTACTTTAGGACTGAGATGAGGAGGAATTTCTTCACTCAGAGGGTGGTGAATCTTTGGAATTCTCTACTCCAGAGGGCTGTGGAGGCTCAGTCGTTGAGTATATTCAAGGCTGAGATCGATAGATTTTTGGACTCTAGGGGAATCGAGGGATATGGAGATCGGGCGGGAAAGTGGAGATGAGGTCGATGATCAGCCCATGATCTTATTGAATGGCGGAGCAGGCTCGAGGGGCCGTATGGCCGACTCCTGCTCCTAATTTTTATGTTCTTATGTTCTGGCTTCTCAAGCAAGTGAACCCTGCTGCTTCACAACACAGCAACAAGATCATCTGATATTGTTTGAGGGATCAATATTGGAAGAAGAACTCCCCTGCTCTTCTTCCAATAGCGGCCGTGGGATCTTTTATGTCCACCCGAGAGGGCAGACGGGGGTGCTCGGTTTAACATCTCAGCCGAAAGACGGCCCCTCCGACAGTGCAGCACTCCCTCACTACTGGCACTGGGAGTGTCGGCCTGTGTTGTGGGTTCAAGACCCTGGAGTGGGACTCGAACCCACGACCTTCTGACTCGGAGGTGAGAGAGCTACCGACTGAACCACCTGAAAAGCATCATGGTCTGCTGAGTGCTGCCTCTGGAGGGTAAAGGGACATCGTGGTAGCACGCAGAAGCATACAGCACAGAAGGAGGCCATTCAGCTCATCGTGCCTCTGACAGCTCTTTGAGAGAGCTGTCCAATGAGTCCCATTTCCCCCTCTTGCCCCTTAGTCCTGTAAACTTGTTTGAGTGTGTTTCACAGATCTCATTGACTATGGAGGGTAGTTCTGCTTTCTGAGGAGCCACCCAGAGTCTGTCCTCTCTGTGAGAGGGTGGCGTGGTAGCACACACAACAGGGATTTCTCCCAGGGGCTACAAGCATTCACTTGGATTATGGTGCACTTCTGGTTGAGAGCGTGGGATCATTTCCTGTTGAGGCATGTGTGGCCTTTGATGAAGGGAGCACGCTCGGCCATACGGACACAATCAATAATCCCGCAGAACTTTGAGAATCCCTCCAACTGAATCCCAAAACATCGGGGTAAATGGAAAAGTGATTGCTCTGTTGGACGTCTGTCTAATGGGAAGGGATTGAACCATTGGAATTCCGTCTAATGGGAAGGGATTGGACCATTGGAATTCCGTCTAATGGGAAGGGATTGGACCATTGGAATTCTGTCTAATGGGAAAGGATTGGACCATTGAAATTCTGTCTAATGGGAAGGGATTGGACCATTGGAATTCTGTCTAATGGGAAAGGATTGGACCATTGGAATTCTGTCTAATGGGAAGGGATTGGCCCATTGGAATTCTGTCTAATGGGAAAGGATTGAACCATTGGAATTCTATCTAATGGGAAGGGATTGGCCCATTGGAATTCTGTCTAATGGGAAGGGATTGGACCATTGGAATTCTGTCTAATGGGAAGGGATTGGCCCATTGGAATTCTGTCTAATGGGAAGGGATTGGACCATTGGAATTCTGTCTAATGGGAAAGGATTGAACCATTGGAATTCTATCTAATGGGAAAGGATTGGCCCATTGGAATTCTGTCTAATGGGAAGGGATTGGACCATTGGAATTCTGTCTAATGGGAAGGAATTGAACCATTGGAATTCTGTCTAATGGGAAGGGTTTGGCCCATTGGAATTCTGTCTAATGGGAAGGAATTGAACCATTGGAATTCTGTCCAATGGGAGTAAGATGTATAAAATTATGAGGGGCCTAGATAGCATGGATAGGAAGGACCTATTTCCCTTAGCAGAAGGGTCAATAACCAGGGGGCATAGATTTAAAGTAATTGTTCGGAGGTTTAGAGGGGAGTTGAGGAGAATTATTTTCACCCAGAGGGTGGTGGGGGTCTGGAACTCACTGCCTGAAAGGGTGGTAGAGGCAGAAACCCTCGTCACATTTAAAAAGTGCTTGGATGTGCACTTGAAGTGCCGTAACCTACAGGGCTATGGACCAAGAGCTGGAAAGTGGGATTAGGCCGGAGAGCTCTTTGTTGGCCGGCGCGGACACGATGGGCCGAATGGCTTCCTTCCGTGCTGTAAATTTCTATGATTCTATGATTGCAGTGCCCCCTCTCTCTCTCTCTCTCTATTCCAGTTCTCGGTGGGGAAAACCCCACTGTATAGTAGGCAGGAAGTATATTCACGCAAGTCATTTCTTTCCGCCCTCTTTTATTCGACAGGGATACTTCCAGATCTACCGAGGGGAGATGGCGTGTGGACTGAACCGGTTCCCCACCACCGCTATCATCAATTAGAAGAGTTGAGAAAGGTGCGATGGAACGCAGGCAGTCCTGGGCAATTCGGCCGCACATACCGCTCAGAAGGAGGGCGTTTGCGCTTGCAGCTTAACGCCGTGTCTGTATGCAAAAAGGGGAAACGCCTACGATTTGGATCCCACCAAACCACTTCCCAGTTCCGCTCCCGTGTTGTTCCGTGCTCAGTTCGGTGAGAGATGTTTACCCCGGGATTAGGCGCTGTCTAAATGCCAGATTAGTGTACTTGTCACAAGCCCAGTTATTGATGCAATCAGCAATTCGATCTCAGTAGAAACAGCCAGAAATGTTGACCAACAATGGAGCTGTAACACACAGCTAATTTGACTTGGGACGTTCACCATTACTGCTAACGTAACTGCAACACGGTGGCATAGTGGTTAGCACTGTTGCCTCACAGCGCCAGGGACCCAGGTTTGAATCCGGCCTCGGGTGACTGTCTGTGTAGAGTTTGCACATTCTCCCTGTGTCTGCGTGGGTTTCCTCCGGGTACTCCGGTTTCCTCCCACAGTCCAAAGACGTGCGGGTTAGGTTGATTTGGCTATGATAAATTGACCCTTAGTGTTAGGGGGATTAAATATGTGGGGTTACGGGGTTACGGGGATAGGGTGGGATATGTGTCGGTGCAGGCTCGATGGGCCGAAATGGCCTCTATCTGCACTGTGGTGATTCTGTGATAACCACCAGATTCCAATCAGCGATCCCAGGGGTAAATTGGAAAAGGATTGGTCGACTGGAATGCTTTCCATTGGGAAGGGATTGCTCCATTGAAATTCTGGCCAATGGGAAGGGATTGGT
The DNA here is from genome assembly GCA_030390025.1 of Squalus acanthias. NCBI lineage: Eukaryota > Metazoa > Chordata > Chondrichthyes > Squaliformes > Squalidae > Squalus > Squalus acanthias. The sequence continues at coordinate 465,742 of JASTWF010000041.1, forward strand.
CCATTGGAATGCTTTTCATTGGGAAGGGATTGATCCATTGTATGACTGTTAACCAAGTTGACTCGACTGTACATCAACCAGATAGGGCTTTTAGCTTTTGCAATCGCACAATAAAGCAACATGAGCATCAAACGTGGCCGGATGTATTTTGTGATCACCATCTCCAGGGAGTCCTATCAGAAATTGACCCCATCTCGTGACTTGCCAAGTTTTAGAAATGGGGGAAATGAAAAAAAACGAACTGAAATTAAGCCGTTGCTTCCCCCCCTGGGATCCGAAACTCCAGGGATCCTGACTCTGCCGACGATGCAGAGCAGGAGTCCGGGTCGCCCACTGGAGAGATCATTAAACCTGCCCTGTGTTCCAGAGTGGAGTCATATTAATAACCGGAGCGGGAGGCCCAAGCCGTGGTGAGAATGTGGAACTCGCTACCACAGGGAGTGGTTGAGGCGAAGAGCGTAGATGCATTTAAGGGGACATTAGATAAACACAAGGGAGAAATGATGCGGAGATGCTGGTGTTGGACTGGGGTGGACAAAAATGAGAAGTCGCACAACACCAGGTTATAGTCCAACAGTTTTATTTAAAATTATGGGCCCAGAAATTGGACTTCGATGGTTGCCGCGGGGGTAAGGATCCCCCGCGATATCGCACTCCGCGCCTGCCTTTATGGTTTTGGCCCACACGAACTTCAGTTCCTGGGCCTCTCCCTGGTGCCGGCGCGCAGTGTGTGCGTGACCCGGAGGCGCAGTTAGTGCGATGCGACCTCTGGGATCACGTGGGCCAGTTAGAGCCAATGGCAGCACACCATCTTTCATTCATAGTTTTGACAGGAAGAGCTGTCAAAGCTATGAATACAACAAGCCCCCAAAAGAACAGCTAAACCTCAATTAATTTTTTTTAAAAAGCCATCACATTAATAAAATAACTATAGTTAAATAAATTAACCACTTTAAACAAAAATTTAAATTTTTGAAAAAATTTAAATTCTTTCTAAAAGTTATAAAAATAAACTTACCTTTCTTTAAAGTCTCTAAAAAAGATAAACCTGTTGAAAAAAAATTAAAATAACACTTAATTAACTACTTACCTTGTTAAAAGGGGGTCTTACGCCTGCTTTCTTCATGTGTAAAATCTTCAACACTTACCTGCGCGTTCAAACCTGAAAAAATAACTAAGTGCTGCTGCGTGCGCGCAGCCTGTAGTGCGCACGCGGTTCACTTAGGAACCGCCCCCTTCGCAATACCCGAAGTGCCGGTTTCCCGCGCATGCGCAGTGCATGCAGGAAACCGACACTTCGGGACCTAATACGGGTGAGTACACAATGCGTACTCTCCCGCATTAGGTCTAATTTTTGGGCCAATACCTTTCGGAGCTGCTGCCCCTTCGTCAGGTAAAGGTACAGTGAGGGAATCTATTACACAGTATATATACACACAAGGGAGAAAGGAATAGAAGGATATGGTGATGGGGTGAGATGAAGAGGGGTGGGAGGAGGCTCGAGTGGAGCAGAAACACCGGCACGGAGCAGTGGGGCCGAATGGCCTGTCTCTGTGCTGTGAATTTTATGTGATTCTATTGCAATGCAGCAACGGTGCCTGTCCCAAAGAAGGGAATTCCCTCTGGAATGAATGGCTACCTTTCCTGGGACACAATTCTGGGACCTTGTGACTCAGAGGCAAGAGAGGAGAGATACCGACTGGGCTACGGCTGACAGCATGCAAAAGGGAAACCTCTGCAAAAACACTGAAGCACCGTCTGAGGTCAACCACTCAGTCAGCTCGCATAGCCTGCCTCGAGGGGTTCGGCTAGCTTTGAAGGATGGTTTGTGTAAAGGAACAATGCACCTGGGGTCAGTGCTGGGGCCACTGCTTTTTTTGATATAAATGACCTGGATATTGGAATACAGAGTAGAATTTCTAAATTTGCCGATGACACCAAACTTGGGGGGGTGGCAAACAGTGAGGATGATACCAATCGACTGCAACAGGACATAGAAAGGCTAGCAGAATGGGCAGACAAGTGGCAGATGGAATTTAATACAGAGAAGTGTGAGGTGATGCATTTTGGCAGAAGGAACAGGGAGAGGCAATATACACTTAAGGGCACAGTTTTAAAGAGTGTGCAGGGACAGAGGGACCTGGGAGTTAATGTGCATCGGTCCCTGATGGTGGCGGGACATATTGAAAGAGTGGTTAGCAAAGCATATGGGGGGAGAAATTCGGTATCGCCCCGTTTCGGGCGTAATTATCGGCCTGGCGCAAAGTTTAGCGTCTTGCGCTAATTATCGCCTCCGACTCCAAACTTGGCTTCTATCGCCCCTGGAGGTGATTGGAGCGCTAAATCAGGCGCTACACACCTCTCTTAAGGCGCTAACGCCGAGGAGCGAGGCGCTACCTCAGAGCGCTGGCGAAGCTCATATGATGTCAGTCAGCAATGGAACACAGACACACTGGCACCAGCCAGTTCTTAAAGGGGAGGGTCGATCTTGCTTTCCATCCGCACCCTGCTCATTGCAGCCTTGAATCTCGGCCTGGAAAGACTTGTACATCAAATTCTGTTGGGAAGAACAATGAGAGGCCCAGGGAAAGAGCTCAGAGTGCAGCCCCCACAGTCTCTTCTAAATCGAACAAGGCCAAATCAAAATGAACCTGCAAAGTGCTGCTCAGTACCCAAAACTCCTTCACACAGCGTTGAATCTCTCCAGAAGTCTCTCTCTCTCTCTCTCAGAATGCGTGGTGCAAAAATGTCGCTGACAATAAAAGGCAGGAAGCGGTCGCCTTTAAATAGCGCTCCCCCAGTCCCTTCCCGACTGCAAAACGCTGCCCTCAACCTGTCGTTGCTGGCGGCAGGCGGTAAGGCAGGGGGCGCCACTCAATATCCGGTCCGGGGCACAACCGGGGCATTGCGCACTCGACTGACGTCACGATCTGCGGGCGCAGGAGATCGTGGCGGTAGTGTTTAGCGCCGCCACAAAATGTCTGGTCAATTTCGCGAGCGGCGCAAACATCGCCGCGCCCGGGCGCTAGTTGCATTGCGCCCCATTAGCGCCCTTTTAGGGCACTAACGGGAGGCGCAAAGCAACCGAATTTTTCCCCCATGGGATCTTGGGTTTCATAAATAGAGGTATTGAGTACAAAAGTAGAGAAGTTATGCTGAACCTTTATAAAGCGCTGGTTAGGCCACAACTGGAGATTTGCATCCAGTTCTGGTCACCACACTTTAGGAAGGATGTGAAGGCCCTTGAGAGGGTGCAGAGGAGATTTACCAGAATGGTTCCGGGGATGGGGATCTTAGCTACAAGGACGGGTTGGAGAAGCTGGATTTGTTTTCATCAGAGCAAAGGAGGTTGAGGGGTGATTTGATAGAGGTGTACAAGATTATGACGGGTTTGGACAGGCTAGACGGGGAAAGGCTGTTCCCACTAGTTGATGGTACAAGGACTAGGGGACACAGATTTAAGGTTTTGGGCAAGAGATACAGGGGGGATGTGAGGGAAACTTTTTTACGCAGCGAGTGGTGAGGACCTGGAACTCGCTGCCGACGGAAGTGGTGGAAGCGGAGACACTCAATGTTTTCAAGGGGAGACTGGATAGGCACTTGAGGGAAATAAACTTGCAGGGCTACGGGGATAGAGCGGGGAAATGGGACTGACTGGATTGCTCTACAGAGAGCTGGCACGGACTCGATGGGCCGAACGACCTCCTTCTGTGCCGTTATGACTCTATGACCTGCACCTCTCAGCGTGAAACAGGGGGGTCAATGTGTCCATACCACACTCATTCCATTGTGTTTGGGGAGAAAAGATTAGAGAAGGTGAATGTTTGCAGTCTGAGGAGAGGGCCGGTAAGGAGGGAACATCGGCAAAGCAGACTGGAGGGAGAGGGAGAGGTACTATGGGCTGGTTGGGCTTGAGCGAGATGGAGCAAAGAGGTCAAACTAACTGGAAAAAACATTTGGACACACCGTAGCGTGACAATTTCAATCCTTGCGGTTTAATTCAATTTCTGCACGGCATATAGATGAGGGAACACAACACGAGCAATTAGAAGCGCCATTTAAAACAGAATCTTTTCCAAATCCCGATGTTCGAACTCCATGCGCAGAATCCACAATTGATTTCTTTACAAAGAATTGAAATTCGAAGGAAATAAATGTTCGGCACGTTTAGCGGAGTCACTTTCCCCTCCTCCACCTGTGTTTGCTCTTCCCTAACCAATCAGATCCCCCTAACCAATCAGATCCTCCCTAACCAATCAGATCCCCCTAACCAATCAGATCCCCCTAACCAATCAGATCCTCCCTAACCAATCAGATCCCCCTAACCAATCAGATCCCCCTAACCAATCAGATCCTCCCTAACCAATCAGATCCCCCTAACCAATCAGATCCTCCCTAACCAATCAGATCCTCCCTAACCAATCAGATTCTCCCTAAGCAATCAGATCCTCCCTAACCAATCAGATTCTCCCTAAGCAATCAGATCCTCCCTAACCAATCAGATTCTCCCTAAGCAATCAGATCCTCCCTAACCAATCAGATTCTCCCTAAGCAATCAGATCCTCCCTAACCAATCAGATTCTCCCTAAGCAATCAGATCCTCCCTAACCAATCAGATTCTCCCTAAGCAATCAGATCCTCCCTAACCAATCAGATTCTCCCTAAGCAATCAGATCCTCCCCAACCAATCAGATTCTCCCTAAGCAATCAGATCCTCCCTAACCAATCAGACTCTCCCTAACCAATCAGATGCAAGCCGATGTTTAGCCGTAGGGCATTCTCCAATCACAGCATCGGGAGGTAAAAATTAAAAGATCGTCAATTGGATTTATAGGCCACTGGGATTCGAAAAATGGGAGTAATTTGCATGCCCTTCCCATTCATTCCCACTGTACACAATCCCAATGGACCCAAACCCCTTCCCATTCACTCCCATTGTACACAATCCCAATGGACCAAACCCCTTCCCATTCACTCACATTGTACACAATCCCAATGGACCCAAACCCCTTCCCATTCCCTCCCATTGTACACAATCCCAATGGACCCGAACCCCTTCCCATTCACTCACATTGTACAGAATCCCAATGGACCCAAACTCCTTCCCATTCACTCCCATTGTACACAATCTCAATGGACCAAACTCCTTCCCATTCACTCCTATTGTACAGAATCCCAATGGACCAAACCCCTTCCCAATCACTCCCATTGTACAGAATCCCAATGGACCAAACCCCTTCCCATTCACTCCTATTGTACACAATCCCAATGGACCAAACCCCTTCCCATTCACTCCCATTGTGCACAATCCCAATGGACCAAACCCCTTCCCATTCACTCCCATTGTACACAATCCAAATGGACCCCAACACCTTCCCATTCACTCCCATTGTACACAATCCCAATGGACCCAAACTCCTTCCCATTCACTCCCATTGTACACAATCCCAATGGACCAAACCCCTTCCCATTCACTCCCATTGTACACAATCCCAATGGACCCAAACTCCTTCCCATTCACTCCCATTGTACACAATCCCAATGGACCCAAACCCCTTCCCATTCATTCCCATTGTACACAATCCCAATGGACCCAAACCCCTTCCCATTCACTCCCATTGTACACAATCCCAATGGACCAAACCCCTTCCCATTCACTCCTATTGTACGCAATCCCAATGGACCAAACCCCTTCCCATTCACTCCCATTGTGCACAATCCCAATGGACCAAACCCCTTCCCATTCACTCCCATTGTACACAATCCAAATGGACCCCAACACCTTCCCATTCACTCCCATTGTACACAATCCCAATGGACCCAAACTCCTTCCCATTCACTCCCATTGTACACAATCCCAATGGACCCAAACCCCTTCCCATTCATTCCCATTGTACACAATCCCAATGGACCCAAACCCCTTCCCATTCACTCCCATTGTACACAATCCAATGGACCAAACCCCTTCCCATTCACTCCCATTTCCCACACGTTCTCATTGCACACAATTCCAAATTCAAGCACAATACAATAACACAAAGGTCCAGGATTTGGAGGCACGGGGAACCTACGAGTTCCTCCAACCATAGTTCGAGCACCCCGTATAAATTATTCTTAATGATCTGTATATAACCCACACTCTCTACAACATCAACAGTCCCTGTCAGTCCCCATATTTCCTCAGCTCCCTCTCAAGTTGTAGTATTCTTTGGGACGCGGGCGTCGCTGGCAAGGCCAGCATTTATTGCCCATCCCTAGTTGCCCTTTGAGAAGGTGGTGGTGAGTCGCCTTCTTGAACCGTTGCAGTCCGTGTGGTGAAGGTGCTCCCACAGTGCTGTTAGGGAGGGAGTTCCAGGATTTTGACCCAGCGACGATGAAGTAACGACCGATATGTTTCCAAGTCGGGATGGTGTGTGTGACTTGGAGGGGAACTTGGAGGTGGTGTTGTTCCCATGCGCCTGCTGCCCTTGTCCTTCAAGGTGGCAGAGATCGAGGGTTTCATCCCGAGAAAATACATTTTACAAAAAACACTCACGAACCTTCCAACGACATCCCACTACCAGCATCTGATTGCTGGCTCACTTAATTGCTGGACCTTGACATGAGCTCATCCAAAGCTCTGCTGCCCCCTGTGTCCTAACTCACGCCAAGTCCCGCTCGCCCATCACCCCCTGTTGCTCGCTGACCAACATTGCCTCCCGGTCCAGCAACGCCTCAATTTAAAAACTCTCATCCTTGCGTTCCAATCCCTCCGCGGCCCTCGCCCCTTCCCTATCTCTGTAACCTTCTCCAGCCCCTACAACCGCCCCCCTCCCCCTGAGATCTCTGCGCTGCTCGAATTCTGGTGTCTTGTGCATCCCCACCCCCCGATTTTAATCGCTCCACCATTGGCGGCCGTGCCTTCAGCCGCCTGGGCCCCGAGCTCTGGAATTCCCTCCCCACCCCCCTCCCCGTTTTAACAATGGAAGCGGGTTTGACCTTCGACCTCCCCCCTCAGTTGGAGCAGACACACTGGATCCGGTCTTGTGGAGGTTCGGCCTGGCGTTGGTGGCTTTGTTCCCATGGTTACTGAATAACTAGCAAAGGAGAAATGTGGACCCTTTGCTTTTAGGCCTGTCACAACATAGGAACATAGGAACAGGAGGAGGCCATTCAGCCCCTCGAGCCTGTTCCGCCATTCAATGAGATCATGGCTGATCTGTGACCGAACTCCATCCACCTGCCTTTGCCCCGAATCCCTTAATCCCCTTTGCTTAACAGAAATCTATCAATCTCCAATTTAAAATTAACAATTGATCTAGCATCAGTTGCCATTTGTGGAAGAGAGTTCCAAACTTCTACCACCCTTTGTGTGTAGAAGTGTTTCCTAACTTCACTCCTGAAAGGTCTGGCTCTAATTTTTAGACTCTGCCCCCTAGTCCTAGACTCCCCAACCAGCGGAAATAGTTTCTCTCTATCTACCCTATCAGTTCCCCTTAATATCCTGAAAACTTCGATCAGATCACCCCTTAACCTTCTAAATTCCAGGGTATAAAACCCTAGTTTGAGTAATCTCTCCTCGTAATTTAACCCTTGAAGTCCGGGTATCATTCTGGTAAATCTACGCTGCACTCCCTCCAAGGCCAATATATCCTTCCTAAGGTGTGGTGCCCAGAACTGCTCCCAGTGCTCCAGGTGTGGTCTAACCAGGGCTTTGTACAGCTGCAGCATAACTTCTACCCCCTTGTATTCTAGTCCTCTAGATATAAAGGCCAGCCTTCATTAGCCTTTTCGATTATTTTCTGTACCTGTTCATGACAATTTAATGATCTATGTACCTGGACCCCCCCAAGTCTCTTTGGACCTCCACTGTTTCTAGCTTTTCGTCATTTAGAAAGTCCCCTGTTCGATCCTATTTAAGTGGATGACCTCACATTTGCCTACATTGAAAACCATTTGCCACAGTTTTGCTCATTCGCTTAATCTGTCGATATCCCTTTGTAATTCTATGCTTTAATCTACACTGCCCACAATGCCGCCTATCTTTGTGTCATCGGCAAACTTGGCTAGGTGGCTTCCTATCCCATCATCTAAGTCGTTAATAAGTACAGTGAATATTTGAGGCCCCAACACAGCTCCCTGCGGGACGCCACTATTCACATCCTGCCAAGTTGAGGATCTACCCATTATCCCGACTGCCCGAGTCCTACCGCTCAGCCAATCTCCTAACCAGGTCAATAACTCCATGAGCTTCAACTTTAGCTAACAGTCTCTTACGTGGGACTTTATCGGGTGCCTTCTGGAAGTCCATATAAATAAATAACAAAGGGATTGGTCTGAGGTTTGATCCTGCACGATTGTCCCCCCCCCCCCAACCTCACCCCAACCCCCTTCCCGTCCTCCCCCACCCATCCCGTTTGGTCCAAACTATCAGGTCCTGGTCCTTGCACACCATCTTCTCACCTTTTTCCATTTTGTTTAAAAGTTTAGCACAACCACTACAAGCAACTTGTGAAAAGCTATAAAGAGAGGCACCAAGCCAATCATAGAAGGAGGCCATTCGGCCCGTCGTGCCTTTGAACGAGCTCTCCAATTAGTCCCATTCCCCCCTGCTCTTTCCCCATAGCCCTGCAATTTTTTCCTTTTCAAGTATTTATCCAATTCCCTGTTGAAAGTTACTATTGAATCTGCTTCCACCGCCCTTTCAGGCAGCGCGTTCCAGATCACAACAACTCGCTGCATCATCTCCTCCCTCTGGCTCTTTTGCCAATTATCTTCAATCTGTGTCGTCTGGTTACCGACCCTCCTGCCACTGGAAACAGTTTCTCCCCATCTACTCTATCAAAACCCCCTCATAATTTTGAACACCTCAATTAGATCTCCTCTTAACCTTCTCTGCTCTAAGGAGAACAATCCCAGCTTCTCCAGTCTCTCCACGTAACTGAAGTCCCTCATCCCTGGCACCATTCTGGTCAATCTCCTCTGCACCCTCTCTAAGGCCTTGGCATGCTTCCTGAAGTGTGGTGCCCAGAATTGGACTCAATACTCCAACTGAGGCCTAACCAGTGATTTATAAAGGTTTAGCATAACTTGAAGCTTGACCTTGATTTGGTCCGGATGAGAATGTGTGAAGATTCTGGTCACTTGATTGTTCCTCCCTGGTATATTTACAATTATTTGGTTCTTTGGGGGTGGGATTGACCATAAGAACATAAGAATTAGGAGCAGGAGTCGGCCATTCAGCCCCTCGAGCCATTCAATAAGATCATGGCTGATCTTCGACCTCAACTCCACTTTCCCGCCCGATCCCCATATCCCTTGATTCCCCTAAAGTCCAAAAATCTATCGATCTCAGCCTTGAATATACTCAACGACTGAGCTTCCACAGCCCTCTGGGGTAGAGAATTCCAAAGATTCACCACCCTCTGAGTGAAGAAATTCCTCCTCATCTCAGTCCTAAATGGCCGACCCCTTATTCTGAGACTGTGACCCCTAGTTCTCAACTCTCCAGCCAGGGGAAACAACCTCTCAGCATCTACCCTGTCAATCCCCCTCAGAATCTTATACGTTTCAATGAGATCACCTCTCATTCTTCTAAACTCCAGAGAGTATCGGCCCAATCTACACAATCTCTCCTCATAGGACAGCCCTCTCATCCCAGAGATCAATCCAGTGAAACTTTGTTGCACCGCCTCCAATGCAAGTATATCCTTCCTCAGATAAGGAGACCAAAACTGTACACAGTTTGGCACACACCAATGGTCTTCACGCACTTTGATCACGTTACCTCAAGCCTCAAGCATTCCACCAGCAGCTTCCCACTGTCCCTCCTGTAAGCAGATACCACGATGAGGCTGCCCGTAAAATTAGCCTCCAGTTCCTGGTGGTGTGTGAGTTAATTAATGAAGATCGTGGTCCAAAGTGTCCGTATCAGAGGGGAAAAATCTTTTCAATTTAGAGATGGACCTTCTGGCCCAAGGTGTCAGGTGCACACTCTTCTAGGGGGAGGGCGCTCAAGAGATCAGGATGTGGTCACGATTCCCAACAGCTCAGTATACACTACGTCACGGTACTCCAGATAACCATATATCAGTATGATTCAACTCCAAGAAGAGTGCTAACAAGATCCGGACCTTTCCCATTCGCTCCCATGGTACACAATCCCAATGGACCAAACCCCTTCCCATTCACTCCCATGGTACACAATCCCAATGGATCCAAACCCCTTCCCATTCACTCCCATTGTACACAATCCCAATGGACCAAACCCCTTCCCATTCATTCCCATTGTAGACAATCCCAATGGACCCAAATCCCTTCCCATTCACTCCCATTGTACACAATCCCAATGGACCCAAACCCCTTCCCATTCACTCCCATTGTACATAATCCCAATGGACCAAACCCCTTCCCATTCACTCCCATTGTACAGAATCCCAATGGACCCAAACCACTTCCCATTCACTCCCATTGTACGCAATCCCAATGGACCAAATCCCTTCCCATTCACTCCCATTGTACACAATCCCAATGGACCAAACCCCTTCCCATTCACTCCCATTATACACAATCCCAATGGACCAAACCCCTTCCCATTCACTCCCATTGTACACAATCCCAATGGACCCAAACCCCTTCCCATTCACTCCCATTGTAGACAATCCCAATGGACCCAAACCCCTTCCCATTCACTCCCAATGTACACAATCCCAATGGACCCAAACCCCTTCCCATTCACTCCCATTGTAGACAATCCCAATGGACCAAACCCCTTCCCATTCACTCCCATTGTACACAATCCCAATGGACCAAACCCCTTCCCATTCACTCCCAATGTACACAATCCCAATGGACCAAACCCCTTCCCATTCACTCCCATTGTAGACAATCCCAATGGACCAAACCCCTTCCCATTCATTTCCATTGTACACAATCCCAATGGACCAAACCCCTTCCCATTCATTCCCATTGTACAGAATCCCAATGGACCAAACCCCTTCCTGTTGTTCATCACTGCGATGAGTGAAAAAGAAACAATCTATTATATTTGGGAGAACCTCCTTGCGCAAATTAAAGCGTGAAAAGTTAGCACGTGTAGTGTCACCATGGTGAGCACATTCAGCTCGCCTATCCCACACTAACCCTCTCTCTCGGTAGATGCAGGTACAATATGTTTGCAACCAGCTGCAAGCATAAGAGATTAAATGTGCCGAGGACATTAAATTACATTTTTTTTTCTTAAAGTAATCCAAGTACCATCTTGTTAGGAGCCTTGTCAACTATTGGCACTTAGAACAGGACCCAACTGCATTCTTATCTGGAGCACCCGACTGTTGCACATCTGTATACCGGGCGCGTTGAGGTGGGGTTGGGGGCGGGGAGGGGGGGGAGGTGGTCACGGACATCAGGAAAGGGGCGGCTCTTTTTGCCAGCCGCACGTTGGCCCCAGTTGTCCTCCAACCTCCCAGCCGCCCTCCCCCCCTCCCCCGCTCCCCTCCCGCCCGCGCAGTCTAGCGCGCCCCGCCCCAGTATCGGGCGTAGGCCTCCTCGAACATGTCCTTGCATGCCACGTGGGCCTTCAGCTTGGCGCAGACGAGGAAGGAGCCAGCCATCTTGCGGTGGAGGGAGTAGGTCTCCTCGGGGGGCGGGGTCAGCCGGTGCTGGAGCATGATGGGCAGGATGGCGTGGATGCGTTGGGTGGTGGTCTGGGAGCCGAAGTCGAAGGGTTCAGACGACGAGAAGGCTTCACCCAGGATCATCACAGCATCAACGTGAGCGTCCTTCATTAACTGTGGAGAGAAGGTCACCAGGGTCAGTGGGAGCGTCGAGGAACAAGACCGAGCTCCGATTGATCAGCCCCACTCCGCTGTACATCCTTACCCAATAGGGGCTCAGTGTTCGCATCTCGGGAAATCACAAGCCATCACTTTCCCACGCGTGGCTCAGTCTGGGCCTGATCCAGGTCTGACTCCGGTTCCAGCCTGGGCCTGATCCAGGTCTGACTTCGGTTCCAGTCTGGGCCTGATATGGGTCTGACTCCGGTCCCAGTCTGGGTCTGATCCAGGTCTGACTCCGGTCCCAGTCTGGGACTGATCCAGGTCTGACTCCGGTTCCAGTCTGGGTTTGATCCAGGTCTGAATCCGGTTCCAGTCTGGGTTTGATCCAGATCTGATCTGGTTCCAGTCTGGGACTGATCCAGGTCTGACTCCGGTTCCAGTCTGGGACTGATCCAGGTCTGACTCCGGTTCCAGTCTGGGACTGATCCAGGTCTGACTCCGGTTCCAGTCTGGGTTTGATCCAGGTCTGACTCCGGTTCCAGTCTGGGACTGATCCAGGTCTGACTCTGGTTCCCGTCTGTGACTGCTCCAGGTCTGACTCCGGTTCCAGTCTGGATTTGATCCAGGTCTGACTCCGGTTCCAGTCTAGGACTGATCCAGGTCTGACTCCGGTTCCAGTCTGGGTTTGATCCAGGTCTGACTCCGGTTCCAGTCTGGGACTGATCCAGGTCTGACTCTGGTTCCCGTCTGTGACTGCTCCAGGTCTGACTCCGGTTCCAGTCTGGATTTGATCCAGGTCTGACTCCGGTTCCAGTCTGGGACTGATCCAGGTCTGACTCCGGTTCCAGTCTGGATTTGATCCAGGTCTGACTCCGGTTCCAGTCTGGGACTGATCCAGGTCTGACTCCGGTTCCAGTCTGGGACTGCTCCAGGTCTGACTCCGGTTCCAGTCTGGATTTGATCCAGGTCTGACTCCGGTTCCAGTCTGGGACTGATCCAGGTCTGACTCCGGTTCCAGTCTGGGTTTGATCCAGGTCTGACTCCGGTTCCAGTCGGGGTCTGATCCAGGTCTGACTCCGGTTCCAGTCTGGATTTGATCCAGGTCTGACTCCGGTTCCAGTCTGGGACTGATCCAGGTCTGACTCTGGTTCCCGTCTGTGACTGCTCCAGGTCTGACTCCGGTTCCAGTCTGGATTTGATCCAGGTCTGACTCCGGTTCCAGTCTAGGACTGATCCAGGTCTGACTCCGGTTCCAGTCTGGGTTTGATCCAGGTCTGACTCCGGTTCCAGTCTGGGACTGATCCAGGTCTGACTCTGGTTCCCGTCTGTGACTGCTCCAGGTCTGACTCCGGTTCCAGTCTGGATTTGATCCAGGTCTGACTCCGGTTCCAGTCTGGGACTGATCCAGGTCTGACTCCGGTTCCAGTCTGGATTTGATCCAGGTCTGACTCCGGTTCCAGTCTGGGACTGATCCAGGTCTGACTCCGGTTCCAGTCTGGGACTGCTCCAGGTCTGACTCCGGTTCCAGTCTGGATTTGATCCAGGTCTGACTCCGGTTCCAGTCTGGGACTGATCCAGGTCTGACTCCGGTTCCAGTCTGGGTTTGATCCAGGTCTGACTCCGGTTCCAGTCTGGATTTGATCCAGGTCTGACTCCGGTTCCAGTCTGGGACTGATCCAGGTCTGACTCCGGTTACAGTCTGGGACTGATCCAGGTCTGACTCCGGTTCCAGCCTCGGACTGATCCAGGTCTCACTCTGGTTCCAGTCTGGGTTTGATCCAGGTCTGACTCCGGTTCCAGTCTGGGACTGATCCAGGTCTGACTCCGGTTCCAGTCTGGGACTGCTCCAGGTCTGACTCCGGTTCCAGTCTGGATTTGATCCAGGTCTGACTCCGGTTCCAGTCTGGGACTGATCCAGGTCTGACTCCGGTTCCAGTCGGGGTCTGATCCAGGTCTGACTCCGGTTCCAGTCGGGGTCTGATCCAGGTCTGACTCCGGTTCCAGTCTGGGTTTGATCCAGATCTGATCCGGTTCCAGTCTGGGACTGATCCAGGTTGAATGTGGTCTAAGGCTGCTGCGCTAAGTGAGGCACAAATCAGCCAGAGTCGGGAGGCACAGTTAAAAGACTCACCTTCGTTTCATAGCCAGTGAGGAACTTGAGCTCAATGGATTTGTTCAGGACAGCCTCCCGGTCCAGATCAGCTGCTGATCGGATAACCTGACCCAGGACAGAGAACCATAATTAATCACAATACACAACGACTCCGAGTGTGACTCTAACCCCACAGGCTATAGCTCCCTCTACACTGTCCCATCAAACACTCTCAGGGCAGGTCCAGCACGGGTTAGATACAGAGTAAAGCTCCGTCTACACTGTCCCATCAAACACTCTCAGGGCAGGTCCAGCACGGGTTAGATACAGAGTGAAGCTCCCTCTACACTGTCCCGTCAAACACTCCCAGGGCAGGTACAGCACGGGTTGGATACAGAGTAAAGCTCCCTCTACACTGTCCCATCAAACACTCCCAGGGCAGGTACAGCACGGGGTTAGATACAGAGTAAAGCTCCCTCTACACTGTCCCATCAAACACTCCCATGGCAGCTACAGCACGGGTTAGATACAGAGTAAAGCTCCCTCTACACTGTCCCATCAAACACTCCCAGGGCAGGTACAGCACGGGTTAGATACAGAGTAAAGCTCCCTCTACACTGTCCCATCAAACACTCCCAGGGCAGGTACAGCACGGGTTAGATACAGAGTAAAGCTCCCTCTACACTGTCCCATCAAACACTCCCAGGGCAGGTACAGCACGGGTTAGATACAGAGTAAAGCTCCCTCTACACTGTCCCAGCAAACACTCCCAGGGCAGGTACAGCACGGGTTAGATACAGAGCAAAGCTCCCTCTACACTGTCCCATCAAACACTCCCATGGCAGGTACAGCACGGGTTAGATACAGAGTAAAGCTCCCTCTACACTGTCCCATCAAACACTCCCATGGCAGGTACAGCACGGGTTAGATACAGAGTAAAGCTCCCTCTACACTGTCCCATCAAATACTCCCATGGCAGGTACAGCACGGGTTAGATACAGAGTAAAGCTCCCTCTACACTGTCCCATCAAACACTCCCAGGGCAGGTACAGCACGGGTTAGATACAGAGTAAAGCTCCCTCTACACTGTCCCAGCAAACACTCCCAGGGCAGGTACAGCACAGGTTAGATACAGAGTAAAGCTCCCACTACACTGTCCCCATCAAACACTCCCAGGGCAGGTACAGCACGGGTTAGATACAGAGTAAAACTCCCTCTACACTGTCCCATCAAACACTCCCAGGGCAGGTACAGCACGGGTTAGATACAGAGTAAAGCTCCCTCTACACTGTCCCATCAAACACTCCCAGGGCAGTCACAGCACGGGTTAGATACAGAGTAAAGCTCCCTCTACACTGTCCCATCAAACACTCCCAGGGCAGGTACAGCACGGGTTAGATACAGAGTAAAGCTCCCTCTACACTGTCCCATCAAACACTCCCAGGGCAGTTACAGCACGGGTTAGATACAGAGTAAAACTCCCTCTACACTGTCCCATCAAACACTCCCAGGGCAGGTACGGCACGGGTTAGATACAGAGTAAAGCTCCTTCTACACTGTCCCATCAAACACTCCCAGGGCAGGAACTGCACGAGGTTAGATACAAAGTAAAGCTCCCTCTACACTGTCCCATCAAACACTCCCAGGGCAGGTACAGCACGGGTTAGATACAGAGTAAAGCTCCCTCTACACTGTCCCATCAAATACTCCCAGGGCAGGTACAGTTTGGGTTAGATACAGAGTAAAGCTCCTTCTACACTGTCCTAGCAAACACTCCCAGGGCAAGTACAGCACGGGTTAGATATAGAGTAAAGCTTCCTCTACACTGTCCCATCAAACACTCCCAGTGCAGATACAGCACGGGTTAGATACAGAGTAAAGCTCCCTCTACACTGTCCCATCAAACATTCCCAGGGCAGGTACAGCACGGGATAGATGCAGAGTAAAGCTCCCTCTACACAGTCCCATCAAACAGTCCCAGGGCAAGTACAGCACAGGTTAGATACAGAGTAAAGCCCCCTCTACACTGTCCCATCAAACACTCCCAGGGCAGATACAGCACGGGTTAGATACAGAGTAAAGCTCCCTCTACACTGTCCCATCAAACATTCCCAGGGCAGGTACAGCACGGGATAGATACAGAGTAACGCTCCCTCTACACAGTCCCATCAAACACTCCCAGGGCAGGTACAGCATGGGTTAGATACAGAGTAAAGCTCCCTCTACACTGTCCCATCAAACACTCCCAGGGCAGGTACAGCACGGGTTAGATACAGAGTAAAGCTCCCTCTACACTGTCCCATCAAACACTCCCAGGGCAGGTACAGCATGGGTTAGAGACAGAGTAAAGCTCCCTCTACACTGTCCCATCAAACACTCCCAGGGCAGGTACAGCACGGGTTAGAGACAGAGTAAAGCTCCCTCTACACTGTCCCATCAAACACTCCCAGGGCAGGTACAGCACGGGTTAGAGACAGAGTAAAGCTCCCTCTGCACTGTCCCATCAAACACTCCCAGGGCAGGTACAGCACGGGTTAGAGACAGAGTAAAGCTCCCTCTACACTGTCCCATCAAACACTCCCAGGGCAGGTACAGCACGGGTTAGAGACAGAGTAAAGCTCCCTCTACACTGTCCCATCAAACACTCCCAGCACAGGTACAGCACGGGGTTAGATACTGAGTAAAGCTCCCTCTACACTGTCCCATCAAACACTCCCAGGGCAGGTACAGCACGGGTTAGATACAGAGTAAAGCTCCCTCTACACTGTCCTGTCAAACACTCCCAGGGCAGGTACAGCACGGGTTAGATACAGAGTAAAGCTCCCTCTACACTGTCCCATCAAACACTCCCAGGGCTGGTACAGCACGGGTTAGATACAGAGTAAAGCTCCCTCTACACTGGCCCTTCAAACACTCCCAGGGCTGGTACAGCACGGGTTAGATACAGAGTAAAGCTCCCTCTACACTGTCCTATCAAACATTCACATCTGGAGTCACTGTGTTCAGTCCTGGGCTCCGCACCTCAGGAAGGATATACTGGCCTCGGAGAGGGTGCGGCGCAGATTCACCAGAATGATACCGGGGGCTAAAAGTATTAAATTATGAGAACAGGTTGCACGGACTGGGCTTGTACTGCCTCGAGTTTAGAAGATTAATGGGTGATCTAATTAAGTTCTTTGAAATGTTAAAGGGATTCGATAGGTTAGATAGAAACTATTTCCTCTGGTTGGGGGAGTCCAGAACAAGGGGGCATCACCTTAAAATTAGAGCCAGGCTGTTCAGGGGTGATGTCAGGAAGCACTTCCTCACACAAAGGGTGGTGGAAATCTGGAACTCTTCCCTAAAAAGCTGTTCAGGCTGGGGGTCAATTGGAGCTTCAAAACTGAGATCGATAGAGTTTTGTTGGGTAAGGGTATCAAGCAATATTCAGCAAAGGGGTTGAGATGCAGATGGAACAGGCTCAAGGGGCTGAATGGCCTCCTCCTGTTCCTATGTAACAGGCTCGAGGGGCTGAATGGCCTCCTCCTGTTCCTATGTAACAGGCTCGAGGGGCTGAATGGCCTCCTCCTGTTCCTATGTAACAGGCTTGAGGGGCTAAATGGCCTCCTCCTGTTCCTGTGTAACAGGCTCGAGGGGCTGAATGGCCTCCTCCTGTTCCAATGTAACAGGCTCGAGGGGCTGAATGGCCTCCTCTTGTTCCTATTTAACAGGCTGGAGGGGCTGAATGGCCTCCTCCTCTTCCTATGTAACAGGCTCGAGGGGCTGAATGTCCTCCTCCTGTTCCAATGTAACAGGCTCGAGGGGCTGAATGGCCTCCTCCAGTTCCAATGTAACAGGCTCGAGGGGCTGAATGGCCTCCTCCAGTTCCAATGTAACAGGCTCGAGGGGCTGAATGGCCTCCTCCAGTTCCAATGTAACAGGCTCGAGGGGCTGAATGGCCTCCTCCTGTTCCAATGTAACAGGCTCGATAGGGTAGTTTAGTGCTGTGGCCCCATGTCCATTTGGTCATAGTTTGAAAGTGTCCCATCCTTTACAACACCCTCATGGCCAACAGAGAGACAGAGAGAGAGAGAGAGAGAGGTCCTTCAGCCCATCGCTCTGGGCTGGTCTGAGGCCCAGATCTCGGAGAGGAAGGGTGGAGGGAGGGCGGGGGAAGGGCGGGGGAAGGGTGGAGGGAGGGCGGGGGAAGAGCGGATGACCTTCCACCTCTCACACTCTGTGCCGAAGGATCTCACCTCACGGAAAAACAAATCCTGAAATAACCTGGCCAAAATAAAAAAAACACACAAATATTTTTGCTGCCTTGAGAATCAGATACGAGGGTCTGTTGTGTACACAGAGGAGACGTGGATTCTACACAACTATAAACATGACCGTTCAGGAGGGCTGGAAGACTGAGCCTGGCGCCTCAGTGTGCAGAGTGATGGGACAGTCAGACAAACATAGACTCCGTTTTACATGGTACCGATCTGATGGGAAACTGGACCCTCTCCTCTATCCCCATACCTTACTTCCTCCCCTCGTGCCCCTCTCCGTACCTCCTCCCCTCCCACCCCTCTTCATCTCACCCTATCAACATAACCCTCTATTCCTTTCTCCCTCATGTGTTTATCCAGCTTCCCCTTAAATGCATCTATACTATTCGCCTCAACCACTCCCTGTGGTAGCGAGTTCCACATTCTCACCACTCTCTGGGTAAAGAAGTTTCTCCTGAATTCCCTACTGGATTTATCAGTGACTATCTTATATTGAAGGCCCCTAGTTCTGGTCTCCCCCACAAGTGGAAACATCTTCTCTACGTCTACCCTATCGAACCCCTTTCATAATCTTAAAGACCTCGATCAGGTCACCCCTCAGTCTTCTCTTTTCTAGAGAAAAGAGCCCCAGCCTGTTCAATCTTTCCTGATAGGTAGAACCTTTTCATTCTGGTATCATCCTTGTAAATCGTTTTTGCACCTTCTCCATTGCCTCTAAAACCTTTGTATAATATGGAGACCAGAACTGGTCACAGTGCTCCAAGTGTGGTCCCTTCCCCTCCCTATCTCAGGCCGGCCCATGGTTTTATTCTCGTTTCTCCCCCTCCCCCTCTGGGCTAGGCTGAGGCAGGTGGGCAACATGTCAGTGAACTCTGACCTCAGAGGGGGAGGGGAGTCGGCACTGGAAACAGTTCCTCCCTATCTACTCTACCTAAACCCTTCATGATTTTGAACACCTCCATTAAATCTCCCCTTAACCTTCTCTGCTCCCAGGAGAACAACCCCAGCTTCTCCAGTCTCTCCGTATAACTGAAGTCCCTCATCCCTGGTACCATTCTGGTCAATCTCCTCTGCACCCTCTCCAAGGCCTTGACATCCTTCCTAAAGTGCGGTGCCCAGAATTGACCACAATACTCCAGCTGAGGCCTAACCAGTGCTTCATAAAGGTTGAAAAGAACATAAGAACATAAGAAATAGGAGCAGGAGTCGGCCATTTGGCCCCTCGAGCCTGCTCCGCCATTCAATAAGATCATGGCTGATCTGATCTTGGCCTCAACTCCACTTTCCTACCCCCTCCCCATAACTTCATTGCTTTTGTACTCTATGCCTCTATTAATAAAGCCCAGGATCCCGTATGCTTTTCTGAACAGCCTTCTCAACTTGTCTTGCTGCAGTTGTACAGGGCCTTGGTGAGACCACACCTTGTGTGCAGTTTTGGTCGCCTTATCTGAGGAAGGATGTTCTTGCCATGGAGGGAGTGCAGCGAAGATTCACCAGACTGATACCTGGGATGGCAGGAATGACGTATGAAGAGAGATTGGGTCGATTAGGCTTATATTCGCTAGAGTTAGAAGAATGAGAGGGGATCTCATTGAAACTTATAAAATTCTAACAGGACTAGACAGATTAGATGCAGGAAGGATGTTCTCGATGGCGAGGGAGTCCAGAACCAGGGGTCACAGTCTAAGGATAAGGGGTAAGCCATTTAGGTCTGAGATGAGGAGGAATTTCTTCACCCAGAGAGTGGTGAACCTGTGGAATTCTCTACCACAGAAGGCAGTTGAGGCCAATCCATTAAATATATTCAAGAAGGAGTTCGATATATTTCTTAAGGCTAAAGGGACCAAGGGATATGGGGAGAAAGAAGGGACAGGGTACTGAATTTGGAAGATCAGCCATGATCTCATTAAATGGCGGAACAGGCTCGACGGGCCAAATGGCCTACTCCTGCTCCTATCTTCAATGTTTCTATGTTGTCCTGCCACCTTCAAAGATTTGTGTACATACACCCCCAGGTCTCTCCGTTCCTGCGCCCACTTTAGAATTGTACCATTTAGGTCATATTGCCTCTCCTCATACTTGCTACCAAAATGTATCACTTCACACTTCTCTGCGTTAAACTGCATCTGCCACGTGTCCGCCCATTTCACCACCCGGTCTGTGTCCTCCTGAAGTCTGTTACTATCCTCCTCACTGCTTCCGAGTTTCGTGTCAAACGAAAAAATTTTTTTAAATGACCTACCTCAATATACTGATCCGTAAACCCCTTGTCAAATTCCCGCGTTGCTCCAAAGTCCAGCAGGGATACCTTGGGAGATCAGACACAGGGATCAGTATCAGGTCTAGCGTCCCCACCCTCCCCGTCATGCGACAGAGCGGCAGGGGAAAACCGCCACAGACATGGAGACAGCTTCGTAACTCCCTCCCTCCCAAGCCTGCTCTCCGCTAGTCCCCCCCCCACCCCCCATTAACCCCGACCGCTCCCTGAGAGAGCGGGCAGGGGACCGGCACCCCAGAGCACACAGCCGGCGGAGATTGAATTGGTGGTGGATCACTCGTTAAAAGGGGTCCCTGATGGAGAGACTCCCTCTTTAAAAGGGGTCCCTGATGGTGAGACTCCCTCTTTAAAAGGGGTCCCTGATGGAGAGACTCTCTCTTTAAAACGAGTCCCTGATGGAGAGACTCCCTCTTTAAAAGGGGTCCCTGATGGCAAGACTCCCTCTTTAAAAGGAGTCCCTGATGGTGAGACTCCCTCTTTAAAAGGGGTCCCTGATGGTGAGACTCCCTCTTTAAAAGGAGTCCCTGATTGTGAGACTCCCTCTTTAAAAGGGGTCCTGATGGTGAGACTCCCTCTTTAAAAGGGGTCCCTGATGGTGAGACTCCCTCTTTAAAAGGGGTCCCTGATGGTGAGACACCCTCTTTAAAAGGGGCCCCTGATGGTGAGACTCCCTCTTTAAAAGGGGTCCCTGATGGTGAGACTCCCTCTTTAAAAGGGGTCCCTGATGGTGAGACTCCCTCTTTAAAAGGGGTCCCTGATGGTGAGACTCCCTCTTTAAAAGGGGTCCCTGATGGTGAGACACCCTCTTTAAAAGGGGCCCCTGATGGTGAGACTCCCTCTTTAAAAGGGGTCCCTGATGGTGAGACACCCTCTTTAAAAGGGGTCCCTGATGGAGAGACTCCCTCTTTAAAAGAGGTCGCTGATGGAGAGACTCCCTCTTTAAAAGGGGTCCCTGATGGTGAGACTCTCTCGTTAAAAGGGGTCGCTGATGGAGAGACTCCCTCTTTAAAAGGGGTCCCTGATGGCGAGACTCCCTCTTTAAAAGGGGTCCCTGATGGTGAGACTCTCTCGTTAAAAGGGGTCGCTGATGGAGAGACTCCCTCTTTAAAAGGGGTCCCTGATGGCAAGACTCCCTCTTTAAAAGGGGTCCCTGATGGCAAGACTCCCTCTTTAACAGGGGTCCCTGATGGAGAGACTCCCTCTTTAAAAGGGGTCCCTGATGGAGAGACTCCCTCTTTAAACGGGGTCGCTGATGGAGAGACTCCCTCTTTAAAAGGGGTCCTGATGGCGAGACTCCCTCTTTAAAAGGGGTCCTGATGGCGAGACTCCCTCTTTAAAAGGGGTCCCTGATGGCGAGACTCCCTCTTTAAACGGGGTCCCTGATGGAGAGACTCCCTCTTTAAAAGGGGTCCCTGATGGAGAGACTCCCTCTTTCAAAGGGGTCCCTGATGGTGAGACTCCCTCTTTAAAAGGGGTCCCTGATGGAGAGACTCCCTCTTTAAAAGAGGTCCCACTGTGACTAAATGTGTTCATTGCATGGGGCCTGGGGACCAGGTCTAAAATTTAAACCCCTGTTGCCAATAAATCCCAGATATCTCAAGCTGCTGATATTAACAGATCCCGGTGTTCTGATGTGGGAATGATCCACTCGCAAGGCAAGCGTTCTTTCCAAACTTCAACCAGGATAAACCGCCGGATAAAAAGAATTGTAATGAGGATCGACTCCTCCTCGGCCCAAGGGTCCCCAGCAGGCCCAGGAGCTGGAGTTCGAACACCACCCCTCTCCCCACCCCACCCGCATTTAGATGGCATTGGGCTCACTGCCGCTGTACGTACCTTTCCAGTGCGCGGGTCATAGAAGAAATTCGACCAGTTGGGATCAGTCTGCATGTACCTGAATTCGAAGAGCTCTCGCAAACACAGTCTCAAGATGTTGGCACAGATCTGTGTGGGGAGGGAGACACCAGCAGGTAAAAGGCAGAATAATCCCGGAGGCTTTAAGGGTTAAATTCCGAGGACAGGTTGCACAGACTGGGCTTGTATTCCCTCGAGTAGAGAAGATTAAGGGACGATCTAATCGAGGTGTTTAAGATGATTAAAGGATTGGATAGGGTCGATAGAGAGAGAAACTATTTCCTCTGGTGGGGGGAGTCCAGAACAAGGGGGCAGAACCTTAAAATTAGAGCCAGGCCGTTCAGGGGTGATGTCAGGAAGCACTTCTTCACACAAAGGGGGGTGGAAATCTGGAACTCTCTCCCAAAAAGCTGTGGATGCTGGAGGTCAATTGAAAATTTCAAAACTGAGATTGATAGATTTTTGTTGGGGAAGGGTATCAAGGGATATGGAGCAAAGGCGGATAAATGGAGTTGAGGTGCAGATCAACCATGATCTGATTGAATGGCGCTCAAGGGACTGAATGGCCTTCTCCTGTTCCTATGTAACAGGTGGAAGGAGATTAAATGGGTGGGTAGAGTCTGTGATAGGGGAGAGTGTACATGGGCTGTGGGAGGAGATTAAATGGGTGGGTAGAGACCATGATAGGGGAGAATGTACATGGGCTGTGGGAGGAGATTATGAGTCCGTGATAGGGGAGAGAGTGTACATGGGGCTGTGGGAGGTGATTAAATGGGTGGGTAGAGTCCGGTGATAGGGTGAGAGTGTACACACGGGGCCTGTGGTGGGAGTTTAAATGGGTGGGTAGAGTCCGTGATAGGGGAGAGTGTACATGGGCTGTGGGAGGAGGATTTAAATGGATGGGTAGAGGTCCGTGATAGGATGGAGGTGTACATGGGCTGTGGGAGGAGATTGAATGGGTGGGTAGAGTCGTGATAGGGAGAGTGTACATGGGCTGTGGGAGGAGATTAAATGGGTGGGTAGAGTCTGTGATAGGGAGAGAGTGTACATGGGCTGTGGAGGAGATTAAATGGGTGGGTAGAGTCTGTGATAGGGGAGAGTGTACATGGGCTGTGGGAGGAGATTAAATGGGTGGGTAGAGTCATGATAGGGGAGAGTGTACATGGGCTGTGGGAGGAGATTAAATGGGTGGGTAGAGTCTGTGATAGGGGAGAGTGTACATGGGCTGTGGGGAGATTAAATGGGTGGGTAGAGTCTGTGATAGGGGAGAGTGTACACGGGCTGTGGGAGGAGATTAAATGGGTGGGTAGAGTCCATGATAGGGGAGAGTGTACATGGGCTGTGGGAGGAGATTAAATGGGTGGGTAGAGTCCATGATTGGGTAGTGTCATGTTCCATGAATGTGCCTCATCACGTTTTTCAAGATATGGATTAAAACTAACCCAGGCCACTGCTCCATTCTTTATATCGATCTACACCCTCGCATTTTACAGACAATATGGAGTCATTGGACCCAGGCAGTGTCAGAACTTCTGCCCAACATATCCCGACCCACCAGCCTGGGCCCAGATGACTCGCACCCGGATTCAGCTGCTTCTGACGGTGGCTGTGTCTCTTCCATATCTGCCCCTCTCGAACCTGGAGTCTAAACATTTCTGTTTTCCAGGAAGCCCATCCGAGCTCTGACCTCTTGTGCGACAGAGAGAGGGGACCTGGCTCTGGGTACTCTACCCTTCCCCAAACACATTGAGCTCCTGTCTGGGCCCACGGTAAAGTGACAACCAGAAGATCTCCTTTCGGTGAAGATGACGGGGCAAATCAATCAAGGCTGCTCCTCGCGACACCCGGTTGAGGTGCCAAGTCATGGGGCTGGATTTTCATTGACCCGTGGAGGCGGGTTTGGAGGCGTGTGGGGGGGTTAAAATAGCGACAACTGGCGGGCGGGCACAAGTCCGCCTCCACCCCGCCTCCACGCAATTTTCATTAAATCGTGTCTGCTGGTCCCGACTCCAAGAGGCGGGATAGGCTGTTAAGGCCCTTAACAAGCACTAAATTGGCTCAATAATGCCATTTTGAAAGGCCTTTGTGATTTTAACCCTTGTTCTACGTGAAGCACGCATGTTCTGAACCACGAATGTGAAACCTGGCGGGAGCATCTCTCTCTCTGTCTCTCTCTCTCTGTCTCTCTCTCTCTGTCTCTCTCTCTCTCTCTGTCTCTCTCTCTCTCTCTGTCTCTCTGTCTCTCTCTCTCTCTGTCTCTGTCTCTCTCTGTCTCTCTCTCTCTCTGTCTCTGTCTCTCTCTGTCTCTCTCTCTCTGTCTCTCTCTCTCTCTCTGTCTCTCTCTCTCTCTCTGTCTCTCTGTCTCTCTCTCTCTCTGTCTCTGTCTCTCTCTGTCTCTCTCTCTCTCTGTCTCTGTCTCTCTCTGTCTCTCTCTCTCTCTCTGTGGTGGTGTAAAAATATCTGGGAGCAGACTTAGGGCTGCTGCTGCTCATTTTGCCTCCAGGTCCTCTCACAGCAAAGGCCAGGCAGTCTCTGAGACCTTCAATGCAGCAGCAATGATGACATCATCAGAGGCGACTTTCAGACTGAAAACACTAATTGGTTCATGGGTTCCCACATGCTGGAACTCAATTGCCCAATTAGGTGAAAATTGCATCAATCTCCCACATCCAATTGCAGTCGGGTGGATAACACGAAATGCGGATAACACGACCCCAGCCCGCCCCAGTATCAAAATCCAGCCTCATGGAGTCCAGGAGTGTCCCAGGATCCATTCCCGATCTGAGTTGACTTCGCTGATCTCAGTTGTGGGAACTGGAGTGGGTGGGGGGTGGCTGGGGAGTGTGGGGGGGGGGGGGGGGAGGTACAATTGGGCCTGAGCGCCTAGGGCTAGGAACAAACAGAGTCCCTGCTCCCAAACATCACCTGGGCAGACCCTCCGGGACCTCAACAGATCTCGGGCGAGGTCCGGATCGATCTTGCGACGCCCACATGATCAAATAGCATGCAAGAGGTATCAGAGAGTTACCTGGACTCCAAGGGTTCAATTATGAGGACAGGTTGCACAGACTGGGCTTGTATTCCCTGGAGTTTAGAAGATTAAGAGATGATCTAATCGAGGTGTTTAAGATGATTGAATAGGGTAGATGGAGAGAAACTATTTCCTCTGGTGGGGGGAGTCCAGAACAAGGGGGCATAACCTTAAAATTAGAGCCAGGCCGTTCAGGGGTGATGTCAGGAAGCACTTCTTCACACAAAGGGTGATGGAAATATGGAACTCTCTCCCCCAAAAAGCTGTTGAATTGAAAATTTCAAGACTGAGATTGATGGATGTTTGCTGGGCAAGGGTATTAAGGGTTACGGAGCCAAGGCAGGTAGATGGAGTTAAGATACAGATCATACGTGATCTCACTGAATGGCGGAACAGGCTCGAGGGGTTGAATGGCCTCCTCCTGTTCCTGTGTGCCCATGGTCCTATAATCCCGCGCTCCCATCTGCAAGCCAGTTCTTCTGTTACCTCATTCCTCGTCCCCTGATCCAGTCCCTCAGCCTTGTCCAAGGGGAAGCCAGGGACCAGTTCGGTGGTCAGGATCCTCTTGCTGCTGAGCTCCTCGATGACGGAGGGGACGTTAAAGAACGGCTCGTCCGCCACCAGCTCCCTGCAAGAGAGAGGACATCGGTGAGGAGGTGGCAGGCGGCGTCCGACTGGCCGAGTGCGGAGCGAAGGATGATCGGGGGGGTCCTTCGCACCAGCGGAACAGAATGAGCAGAATGTCTCACGTCGCATCCGAGGTCGCCAACCAGACGCTCAACATCAGAACACTTACTGAGGTCACCTCACCACTGCACTACTGGGTAACCACCACCAGAGGCCCCAGGAGTACACTGTAAATACTGCAGCTCACACAGCCAGGCAAACACACACACACACACAGACAGACAGCCAAATATACATAGACACACACACAGACAGACACACAGACACACACACACAAACACACTCACACACACAGACAGACAAATATACATAGACACACACACAAACACACAAACACACAAACACACAGACAGCCAAATATACATAGACACACACACAGACACACAGACACTCACACTCACACAGACAAATATACATAGACACACACACAGACACACAGACACACAGACACTCACACTCACACAGACAAATATACATAGACACACACACAGACACTCACACAGACATATACCCACACACACAAATACCCACAGACACACACACACACACACAAATATACACATACACTCACACAGACACAACACATTGCATCTATACAGCGCCTTTAACATAGTAAAATGTCCCAAGGTGCTTCACAGCAGTGTTATAAGACAAAAAATTTGACACCGAGCCACATAAGGAGATATTAGGACAGGTGACCAAAAGCTTGGTCAAAGAGGTCGGTTTTAAGGAGCATCTTAAAGGTGGAGAGAGAGGCGGAGAGGTTTAGGGAGGGAATTCCAGAGCTTAAGACCCAGGCAGCTGAAGGCACGGCCACCAATGGTGGAGCGATTACACACACACACACAAACAGACACTCACACACTCACACTCACATGCGTGCACGCTCGCACACGCACGCACCCACACACACACACGCACTCTCTCACACACAGACACACACTCACACACACAGACACACACTCACACACACACACGCACTCTCTCACACACAGACACACACTCACACACACAGACACACACTCACACACACACACACGCACTCTCTCACACACAGACACACACTCACACACACAGACACACACTCACACACACACACACGCACTCTCTCACACACAGACACACACTCACACACACACACAAGCACACAGACACACAATCACACACTCACACACACTCACACACTCACACACACACACACGCACTCTCTCACACACACACACACGCACTCTCACACACAGACACACTCACACACACACACACACACAGACACACACTCACACTCACGCACTCACACATGCTCACACACAGACACACTCACACACACTCACACTCACACAGACACACTCACACACACTCACACACACTCACACTCACACAGACACACTCACACACTCACACACACTCACACACACACACTCGCACACACACACACAGACACACTCACTCGCACACTCACACACACACACTCACACTCACACAGACACTCACACACTCACACAGACACACTCACACACTCACACACTAATACACACACACACACACACACACACACACACTCGCACACACACACACAGACACACTCACTCGCACACACGCACACACGCACACACACACACACTCACACACAGTCACACACACACACACACACTCACACACACACACACACACACACACACACTCGCACACTCGCACACACACACACACTCTGCAGAGTCCATCAGGAGCTCTTTCAGTGTTGAAGCTGTAGGACAACACTTGCCTCTTGCCCAATAACACCCCGATGATGTGGGGTGAGAGATCTTTCGAAGACTTTACCTACTTGAATTTCTTGGTGCAGGCTGCCTCTCTCTCGTAATCGCACTCGAGGGCCAGCTCCTGACTCATCACCTCAATCGCATGCTCTGGGAACAGCCCTGCAGGTACAAGGGGAGGTGACTGATCACAGACGGTGCTCTCCCGCTCACTTCCAAAGTCAACGTTAAAATAAAGCTACGTGAAGCTACCCCAGACGCTCAGTGGGTACATGCCCCACGCAGTGTCTCAAAGAAAGAACGGACTCCCATTTCGACAGCGCCTTTCACCACCTCAGGACATCCCAAAGTGCTTTACAGCCAATGAAGTACTTTTGAAGTGTAGTCACTGTTGTAATGTAGGAAACACGGCAGCCAATTTGCGCACAGCAAGCTCCCACAAACAGCGATGTGATAATAACCAGATCATCTGTTTTTAGTGATGTTGATTGAGGGATAAATATTGGCCCAGGACACAGGGGAGAACTCCCCCTGCTCTTCTTCCAATAGTGGCTGTGGGTTCTTTTATGTCCACCCGAGAGGTTTAACATCTCATCCGAAAGATGACACCTCCGACAGTGCGGCGCTTCCCCAGTGATGTAAGAAAATTACTAGGCACTTGGTCTAAGCGTTAAACAAAGCTTTAATCAACTGTTTTACAACATGGAGGTCCAGTTGTGTCCTTCACTTGTTCCTGTTAAGAATGTCCTGCGCAAGCTGTGCCCGTGCCCGAGTATTTATACTCTCCCTGGACAGCGCCACCCGCAGGTCACTCAGTATTATTTCATAAGTCTTTCTTTCATGAATGACAAGATTCATGTCACCCAGTACCGCACAGGGAGTGTTGGCCTGGATCTTTGTGCTCAAGTCTCTGGAGTGGGGCTCGAACCCACGACCCTCTGACTCAGAAGCGAGGGAGATACCGACTGAGCCACGGCTGACCCCCAGTGTGGAAAGGTCCCAGCGGATTGGAAAACCGCAAATGTAACGCCCCTATTCAAGAAAGGAGGGAGACAGAAAACCGGAAACTATAGGCCAGTTAGCCTAACAGCTGTCATTGGGAAAATGCTGGAGTCCATCATTAAGGAAATGGTAGCAGGACATTTAGAAAATCATAATACAGTCAAGCAGAGTCAACATGGTTTTATGAAAGGGAAATCGTGTTTGACAAATTTACTAGAGTTCTTTGAGGATGTAACGAGCAGGGTGGATAAAGGGGAACCAGTAGATGTAGTGTATTTGGATTTCCAGAAGGCATTCAATAAGGTGCCACATAAATGGTTACTGCACAAGGTAAGAGCTCATGGGGTTGGGGGTAATATATTAGCATGGATAGAGGATTGGCTAACGAACAGAAAACAGAGAGTCGGGATAAATGGATCAATTTCAGGTTGGCAAACTGAAACTAGTGGGGTGCCACAGGGATCAATGCTGGGGCCTCAACTATTTACAATCTATATTAATGACTTGGATGAAACATAGAAACATAGAAACATAGAAGATAGGAGCAGGAGTAGGCCACTCGGCCCCTCGAGCCTGCTCCGCCATTCAATGCGATCATGGCTGATCATCCAAATTCAGTACCCTGTCCCTGCTTTCTCCCCATATCCCTTGATCCCTTTAGCCATAAGAAATATATCTAACTCCTTCTTGAATATATTTAATGAATTGGCCTCAACTACCTTCTGTGGTAGAGAATTCCACCGGTTCACCACTCTCTGGGTGAAGAAATTCCTCCTCATCTCTGTCCTAAATGGCTTACCCCTTATCCTTAGACTGTGACACCTGGTTCTGGACTCCCCCGCCATCGGGAACAGCCTTCCTGCATCTAGTCTGTCTAGTCCTGTTAGAATTTTATAAGTTTCAATGAGATCCCCTCTCATTCTTCTAAACTCTAGCGAATATAAGCCTAATTGACCCAATCTCTCTTCATACGTCATTCCTGCCATCCCAGGTATCAGTCTGGTGAATCTTCGCTGCACTCCCTCCATGGCAAGAACATCCTTCCTCAGATAAGGCAACCAAAACTGCACACAATACTCAAGGTGTGGTCTCACCAAGGCCCTGTACAACTGCAGCAAGACATCCTTGCTCCTGTACTCGAATCCTCTCGCTATGAAGGCCAACATACCATTTGCCTTCTTAACCGCCTGCTGCACCTGCATGCTTACCTTCAGCGACTGGTGCACAAGGACACCCAGGTCTCATTGCACTTCCCCTTTTCCCAATCTATTGCCGTTCAGATAATAATCTGCCTTCCTGTTTTTGCCACCAAAGTGGATAACCTCGCATTTATCCACATTATACTGCATCTGCCCAATCACCCAACCTGTCCAAATCATACTGGAGTTTCTCTGCATCCTCCTCACAGCACACACGCCCACCCAGCTTTGTGTCGTCTGCAAACTTGGAGATATTATATCTAGTTCCCTCGTCTAGATCATTAATATATATATTGTGAATAACTGGGGTCCTAGCACCGATCCCTGTGGTACCCCACTAGTCACAGCCTGCCACTCGGAAAAAGACCCGTTTATTCCAACTCTTTGCTTCCTGTCTGCCAACCAGTTTTCTATCCAAGTCAGTACCTTACCCCCAATCCCATGTGCTTTAACTTTGCACGCTAATCTCTTCTGCGGGACCTTATCGAAAGCCTTCTGAAAGTCCAAATACACCACATCCACTGGTTCTCCCTTATCTATTCTACCAGTTACATCCTCAAAAAATTCCAGTAGATTAGTCAAGCATGATTTACCTTTTGTAAATCCATGTTGACTTTGAAGGGACCGAGTGTACTGTAGCCAAATTTGCGGATGATACAAAGATAGGTGGGAAAGCAAGTTGTGAGGAGGACACAAAGAGTCTGCAAAGGGATATAGATAGGTTAAGTGAGTGGGGAAAAATTTGGCAGGTGGAGTTTAATGTGGGAAAATGTGAGGTTATCCACTTTGGTAGGAAGAATAAAAAAGCAAATTATTATTTAAATGGAGAGAGACTACAGAATGCTGCGGTACAGAGGGATCCGGGTGTCCTCGTACATGAAACACAAAAAGTTAGCACGCAGGTACAGCAAGTAATTCGGAAGGCAAATGGAATGTTAGCCTTTATTGCAAGGGGGATGGGGTATAAAAGTAGGGAAGTCTTGCTACAACTGTACAGGGCGCTGGTGAGACCACACCTGGAGTACTGTGTGCAGCTTTGGTCTCCTTATTTAAGGAAGGATATACTTGCATTGGAGGCAGTTCAGAGAAGGTTATAGAGTCATAGAGTCATAGAGTTATACAGCACAGAAAGAGGCCCTTTGGCCCATCGTGTCCGCGCCGGCCATCAAGCCCTGTCTATTCTAATCCCATTTTCCAGCACTTGGTCCGTAGCCTTGTATGCTATGGCGTTTCAAGTGCTCATCTAAATGCTTCTTGAATGTTGTGAGGGTTCCTGCCTCAACCACCCTTTCAGGCAGTGAGTTCCAGATTCCAATCACAATCTGGGTGAAAAAGTTTTTCCTCAAATCCCCTTCAAACCTCCTGCCCCTTACCTTGAAACTATGGCCCCTGGTTATTGACCCCTCTAGTAAGGGGAAAAGTTTCTTTCTATCTACCCTATCTATGCCCCTCATAATTTTGTACACCTCAATCAGGTCCCCCCTCAGCCTTCTCTGCTCTAAGGAAAACAACCCCAGCCTGTCCAGTCTCTCTTCATAGCTGAAGCGCTCCAGCCCAGGTAACATCCTGGTGAATCTCCTCTGCACCCTCGCCAAAGCAATCACATCCCTCCTATAGTGTGGCGACCAGAACTGCACACAGTATTCCAGCTGTGGCCTAACTAGCGTTTTGTACAGCTCCATCATAACCTCCCTGCTCTTATATTCTATGCCTCGGCTAATGAAGGCAAGTATCCCTTATGCCTTCTTAACCACCTTATCTACCTGTCCTGCTGCCTTCAGGGATCTATGTACATGCACACCAAGGTCCCTCTGATCCTCTGTCCTTCCTAGGATCCTACTATTCATTGTGTATTCCCTTGCCTTGTTAGTCCTCCCAAAATGCATCACCTCACAATTTTTCAGGGTTAAATTCCATTTGCCACTGTTCTGCCCATCTGACCAACCGGTCTATATCGTCCTGTAGCCTGAGGCTTCCCTTCTCGCTATTTACCACCCCACCAATGTTCGTGTCATCTGCGAACTTACTGATTATACCTCCTACATTCATATCTAAATCATTAATGTACACTACAAACAGCAAAGGACCCAGCACCGATCCCTGCGGTACACCACTGGACACAGGCTTCCAGTCACAAAAACAACCTTCGACCATCACCCTCTGCCTCCTGCCACGAAGCCAATTTTGGATCCAATGAGCCAAGTTGCCCTGGATCCCATGGGCTCTTACCTTCTTGACCAGTCTCCCATGTTGACGAGGTTGATTCCTGGGATAGAAGGGTTGTTTTATGAGGAAAGGTTGAGCAGGTTGGGCCTATACTCATTGGAGTTTAGAAGAATGAGAGGTGATCTTATTGAAACATATAAGATTCCGAGGGGGACTGACAGGGTGGATGAAGGTGCACAGAAGAATGACGGCCCTGACAGGAGAGGGGAGAGGGGAATGAAATGACGGAGATGGGCACACGTGGGGAGACCGTTCCCGTTGCGCCGGGACACCCTTACCTTCAGGGAGAGCGTTGCTCATGTTGAGAAGGGTCATCAAGTTGCGGAGGTCACTGTCGATGCTCCGAGCAACCCCTGGATACTGCAAGAGAGATCAGACAGAGGCCCGTCACAGCTGGAGCCACGCCCATAGCTACCGGGTGTCACATGACGTCTCCCCTCCAGGAACTTTCACCCCATCACTTGTGAAGACTCCTCTGGCGTTCGGGCACGGGTCGCGACCCTCGCCCGCGTAATCCCGCATCAGTCTGCTCGGCTATGGGGGGCATTGCAGTCAGTAACACAGGGCGCTGGGGGAGAGGGGTTACTGAGTGACAGTGTGAGGGAGCTGGATTAACATCAGTAGAGATACAGTCAGTAACACAGAGCGCTGGGGGAGAGGGGTTACTGAGTGACAGTGTGAGGGAGCTGGATTAACATCATTAGAGATACAGTCAGTAACACAGGGCGCTGGGGGAGAGGGGTTACTGAGTGACAGTGTGAGGGAGCTGGCTTAACATCAGTAGAGATACAGTCAGTAACACAGCGCTGGGGGAGAGGGGTTACTGAGTGACAGTGTGAGGGAGCTGGATTAACATCAGTAGAGATACAGTCAGTAACACAGGGCACTGGGGAGAGGTGTTACTGAGTGAGAGTGTGAGGGAGCTGGATTAACATCAGTAGAGATACAGTCAGTAACACAGGGTGCTGGGGGAGAGGGGTTACTGAGTGAGAGTGTGAGGGAGCTGGATTAACATCAGTAGAGATACAGTCATTGACATAGGGCGCTGGGGGAGAGGGGTTACTGAGTGACAGTGCGAGGGAACTGGATTAACATCAGTAGAGATACAGTCAGTAACACAGGGTGCTGGGGGAGAGGTTACTGAGTGACAGTGTGAGGGAGCTGGATTAACATCAGTAGAGATACAGTCAGTAACACAGCGCTGGGGGAGAGGGGTTACTGAGTGACAGTGTGAGGGAGCTGGATTAACATCAGTAGAGATACAGTCAATGACACAGCGCTGGGGGAGAGGGGTTACTGAGTGACAGTGTGAGGGAGCTGGATTAACATCAGTAGAGATACAGTCAGTGACATAGGGCGCTGGGGGAGAGGGGTTACTGAGTGACAGTGTGAGGGAACTGGATTAACATCAGTAGAGATACAGTCAGTAACACAGGGCGCTGGGGGAGAGCGGTTACTGAGTGACAGTGTGAGGGAGCTGGATTAACATCAGTAGAGATACAGTCAGTAACACAGGGCGCTGGGGGAGAGGGGTTACTGAGTGACAGTGTGAGGGAGCTGGATTAACATCAGTAGAGATACAGTCAGTGACACAGGGCGCAGGGGGAGAGGGGTTACTGAGTGACAGTGTGAGGGAGCTGGATTAACATCAGTAGAGATACAGTCAGTGACACAGGGCGCTGGG
Source organism: Squalus acanthias (assembly GCA_030390025.1). Classification (NCBI taxonomy): domain Eukaryota; kingdom Metazoa; phylum Chordata; class Chondrichthyes; order Squaliformes; family Squalidae; genus Squalus; species Squalus acanthias. Next base: position 499,561 of record JASTWF010000041.1, read on the forward strand.
GGAGAGGGGTTACTGAGTGACAGTGTGAGGGAGCTGGATTAACAACAGTAGAGATACAGTCAGTGACACAGGGCGCTGGGGGAGAGAGCGGTTACTGAGTGACAGTGTGAGGGAGCTGGATTAACATCAGTAGAGATACAGTCAGTGACACAGGGTGCTGAGGGAGAGGGGTTACTGAGTGACAGTGTGAGGGAGCTGGATTAACATCAATGGAGAGACAGTCAGTAACACAGGGCGCTGGGGAGAGGGGTTACTGAGTGACAGTGTGAGGGAGATGGATTAACATCAGTAGAGATACAGTCAGTGACACAGGGCGCTAGCGGGGAGGGGTTACTGAGTGACTGTGTGAGGGAGCTGGATTAACATCAGTAGAGATACAGTCAGTAACACAGGGCGCTGGGGAGAGAGGGTTACTGATTGACAGTGTGAGGGAGCTGGATTAACATCAGTAGAGATACAGTCAGTAACACAGGGCGCTGGGGGAGAGAGCGGTTACTGAGTGACAGTGTGAGGGAGCTGGATTAACATCAGTAGAGATACAGTCAGTAACACATGGCGCTGGGGGGGAGGGGTTACTGAGTGACAGTGTGAGAGAGCTGGATTAACATTAGTAGAGATACAGTCAGTAACACAGGACGCTGGGGGGAGAGGGGTTACTGAGTGACAGTGTGAGGGAGCTGGATTAACATCAGTAGAGATACAGTCAGTAACACAGGGCGCTGGGGGGGAGGGGTTACTGAGTGACAGTGTGAGGGAACTGGATTAACATCAGTAGAGATACAGTCAGTAACACAGGGTGCTGGGGGAGGGGTTACTGAGTGACAGTGTGAGGGAGCTGGATTAACATCATTAGAGATACAGTCAGTAACACAGGGCACTGGGGGAGAGGGGTTACTGAGTGACAGTGTGAGGAAACTGGATTAACATCAGTAGAGATACAGTCAGTAACACAGGGCGCTGGGGGGAGGGGTTACTGAGTGACAGTGTGAGGGAGCTGGATTAACATCAGTAGAGATACAGTTAGTAACACAGGGCGCTGGGGGAGAGGGGTTACTGAGTGACAGTGTGAGGGAGCTGGATTAACATCAGTAGAGATACAGTCAGTAACACAGGGCGCTGGGGGAGAGGGGTTACTGAGTGACAGTGTGAGGGAGCTGGATTAACATCAGTAGAGATACAGTCAGTAACACAGGGCGCTGGGGGAGAGCGGTTACTGAGTGACAGTGTGAGGGAGCTGGATTAACATCAGTAGAGATACAGTCAGTGACAGGGCACTGGGGGAGGGGTTACTGAGTGACAGTGTGAGGGAGCTGGATTAACATCAGTCGAGATACAGTCAGTGACACAGCGCTGGGGGAGAGGGGTTACTGAGTGACAGTGTGAGGGAGCTGGATTAACATCAGTAGAAATACAGTCAGTGACACAGGGCGCTGGGGGGAGAGCGGTTACTGAGTGACAGTGTGAGGGAGCTGGATTAACATCAGTAGAGATACAGTTAGTAACACAGGGCGCTGGGGGAGAGCGGTTACTGAGTGACAGTGTGAGGGAGATGGATTAACATCAGTAGAGATACAGTCAGTAACACAGGGTGCTGGGGGGAGAAGGGTTACTGAGTGACAGTGTGAGGGAGCTGGATTAACATCAGTAGAGATACAGTCAGTAACACAGGGAGGGGGTGGGGGGGTTACTGAGTGACAGTGTGAGGGAGCTGGATTAACATCAGTAGAGATACAGTCAGTGACACAGGGCGCTGGGGGAGAGGGGTTACTGAGTGACAGTGTGAGGGAGCTGGATTAACATCAGTAGAGATACAGTCAGTAACACAGGGCGCTAGGGAGAGGGGTTACTGAGTGACAGTGTGAGGGAGTTGGTTTAACATCAGTAGAGATACAGTCAGTGACACAGGGCGCTGGGGGAGAGGGGTTACTGAGTGACAGTGTGAGGGAGAAGGATTAGCATCAGTAGAGAGACAGTCAGTGACACAGGGCGCTGGGAGAGAGGGATTACTGAGTGACAGTGTGAGGGAGCTGGATTAACATCAGTAGAGATACAGTCAGTGACACAGGGCGCTGGGGGAGAGGGGTTACTGAGTGACAGTGTGAGGGAGTTGGATTAACATCAGTAGAGAGACAGTCAGTGACACAGGGCGCTGGGAGAGAGGGATTACTGAGTGACAGTGTGAGGGAGCTGGATTAACATCAGTAGAGATACAGTCAGTGACACAGGGTGCTGGGGGAGAGGGGTTACTGAGTGACAGTGTGAGGAAGCTGGATTAACATCAGTAGAGATACAGTCAGTAACACAGGGCGCTGGGGAGAGGGGTTACTGAGTGACAGTGTGAGGGAGCTGGATTAACATCAGTAGAGATACAGTCAGTAACACAGGGCGCTGGGGGAGAGGTGTTACTGAGTGACATTGTGAGGGAGCTGGATTAACATCAGTACAGATACAGTCAGTAACACAGGGCGCTGGGGGAGAGCGGTTACTGAGTGACAGTGTGAGGGAGCTGGATTAACATCAGTAGAGATACAGTCAGTAACACAGGGCACTAGCGGGGAGAGGGGTTACTGAGTGACAGTGTGAGGGGGCTGGATTAACATCAGTAGAGATACAGTCAGTAACACAGGGTGCTGGGGGAGGGTTACTGAGTGACAGTGTGAGGGAGCTGGATTAACATCAGTAGAGATACAGTCAGTAACACAGGGTGCTGGGGAGAGGGGTTACTGAGTGACAGTGTGAGGGAGCTGGATTAACATCAGTAGAAATACAGTCAGTGACACAGGGTGCTGGGGGGAGAGCGGTTACTGAGTGACAGTGTGAGGGAGCTGGATTAACATCAGTAGAGATACAGTCAGTAACACAGGGCGCTGGGGGAGAGGGGTTACTGAGTGACAGTGTGAGGGAGCTGGATGTGCTCAGTTCCTCTCTGTTTTCAGTAACTGGTCTACCCAATCCCTCAGGTGCTCCTCACCTGAATCTTCATCGCCACCTCCCGACCGTCCTTCAGCCTGCCCAGGTGGACCTGTCCGATAGACGCTGCAGCAAAGGGACGTTCCTCAAAGTGCTGCAGCCTCCCGCGCCAGTCCGACCCCAGCTCACTGTTCAAAGTTTTCTGTCAGAATAAACAACGAAAACATTACTGATCATCTGCTCCCTCTACACCGTCCCATCAAACACTCCCAGGGCAGGTACAGCACGGGTTAGATACAGAGTAAAGCTCCTTCTACACTCTCCCATCAAACACTCCCAGGGCAGGTACAGCACGGGTTAGATACAGAGTAAAGCTCCTTCTACACTGTCTCCATCAAACACTCCCAGGGCAGGTACAGCACGGGTTAGATACAGAGTAAAGCTCCCTCTACACTGTCACATCAAACACTCCCAGGGCAGGTACAGCACGGGTTAGATGCAGAGTAAAGCTCCCTCTACACTGTCCCAACAAACACTCCCAGGGCAGGTACAGCACGGGTTAGATACAGAGTAAAGCTCCCTCTACACTGTCCCAACAAACACTCCCAGGGCAGGTACAGCACGGGTTAGATACAGAGTAAAGCTCCCTCTACAGTGTCCCATTAATGGATCTCAACATGATTGACAGAACGTCTAATGTACCCGCCATCTTGTGACATCTGCGGACGAGATTGCTAGCCAGGGATGTTTGGGTGTTGGTTTGGAACGGATGGGGTCTGACATGAATCTTGTCATTCATGTGGAAATGACTTATGAAATAATACTGGGCGGCCTGCTGGTGGCGCTGTCCAGGGAGAGTATAAATACTCGGGCATGGGCCCAGCTTGCTCAGGACATTCTTTTACAGGAACTAGGGAAGGACAACTAGACCTCCATGTTGAAAAACAGTTGATTAAAGCTTTGTTTAACGCTTAGACCAAGTGCCTGGTAGTGTTCTTTTGTCAGGGTCCGTCCCTGTTTAAACTCATTCCATCTCAGACCCTTACAGCCGGGGCCTGTTCAATTTCAAAACCGGTTCCTTCTCCTTCTCCATCTTTCCCAAGGCCCTCAGCAGCCCCTGGCTCCCAGTGTCTTGGGGGAGGGGGTGGGGGGTTAAGGCCCTGCTTCTGAGGCCTCTCCGTGTCTTGACACTGAGGGGAGCCCCCCTCGGGTGGCTCGTAGCCACACTCCCGCCCTCCCTGGCGTAACTCGATCGCTGCCCCTCGCTCTTACCAGCATCTGCCTGGTGGGCATGAAGTCCGCCCCGTTGCGCACCCGCTCGAAGATCTTCTGCAGGGCCGGATTAATGAAAGCTTCGTCTGCCCAGGAGAGGAAGAGACGAGAGAAGCTGGTTAATCCAGGGAGCGCATGTCTTAAAAACAGTATTAAATTAACATTTAACCACTCCAGTGCCTCAGAACATGCATTTCTCCAGCGCCTTTCACCACCTCAGGACATCCCAAAGCGCTTTACAGCCAATGAAGTACTTTTTGAAGTGTGGTCACTGTTGTAATGTAGGAAACGCGGCAGCCAATTTGCGCACAGCAAGCTCCCACAAACAGCAATGTGATAATGACCAGATCATCTGTTTTTAGTGATGTTGGTTGAGGGATAAATATTGGCCCCAGGACACCGGGGAGAACTCCCCTGCTCTTCTTCCAATAGTGGCCGTTGGATCTTTTACATCCACCCGAGAGAGCAGACGGGTGCCTCGGTTTAATGTCTCATCCAAAAGACGGCACCTCCGACAGTGCAGCGCTCCCTCAGTACTGCCCCTCCGACAGTGCGGCGCTCCCTCAGTACCGCCCCTCCGACAGTGCGGCGCTCCCTCAGTACTGCCCCTCCAACAGTGCGGCACTCCCTCAGTACTGCCCCTCCGACAGTGCGGCACTCCCTCAGTACTGCCCCTCCGACAATGCGGCGCTCCCTCAGTAAATCCCTCCGACAGTGCAGCGCTCCCTCAGTACTGCCCCTCCGACAGTGCGGAGCTCCCTCAGCACTGCCCCTCCGACAGTGCGGCGTTCCCTCAGTACCGCCCCTCCGACAGTGCGGCGCTCCCTCAGTACTGCCCCTCCAACAGTGCGGCGCTCCCTCAGTACTGCCCCTCCAACAGTGCGGCGCTCCCTCAGTACTGCCCCTCCGACAGTGCCGCGCTCCCTCAGCATTGCACTGGGAGTGTCAGCCTGGATTATGGGGCTCAAGTCTCTGGAGTGGGACTCGAACCCACGACCTTCTGACCTCGAGAGAGAGAGAGACCCACTGAGCCCCGGCTGACACCATTGGGTGAAGGCCCTTGTCCTGTACAGAAAAGTAGGCAACAGGCTCAATCCCCAACCTGTGCTGGTGGGGCTAGGGAGCCGGTGGGGGGGGGGATTATCAGCCGGGGCTGCTGCTCCTCCAGGCACTAAACTGGGCTCTCATTTCATGCCTCCCACAGTTGAACATCCTGCCAACGCTTGCCGTCCCTCATTTGGGTTCCCACAGAACCCGTCTCCCAGCGGGAGTCGGTACCATCGGCGGGGAGGGGAACATAAGTGGGGGTTAAATTCTTGTTTGAAAGAGGCACTATGCAAGTTGTTTTTTATTCGCTTATGGGATGTGGGTGTCGCTGGCAAGTCAGCATTTATTGCCCATCCCTAATTGCCCCTTGAGAAGGTGGTGGTGAGCCGCCTTCTTGAACCGCTGCAGTCCGTGTGGTGAAGGTGCTCCCACAGTGCTGTTAAGGAGGGAGTTCCAGGATTTTGACCCAGCGACGATGAAGGAACGGCCGATATATTTCCAAGTCAGGATGGTGTGTGACTTGGAGGGGAACTTGGAGGTGGTGGTGTTCCCATGCGCCTGCTGCCCTTGTCCTTCTAGGTGGAAGAGGTCGTGGGTTTGGGAGGTGCTGCCGATGAAGCCTTGGCGAGTTGCTGCAGTGCATCTTGTAGATGGTGCACACTGCAGCCACGGTGCGCCGGTGGTGGAGGGAGTGAATGTTTAAGGTGGTGGATGGGGGGCCAATCAAGCGGGCTGCTTTGTCCTGGATGGTGTCGAGCTTCTTGAGTGTTGTTGGAGCTGCACTCATCCAGGCAAGTGGAGAGTATTCCATCACACTCCTGACTTGTGCCTTATAGATGGTGGAAAGGCTTTGGGGAGTCAGGAGGTGAGACACACGCCGCAGAATACCCAGCCTCTGACCTGCTCTTGTGGCCACAGTATTTAAGTGGTTGGTCCAGTTGAGTTTCTGGTCAATGGTGACCCCCAGGATGTTGATGGTGGGGGATTCGGCGATGGTAATGCCATTGAATGTCAAGGGGAGGTGGTTAGACTCTCACTTGTTGGAGATAGTCATTGCCTGGCACTTGTGTGGCGCGAATGTTACCTGCCACTTATCAGCCCAAGCCTGAACGTCGTCCAGGTCTTGTTGCGTGTGGGCATGGACTGCTTCATTATCTGAGGAGTTGTGAATGGCACTGAACACTGTGCAGTCATCAGCGAACATCCCCATTTCTGACCTGTGAGTGAATAGATACTGCGAGTGACAAGACACTTTCTGCAGGGGAGCGAGGAACCCGGGTGGGGCGATAGGACTGGCTCCTGGCCAGGCCCGAGGGGTTCCATTGTCACACCCCGATGGGTGAGTGTTTAGCAGCTTATGCAGAGCGGGCTCTCAGCTGCACCAACCATGCTCAGCCCAGGAGATAGACTGGGAGTTGGACGGAGAGTAAATCACTCTCTGGGCCTACACTCAGGCTTTGAGGAAACACAGAAACCAGCAGAAAGAGGAGTTCGACAACCAGGGTCTCTCCCTGCCCCATATACGGGGCCCCGGCTGATTACCCCTGACGCTGGGCCTGTGGTTCAGACTCCAACAACACTCAAGAAGCTCGGCACCATCCAGGACAAAGCAGCCCGCTTGATCGGCCCCCCGTCCACCACCTTAAACATTCACTCCCTCCACCACCGGCGCACCGTGGCTGCAGTGTGTACCATCTACAAGATGCACTGCAGCAACTCGCCAAGGCTTCTTCGGCAGCACCTCCCAAACCCGTGACCTCTACCACCTAGAAGGACAAGGGCAGCAGGCGCATGGGAACACCACCACCTCCAAGTTCCCCTCCAAGTCACACACACCATCCTGACTTGGAAATATATCGGCCGTTCCTTCATCGTCGCTGGGTCAAAATCCTGGAACTCCCTCCCTAACAGCACTGTGGGAGTACCTTCACCACACGGACTGCAGCGGTTCAAGAAGGCGGCTCACCACCACCTTCTCAAGGGCAACTAGGGATGGGCAATAAATGCTGGGCCTTGCCAGCGACGCCCACATCCCGATAAAGACTGAAAGGGTGAATGATTGCGGCGGCGATAATTCAGGACTAGATCAACAGAAAGCTTGCCGCCTGTTTGCAGGGCTCCACCCAGCTCCACAACGCCCTTGACCTTTAACCCCTGTTGTTATTCTACTCGAAGGTGTTTACATTGAACCCGCTATCGTCTCACAGTGAACTGATTGTTCTTTACTGATAACGAGGGAGGTAACAGGAAACAGAGCGCAGGAGGGTAACCCGAACACACACACACACACAGAGCAAGACACCAGCTCTGTCCCCGGCAACCAGCACAGGCCTGGCCTACCAACACAGGACTCAGAGCCAGGGACAGCAGAGCCACGACCCCGGCAAGGGTGTCGGGGGTGGGGGGGCGGCCAGTGCAGGCACCCCGGGCGGTAACAGAAGTCCCCCCCACCCCGCGCACTCCCCTCCCCCTCGCCAGTTGACTGCCTGGGTGACACCCTGCTTGATTTGTTGAACTTTGTACCATCGGCCCGGGACAGATAAGATGAGGCTGAAGGTGTTTAACGAACCGTTGAAATTACAGCGCAGAGGGGGGCAGCTCGGCCCGTCGAGTCTGGGCCAGCGCCAGCTCTTTTAACTGGAGCGCTCGAGTTCAATCCCCGAATCCTTTCATATTCTACCTTTGGAATTGGGTTCGCGTCTCTTCCCTTGGTGGTGAAGCCTCCCGTGTCTGACTATCCCTGAGTGTGAAAACATTGCTTCTGACTTCCAACTTCATTCTTTTCATGATAATCCTCAATCTGTGTCCATCTCCCTGTATCCCCCACCCTGTTCCCCGTTCCCCCAGTCTCCCTGTTCCCCCAGTCTCCCCCTCCCTGTTCCCCGTTCCCCCAGTCTCCCCGTTCCCCCAGTCTCCCCCTCCCTGTTCCCCGTTCCCCCAGTCTCCCCGTTCCCCCAGTCTCCCCCTCCCTGTTCCCCGTTCCCCCAGGCTCCCCGTTCCCCAGTCTCCCCGTTCCCCCAGTCTCCCCGTTCCCCCAGTCTCCCCGTTCCCCCAGTCTCCCCGTTCCCCAGTCTCCCCGTTCCCCCAGTCTCCCTGTTCCCCCAGTCTCCCCGTTCCCTCAGTCTCCCCGTTCCCCAGTCTCCCCGTTCCCCCAGTCTCCCCGTTCCCCCAGTCTCCCCCTCCCTGTTCCCCGTTCCACCAGTCTCCCCGTTCCCCCAGTCTCCCCGTTCCCCCAGTCTCCCTGTTCCCCCAGTCTCCCCCGTTCCCTCAGTCTCCCCGTTCCCCAGTCTCCCCGTTCCCCCAGTCTCCCCGTTCCCCAGTCTCCCCGTTCCCCCAGTCTCCCCGTTCCCCAGTCTCCCCGTTCCCCCAGTCTCCCCGTTCCCCAGTCTCCCCGTTCCCCCAGGCTCCCCGTTCCCCCAGGCTCCCCGTTCCCCCAGTCTCCCCGTTCCCCAGGCTCCCTGTTCCCCCAGTCTCCCCGTTCCCCAGTCTCCCCGTTCCCCAGGCTCCCCGTTCCCCCAGTCTCCCCGTTCCCCAGGCTCCCCGTTCCCCAGTCTCCCCGTTCCCCAGTCTCCCCGTTCCCCAGACTCCCCGTTCCCCAGTCTCCCCATTCCCCAGACTCCCCATTCCCCAGACTCCCCATTCCCCAGTCTCCCCATTCCCCCAGTCTCCCCGTTCCCCCAGTCTCCCCTTCCCCCAGTCTCCCCGTTCCCCAGACTCCCCATTCCCCAGACTCCCCATTCCCCAGTCTCCCCGTTCCCCAGTCTCCCCGTTCCCAGTCTCCCCGTTCCCCCAGTCTCCCCGTTCCCCCAGACTCCCCGTTCCCCAGTCTCCCCGTTCCCCAGACTCCCCGTTCCCCAGACTCCCCATTCCCCAGTCTCCCCGTTCCCCAGTCTCCCCGTTCCCCCAGTCTCCCCGTTCCCAGTCTCCCCGTTCCCCCAGTCTCCCCGTTCCCCCAGTCTCCCCGTTCCCCAGTCTCCCCGTTCCCCAGTCTCCCCGTTCCCCAGTCTCCCCGTTCCCCCAGGCTCCCCGTTCCCCAGTCTCCCCGTTCCCCAGGCTCCCTGTTCCCCCAGTCTCCCCGTTCCCCAGTCTCCCCGTTCCCCAGGCTCCCCGTTCCCCCAGTCTCCCCGTTCCCCAGGCTCCCCGTTCCCCAGGCTCCCCGTTCCCCCAGTCTCCCCGTTCCCCAGGCTCCCTGTTCCCCCAGTCTCCCCGTTCCCCAGACTCCCCGTTCCCCAGTCTCCCCATTCCCCCAGACTCCCCATTCCCCAGACTCCCCATTCCCAGTTCTCCCCATTCCCCCAGTCTCCCCGTTCCCCCAGTCTCCCCATTCCCCCAGTCTCCCCGTTCCCCAGTCTCCCCGTTCCCCAGACTCCCCGTTCCCCAGTCTCCCCATTCCCCAGACTCCCCATTCCCCAGACTCCCCATTCCCCAGTCTCCCCATTCCCCCAGTCTCCCCGTTCCCCCAGTCTCCCCATTCCCCCAGTCTCCCCGTTCCCCAGACTCCCCATTCCCCAGACTCCCCATTCCCCAGTCTCCCCGTTCCCCAGTCTCCCCGTTCCCCAGTCTCCCCGTTCCCCCAGTCTCCCCGTTCCCCAGACTCCCCGTTCCCCAGTCTCCCGTTCCCCAGACTCCCCGTTCCCCAGACTCCCCATTCCCCAGTCTCCCCGTTCCCCAGTCTCCCCGTTCCCCCAGTCTCCCCGTTCCCCCAGTCTCCCCGTTCCCCAGTCTCCCCGTTCCCCCAGTCTCCCCGTTCCCCAGTCTCCCCGTTCCCCCAGTCTCCCCGTTCCCCAGTCTCCCCATTCCCCAGTCTCCCTGTTCCCCCAGTCTCCCCGTTCCCCAGTCTCCCCATTCCCCAGACTCCCCGTTCCCCAGTCTCCCCATTCCCCAGACTCCCCATTCCCAGACTCCCCGTTCCCCAGTCTCCCCATTCCCCCAGTCTCCCCGTTCCCCAGTCTCCCCGTTCCCCAGTCTCCCCATTCCCCAGACTCCCCGTTCCCCAGTCTCCCCATTCCCCAGACTCCCCGTTCCCCAGTCTCCCCATTCCCCAGTCTCCCCGTTCCCCAGTCTCCCCGTTCCCCAGTCTCCCCGTTCCCCAGTCTCCCCGTTCCCCCAGTCTCCCAGTCTCCCCATTCCCCGTTCCCCCAGTCTCCCAGTCTCCCCGTTCCCCAGTCTCCCCGTTCCCCCAGTCTCCCAGTCTCCCCATTCCCCGTTCCCCCAGTCTCCCCGTTCCCCAGTCTCCCCGTTCCCCCAGTCTCCCAGTCTCCCCATTCCCCCAGTCTCCCAGTCTCCCCATTCCCCGTTCCCCAGTCTCCCCGTTCCCCGAATCTCCCCGTTCCCCCGGTCTCCCCGTTCCCCCGGTCTCCCCGTTCCCCCGGTCTCCCCGTTCCCCAGTCTCCCCGTTCCCCAGTCTCCCCGTTCCCCAGTCTCCCCGTTCCCCAGTCTCCCCGTTCCCCAGTCTCCCCGTTCCCCAGTCTCCCCGTTCCCCAGTCTCCCCGTTCCCCAGTCTCCCCGTTCCCCGTTCCCCCAGTCTCCCCGTTCCCCCAGTCTCCCCATTCCCCAGTCTCCCCGTTCCCCCAGTCTCCCCGTTCCCCCAGTCTCCCCGTTCCCCCAGTCTCCCCGTTCCCCCAGTCTCCCCGTTCCCCAGTCTCCCCGTTCCCTCAGTCTCCCCGTTACCCCAGTCTCCCCGTTCCCCCAGTCTCCCCGTTCCCCCCGTCTCTCTGTGAGCGGAACTCGTTTAGACCCCAATATAAAGGAGATGGTGTAATCCCAATATTTAGTCTTGGTTGCAGGATTTCCCCTGATTTAAAATCTGATCCTATACTGAAAGCCCAAGGCTGTGTGGACAGATACTGTCTCACTCGGAGACCGTGAACAGACACTGTCCCCTCAGAGACCGTGGACAGACACACTGTCCCCTCGGAGACCGTGGATAGACACTGTCTCACTCGGAGACCGTGGACAGACACTGTCCCCTCGGAGACCGTGGACAGACACTGTCCCCTCGGAGACCGTGGACAGACACTGTCTCACTCGGAGACCGTGGACAGACACTGTCCCCTCGGAGACCGTGGACAGACACTGTCTCACTCGGAGACCGTGGACAGACACTGTCCCCTCGGAGACCGTGGACAGACACTGTCCCCTCGGAGACCGTGGACAGACACTGTCCCCTCGGAGACCGTGGACAGACACTGTCTCACTCGGAGACCGTGGACAGACACTGTCCCCTCGGAGACCGTGGACAGACACTGTCTCACTCGGAGACCGTGGACAGACACTGTCCCCTCGGAGACCGTGGACAGACACTGTCCCCTCGGAGACCGTGGATAGACACTGTCCCCTCGGAGACCGTGGACAGACACTGTCCCCTCGGAGACCGTGGACAGATACTGTCCCCTCGGAGACCGAGGACAGATACTGTCCCCTCGGAGACCGTGGACAGACACTGTCCCCTCGGAGACCGTGGACAGATACTGTCCCCTCGGAGACCGAGGACAGACACTGTCCCCTCAGAGACCGAGGACAGACACTGTCTCACTCGGAGACCGTGAACAGACACTGTCCCCTCAGAGACCGAGGACAGATACTGTCCCCTCGGAGACCGTGAACAGACACTGTCCCCTCGGAGACCGAGGACAGATACTGTCCCCTCGGAGACCGTGGACAGACACTGTCCCCTCAGAGACCGTGGACAGATACTGTCCCCTCAGAGGCTGCAGACTCCATACCTTGAATACTCAGCATTTGCCCCAGTTTCAGAGCAGCCCCTCTCACTTTGCACAGCGTGTTTACAATCCTCTCAGCGTTGGCCTCCGACAGGATGGTACTGGAATCGAGCAGCAGAACCCCTGGAATAACAGAGTCACGGGTTAGAGTTTATTCGGGGAAGTTAGGCAGTGTGTCAGGCATATAAAGAAGCACAGATTTGTACTTGTTCGAAGGAAGGTGTACTGAGATATCAGTTTGCGAATTTAGAGACATTCCCTAAACATCAGTACGGTTCTGCCAATATGAGTTGGAGAATGTTCTGTCAATGCTTCACAACCAGACAGGACCAGAGCAAAGAAGGAGTTCAATCTGCAAGGTAGACATTTTCGAAAAAGACAGACTCCCATTTCTCCAGCGCCTTTCACCACCTCAGGACGTCCCAAAGCGCTTTACAGCCAATGAAATACTTTTTGAAGTGTGGTCACTGTTGTAATGTGGGAAACGCGGCAGCCAGTTGTGCACAGCAAGCTCCCACAAACAGCAACGTGATAATGACCAGATAATCTGTTTTTAGTGATGTTGGTTGAGGGATAAATATTGGCCCCAGGACACCGGGGAGAACTCCCCCCTGCTCTTCTTCCAATAGTGGCCGTGGGATCATTTACATCCACCTGAGAGAGCAGACTGGGCCTCGGTTTAACGTCTCATCCGAAAGACGGCACCTTCGACAGTGCGGCACTCCCTCAGTACTGACCCTCCGACAGTGTGGCGCTCCCTCAGCACCGCCCCTCCGACAGTGCAGCGCTCCCTCAGTACCGCCCCTCCGACAGTGCAGCGCTCCCTCAGTACCGCCCCTCCGACAGTGCGGCGCTCCCTCAGTACCGCCCCTCCGACAGTGCGGCGCTCCCTCAGTACCGCCCCTCCGACAGTGCGGCGCTCCCTCAGTACTGCCCCTCCGACAGTGCGGCGCTCCCTCAGTACTGCCCCTCCGACAGTGCGGCGCTCCCTCAGTACCGCCCCTCCGACAGTGCGGCGCTCCCTCAGTACTGCCCCTCCGACAGTGCGGCGCTCCCTCAGTACCGCCCCTCCGACAGTGCGGCGTTCCCTCAGTACTGCCGCTCCGACAGTGCGGCGCTCCCTCAGTACTGCCCCTCCGACAGTGCGGCGCTCCCTCAGTACCACCCCTCCGACAGTGCGGCGCTCCCTCAGTACTGGCACGCCGACAGTGCGGCGCTCCCTCAGTACTGCCTCTCCAACAGTGCGGCGCTCCCTCAGTACTGCCCCTCCGACAGTGCGGCGCTCCCTCAGTACTGCCCCTCCGACAGTGCGGCGCTCCCTCAGTACTGCCCCTCCGACAGTGCGGTGCTCCCTCAGTACTGCACCTGGGAGTATCGGCCTGGATTATGGGCTCAAGTCTCTGGAGTGGGACTCGAACCCACAACCTTCATAATTCAGAGGTGAGTGTGCTACCCACGCAGCTACAGCTGAAAGCTCAGATTTTAAACAAGAGCTGAGCTCAGTTTGTAATCAAATGAATTCCAGTTCTTATTCTTAATCAGTCGATGCTGGATTCAGAGAATCATAGAATAGCACAGCACAGAAGGAGGCCATTCGGCCCATCGAGTCTGCGCCGGCTCTTTCGAAGAGCGATCCAGTTAGTCCCACTCCCCCGCTCTCTCCCCAGATCCCTGCAATTTATTCTCCTTCCAGTATTTATCCAATTCCCTTTTGAAGGCTCCTATTGAATCTGTGTCACCGCCCTATCAGGCAGCGCATTCCAAATCCTAACCACTCGCTGCGTAAAAAAGGTTTTTCCTCGTGTCGCCTCTGGTTCTTTTGACAATCACCTTAAATCTGTGTCCCTCTGGTTCGAAACATAGAAAAACTAGGAGCAGGAGTCGCCATTCGGCCCTTCGAGCCTGCTCCGCCATTCAATATGATCATGGCTGATCCTCTATCTCAATACCATATTCCCGCTCTCTCCCCATACCCCTTGACGCCTTTTGTGTCTAGAAATCGATCTATCTCCTTCTTAAATATATTCAGTGACTTGGCCTCCACAGCCTTCTGTGGTAGAGAATTCCACAGGTTCACCACCCTCTGAGTGAAGAAATTTCTTCTCATCTCAGTCCTAAATGTCTGACCCCGTATCTGAGACTGTGACCCCTCGTTCTAGACCCCCCCAGCCAGGGGAAACATCCTCCCTGCATCCAGTCTGTCTAGCCCTGTCAGAATTTTATACGTTTCAATGAGATCCCCCTCTCATTCTTCGAAACTCTGGTGAGTACAGGCCTAGTCGACCCAATCTCTCCTCATAGGACAGTCCTGCTTTCCCAGGCCATACAGCCACTGGAAACAGTTTCTCTTTATTTACTCGATCTAAACCCTTCATGATTTTGAACACCTCGATCAAAACTGTAGGGGGGGGGGGAAATTTGTTTTAATTTCAGCGCCCCGAAAAAGTTAGCGCCCCTGCGCTGTAAACTCAGTGGTAGCGCCCCAAGCAGGAGGCTTCCTGGGGCGCTACCGGTGAATTTCACGGCGCTACGCGCAACAGCACCACGTGCATCGGCAGGTAGCGCCGCGGTACTGCAGGCCTCCCTCCCCCCCCCCGCTTAAAGGGGAGGGGCCTAGCGCCACCGGGGAGTGGGGTGCCAGGAAAAGAGCCCGGCACTCAAGAGGAGAGCGCCAGGCTGCCCGATGGCGGCTAGCACCCCGAAGAAAAAAGGGGGGGGGAAGGTGTTGGCAGTCGGCCAAAAATAAAATGGCCGCCCGACACCTGCCCCTTTAAGTTGCGCCGCCGCGGCTGGAGAAACGTCCCCCGTGGCCCTGTCGGACGTATCGTCCGGCGATAGGTCAGGGGGCGCGAGCGGGGCGCAGCACACAGCGATGACGTCATCGTCGGCGGCGCCATGCGCTGTGGGGCGCCACCGGCGACCGTCGCCGCTAACCTCCCGCTGAAATTCGTGGGAGGCGTTAGCGGCGCCACGCCCGGTCGCTAGGGAGGCGCAAAGCAACCCAATTTTTCCCTCGAGGAACTTAACAAGAACAACGCACCAGCCCCTCCCTGCCTGCCGCTTCCCGACCCTGTCTGGTTCGAAACGCGAAAAAAAAGAGAACGAGATGTATAAAACAAGAAGAGAGGGCAAAAATAAACTTGAAAGCACGAAGATCTTAAAATCCATTAGTTCTGAGCTGAACCACTCAAAGAGGCCCAATTATTCTCCACCCGCACCCACCCCCCCCCCGCCCCGCCCCACCATCTCCATTACTACTCCTGTCAGAAGCCTGAACACTAGGCCTCATCTCATCTTCCTGTTTAGGCCCACTCCCCATCAAGCTTCCAGAAGGGGTGTGCCGACCAAAATATCGTGCTCTCCGGGGGTAGACGACTCGAAGACAGTCGGGATTCTCCTGCGCCGTGCCAATGATTTTTGCGTTTTGGGCAGCCCTTTGTCGCCGTGGCAACCGGCAGGCCGGGCCCAGCGAGGCCTTGAACTCCTAATCTGCCTGTTTATCGAGAGAGGAGTGGCAGTCAAAGGGCGCGAGCTGCACGGAGTTCACATCATTTTTTGTTTGCGGGGAGAATACCAAGTTGGTGCTTGGTAATCGTGTCTCAATCAAGTAGAAATCTGAAAGGACGAGAGTTTGAACTCCAGAGCACTGGGCCGGGGGGCAGGACAGGGGTGGAGCAGGAGATCTGACACTTCCTCTGCTGTTGATGAAATCTTCAGTCCAAGGAGCACAAACGTGGACCTTTTGGCGTTGGGTTTGCATTTTAGAAATTTCTCGCAAGCCCAGTCAGAAATCGGTTGTGTCAAAAGCCGACAGGTCGTGTGTTGTGGTTATGTGACTGGACTAGTAATCCCGAGGATGGAGGCCTAGCATCGGAGCCCCTTCCCCCATGCTCACTTTAGGCCGTGGGTCTCCCGACTTTCTGCAGGTTGCTTCCCGCCCTATCCCGCGTAGGAAGTCGACCAGCAGCTTATAAATGAGGCCAGCACTCACTCTGGGACCCTTACCCTGCTGAATAAACAGTGACTCTGTACAGTTACACAGCGAGTGACCCTTACCCTGCTGAATAAACAGTGACTCTGTACAGTTACACAGCGAGTGACCCTTACCCTGCTGAATAAACAGTGACTCTGTACAGTTACAGTGAGTGACCCTTACCCTGCTGAATAAACAGTGACTCTGTACAGTTACAGTGAGTGACCCTTACCCTGCTGAATAAACAGTGACTCTGTACAGTTACAGTGAGTGACCCTTACCCTGCTGAATAAACAGTGAGTCTGTACAGTTACAGCGAGCGACCCTTACCCTGCTGAATAAACAGTGACTCTACAGTTACACAATGAGTGACCCTTACCCTGCTGAATAAACAGTGACTCTGTACAGTTACACAGTGAGTGACCCTTACCCTGCTGAATAAACAGTGACTCTGTACAGTTACACAGTGAGTGACCCTTACCCTGCTGAATAAACAGTGACTCTGTACAGTTACACAGTGAGTGACCCTTACCCTGCTGAATAAACAGTGACTCTGCACAGTTACACAGTGAGTGACCCTTACCCTGCTGAATAAACAGTGACTCTGTACAGTTACACAGTGAGTGACCCTTACCCTGCTGAATAAACAGCGACTCTGTACAGTCACACAGTGAGTGAACCTTACCCTGCTGAATAAACAGTGACTCTGTACAGTTACACAGTGAGTGACCCTTACCCTGCTGAATAAACAGCGACTCTGTACAGTCACACAGTGAGTGAACCTTACCCTGCTGAATAAACAGTGACTCTGTACAGTTACACAGTGAGTGACCCTTACCCTGCTGAATAAACAGCGACTCTGCACAGTTACACAGTGAGTGACCCTGCACAGACTGAGGTGGGGTTCCTAACCTTCGGCCCACCCACCCGGTGCCTGAGCTCTCTACCCTCGAGTGGGACGGGTCCCTACGGGCACTTCCGACTCTGAAACACAGGACGGTTTCCACCCAGCGAACACAACAGATATTTATTAACAGCCCACTGAGTCGCAGAAGGGTGTATCTGTCAGTGCTGCACTCACCCCGTGATCTGCTCTCTGCGCAGAAAGTCTTTCTCGTAGCTTCCACCAGCGTACCGATTCCAACTCTGATCGCTAGTCCTGGGGGAAACATCAACATCAGACCCTGGTTACAGCATTGAGTGGGACAGACACTACGATTGGGGCATGACCAACGCACACGCACACACAGTGATGGGACGGGGGTCTGTGTCTGTGATTCCCCCACACACACAGTGATGGGTCGGGGATCTGTGTCTGTGATTCCCCCCCACACACACAGTGATGGGTTTGGGGGTCTGTGTCTGTGATTCCCCTACACACACAGTGATGGGTCGGGGGTCTGTGTCTGTGATTCCCCCCCACACACACAGTGATGGGACGGGGGGTCTGTGTCTGTGATTCCCCCACACACACAGTGATGGGACGGGGGTCTGTGTCTGTGATTCCCCCACACACACAGTGATGGGACGGGGGGTCTGTGTCTGTGATTCCCCCACACACACAGTGATGGGACGGGGGTCTGTATCTGTGATTCCCCCACACACACACAGTGATGGGTCGGGGGTCTGTATCTGTGATTCCCCCACACACACACAGTGATGGGTCGGGGGTCTGTGTCTGTGATTCCCCCACACACACAATGATGGGTCTGTGTCTGTGATTTGAAATCATAAGCCGGCACCTGACAGACCAAATTAATCTAGGACAGTTCCAAACAAGAGACAAACACATCAGCATGTCATTAAATGAATGAGGAGCCTTTGTCGTGTCTGCCGGGACTGTGACAGTCTTCGCGTCTAATGAGGCATAGGGTGATCGTCCGTTCTATGGAACAGAAAGCAATTCAATTCCTCCCGGAGGGAGAGACAGAACGAGGGAGGGAGAGAGAGACAGAGTGACACAGAGAGAGACAGAAAGAGAGACATAGACAAAGAGAGATAAAGAGAGAGAGAGCGAGAGAGAGACAGAGAGTGAGAGAGACAGAGAGTGAGAGAGAGAGAGAGAGAGAGAGAGACAGAGAGTGAGAGATAGTCAAAGACACGGAGAGAGTGAGACAGAGAGAGAGACAGAGAGTGAGAGAGAGACAGAGTGAGAAAGAGATAGGCAGAGAGAGAGAGAGCGAGAGAGAGACAGAGAGTGAGATAGACAGAGAGTGAGACACAGAGAGAGAGAGAGACAGAGAGGAAACGAGAGAGTGAGAGCGACAGAGAGAGGGAGAGAGGGAGAGAGGGAGAGAGGGAGAAAGAGAGCGAGTGAGAGAGACAGAGAGAAAGAGAGAATGAGACAGACAAAGTGAGAGAGAGACAGACAGAGAGAGAGAGAGAGAGACAGAGAGAGAGAGAGACAGAGAGAGAGAGAGTGAGAGAGACAGAGAGAGAGAGAGAGGGAGAGAGGGAGAGAGGGAGAAAGAGAGCGAGTGAGAGAGACAGAGAGAAAGAGAGAATGAGACAGACAAAGTGAGAGAGAGACAGACAGAGAGAGAGAGAGAGAGACAGAGAGAGAGAGAGACAGAGAGAGAGAGAGTGAGAGAGACAGAGAGAGAGAGAGACAGAGAGAGAGGGAGAGGGGTCAATAGAAACAAACAGACAGAGCAGGAGAGGCAGGCAGATAGAGACAGACAGTGACATACCACAGACACTCAAGCTCTCACATACACGCACAAGTGCACACACACACACACTCACACACACAATCACAGAGAACCACGAATCACTGTTAAATATCTCGCCAGCACTTACCTCCAAAATTGGCCAATCGCTCGAGTCGCGTTGTCGGTACTTTCAGTTCTCGCGCTTTATCACTCAGCTAAAGCAAAACGGAATCAGACTGTAACACACAGAATAAGCCCACCCCCATCCCCACCCCCACCGTCCACCCCCATCCCCACCCCCACCGTCCACCCCCATCCCCACCCCCACCGTCCACCCCCATCCCCACCCCCACCGTCCACCCCCATCCCCACCCCCACCGTCCACCCCCATCCCCACCCCCACCGTCCACCCCCATCCCCCATCTCCAACCCCCATCTCCAACCCCACCCCCACCCCATCCCAAACCATCAACCCCCCCATCTCCAACCACACCCCCACCCTCATCCACCATCGTAAATCCCCCATCTCCACCCGCACCCCATCGCCATCCCCCACCGTCCACCCCCATCCCCACCCTCCACCCCAGACCCCACCACCATCCCCCATCATCCACTCTGGTACATGTCCAACCCGTGCTGTACCTGCCCTGGGAGTGTTGATGGGACAGTGTAGAGGGAGCTTTACTCTGTATCTAACCCCGTGCTGTACCTGCCCTGGGAGTGTTTGATGGGTCAGTGTAGAGGGAGCTTTACTCTGTATCTAACCCGTGCTGTACCTGCCCTGGGAGTGTTTGATGGGACAGTGCAGAGGTTGCTTTACACTGTGCCTAACCTATGCTGTACCTGCCCTGGGAGTGTTTGATGGGACAGTGTATCGGGAGCTTTACTCTGTATCTAACCCGTGCTGTACCTGCCCTGGGAGTGTTGATGGGACAGTGTAGAGGGAGCTTTACTCTGTATCTAACCCCCTGCTGTACCTGCCCTGGGAGTGTTTGATGGGACAGTGTAGAGGGAGCTTTACTCTGTATCTAACCCGTGTTGTACCTGCTCTGGGAGTGTTTGATGGGACAGTGTAGAGGGAGCTTTACTCTGTATCTAACCCGTGCTGTACCTGCCCTGGGAGTGTTTGATGGGAACAGTGTAGAGGGAGCTTTACTCTGTATCTAACCCGTTCCGTACCTGCCCTGGGAGTGTTTGATGGGACAGTGTAGAGGGAGCTTTACTCTGTATCTAACCCGTGCTGTACCTGCCCTGGGAGTGTTTGATGGGACAGTGTAGAGGGAGCTTTACTCTGTATCTAAGGCAAGTTACCGTTTGTCGGGGCATCGGTTCGCATGGGGTCAGTCTGGTGCTGCGGGCTTTCTGTAGATCCTCAGCAGTCAGGGTCCGGACGGCTGTGGAGTTCTGGCGGAGGAAGCTGGCGCTACCGATGCTGGCGAGGAAGATCGGCGCGATCTGCGGGCGGGGGGACACCCATGCCTCGGTCCCGTGCTGCTGTCTGACGCGTGGGGTTTGGACCCAGGCTGAGCAGCCCCCCGACCCGCCAAAGGCCATCTCCGCCCGTCCACGGTGAGAGCAGGGCCCGGGTGTCATCCGAGACATCGACTCCCGATCGCAGGCTCCGCCCTCGGCCGATGCCCGCACCGAACCTGTACCGGAAACAATGTTAGTGTTTACCAAAGGTACCCCGATACCCCTAAACCCACCCGATACCCCTAAACCCACCCGATACCCCTAAACCCACCCGATACCCCCTAAACCCACCCGATACCCCTAAACCCACCCGATACCCCCTACACCCGCCCGATACCCCCTAAACCCGCCCGATACCCCCTAAACCCACCCGATACCCCTAAACCCACCCGATACCCCTAAACCCACCCGATACCCCTAAACCCTCCCGATACCCCTAAACCCACCCGATACCCCTAAACCCACCCGATACCCCCTAAACCCACCCGATACCCCCTAAACCCACCCCGATACCCCCTAAACCCACCCCGATACCCCTAAACCCACCCCGATACCCCCTAAACCCACCCCGATACCCCTAAACCCACCCGATACCCCCTAAACCCACCCGATACCCCTAAACCCACCCGATACCCCTACACCCGCCCGATACCCCTAAACCCACCCGATACCCCCTAAACCCACCCGATACCCCTAAACCCACCCGATACCCCCTACACCCGCCCGATACCCCTAAACCCACCCGATACCCCCTAAACCCACCCGATACCCCTAAACCCACCCCGATACCCCCTAAACCCACCCCGATACCCCCTACACCCGCCCGATACCCCTAAACCCACCCGATACCCCCTAAACCCACCCGATACCCCTAAACCCACCCGATACCCCCTACACCCACCCGATACCCCCTAAACCCACCCGATACCCCCTAAACCCACCCGATACCCCTAAACCCACCCGATACCCCCTAAACCCTCCCGATACCCCTAAACCCACCCGATACCCCTAAACCCTCCCCGATACCCCCTAAACCCACCCGATACCCCCTAAACCCACCCCGATACCCCTAAACCCACCCGATACCCCCTAAACTCACCCCGATACCCCCTAAACCCACCCGATACCCCTAAACCCACCCCGATACCCCTAAACCCTCCCCGATACCCCCTAAACCCTCCCGATACCCCCTAAACTCACCCCGATACCCCCTAAACCCACCCCGATACCCCTAAACCCACCCCGATACCCCCTAAACTCACCCGATACCCCTAAACCCTCCCGATACCCCCTAAACCCACCCCGATACCCCCTAAACTCACCCGATACCCCCTAAACTCACCCGATACCCCTAAACCCTCCCGATACCCCCTAAACCCACCCCGATACCCCCTAAACTCACCCGATACCCCTAAACCCACCCGATACCCCCTAAACCCACCCCGATACCCCTAAACCCACCCGATACCCCTAAACCCACCCGATACCCCTAAACCCACCCGATACCCCTAAACCCACCCCGATACCCCTAAACCCACCCCGATACCCCCTAAACCCACCCCGATACCCCTAAACCCGCCCGATACCCCCTAAACCCACCCGATACCCCCTAAACCCACCCGATACCCCCTAAACCCTCCCGATACCCCTAAACCCACCCGATACCCCTAAACCCACCCCGATACCCCCTAAACTCACCCGATACCCCCTAAACCCACCCGATACCCCTAAACCCTCCCCGATACCCCCTAAACCCACCCGATACCCCCTAAACCCTCCCCGATACCCCCTAAACTCACCCCGATACCCCTAAACCCACCCGATACCCCTAAACCCACCCGATACCCCCTAAACCCACCCGATACCCCTAAACCCACCCGATACCCCTAAACCCACCCGATACCCCTAAACCCACCCGATACCCCTAAACCCTCCCCGATACCCCTAAACCCACCCCGATACCCCCTAAACCCACCCCGATACCCCCTAAACCCACCCCGATACCCCTAAACCCTCCCGATACCCCCTAAACTCACCCCGATACCCCCTAAACCCACCCGATACCCCTAAACCCTCCCGATACCCCCTAAACTCACCCCGATACCCCCTAAACCCACCCGATACCCCTAAACCCTCCCGATACCCCTAAACCCACCCGATACCCCCTAAACCCACCCCGATACCCCTAAACCCTCCCGATACCCCCTAAACCCACCCCGATACCCCTAAACCCACCCGATACCCCTAAACCCACCCGATACCCCCTAAACCCACCCAATACCCCTAAACCCACCCGATACCCCCTAAACCCACCCCGATACCCTCTAAACCCACCCCGATACCCCTAAACCCACCCCGATACCCCTAAACCCTCCCGATACCCCCTAAACTCACCCCGATACCCCTAAACCCTCCCGATACCCCCTAAACCCTCCCGATACCCCCTAAACCCACCCCGATACCCCTAAACCCACCCCGATACCCCTAAACCCACCCCGATACCCCCTAAACCCACCCCGATACCCCTAAACCCACCCCGATACCCCTAAACCCTCCCGATACCCCCTAAACTCACCCCGATACCCCTAAACCCTCCCGATACCCCCTAAACCCTCCCGATACCCCCTAAACCCACCCCGATACCCCTAAACCCACCCCGATACCCCTAAACCCACCCCGATACCCCTAAACCCACCCCGATACCCCTAAACCCTCCCGATACCCCCTAAACCCTCCCGATACCCCCTAAACCCACCCCGATACCCCTAAACCCACCCGATACCCCCTAAACTCACCCGATACCCCTAAACCCACCCGATACCCCTAAACTCACCCCGATACCCCCTAAACCCACCCGATACCCCTAAACCCTCCCGATACCCCTAAACCCACCCGATACCCCTAAACTCACCCCGATACCCCCTAAACCCACCCGATACCCCCTAAACCCACCCGATACCCCTAAACCCTCCCGATACCCCCTAAACCCACCCCGATACCCCCTAAACCCACCCGATACCCCTAAACCCTCCCGATACCCCTAAACCCACCCGATACCCCTAAACTCACCCCGATACCCTCTAAACCCACCCGATACCCCTAAACCCAACCCGATACCCCTAAACCTACCCCCTTACCCCTAAACCTGCCCTGTTACCCCCTAAACCCGTCCAATACCCCTAAACCCGCACCTTACCCCTAAACCCTCCCCCTTACCCCTAAATCCACCCCAATACCCCCAACCCACTCCGTTATCCCTACAGTCTGCTATCTTGTTGGATCTGCTGCTGTGGGGCTCCAATTAAATCTCTGATCCCACTGGTATTACCCCCACCATCCCCCCTCCCACACCGACTCCCCCAGGTCCCGCCCTCTCACCTGCGTCGAATTACCCAGGCTACTCGCCACGGCAACCAGGCCGGGCCTCAGGGTTCGAGCCTTCGCCTCGCCGAGCGCCCTCCTCAGCACAGCCGCCATTAGAGACATGTCTGGAAAAATAAATGGGGCGGGGGCAGGGTCAGAGGTTAGAGGTCAGCATGGCAATCCCAGGTCCTCCTCAGAACAGGTCTTCCCGTGTCCAAGGGACGCGCTCGTAATTCTGGCCATTTGCCCCGCTTTCTCTCACTGTCGGCGGGGGGGGGGGGCGGGGCGGGGGCACGGGGGCGTCATTATGGAGACAAGGCTATCTCCAATGTTCCTGGTGCCCAGGAAAGCCTTGTAGCTTTAATAGAAGCCTTTCACTGCTGCTATGGATGCTGGGATAGCCCCCTCCTCCATTGCATGTCGCCTGCTTCCCCCTCCCCCTCCCCCTCCCCCTCCCAGCAAGTTAAGAAAATTCGCAGCCGGGTAGAAACAGACGGAACGAGAATACGATCAGCGAAACCGTCCACCAGAACCATCAGCCAAGAACCCATTCTTCCAGTGCGGCCCTGGCCTCTTCGGCCAGCAGAGAGCATCGCAAGAGCCTGATTTGTTTTGCTCTCGGCCGATGGGCAGACCTACCCCGCATGGTCACCGACCAGTGATCGGAATGCTCCGGAAGCTCTGGCTGAATTTTTCACACTCTCTAATCCCGAGCCACTGAAGTTTGTCAGCTGTGGCTCAGTGGGCAGCACTCTTGCCTCTGAGTCAGAAGGTTGTGGGTTCAAGTCCCACTCCAGGGACTTGAGCACAGAAATCTAGGCCGCCACTCCCAGATCACCACCGCCACCAAGTTCCCCTCCAAGTCACACACCATCCTTGACGTAAGAAAACTACTAGGCACTTGGTCTAAGCGTTAAACAAAGCATTAATCAACTGTTTTCAACATGGAGATCTAGTTTTGTCCTTCACTAGTTCCTGTTGAGGAATGTCCTGAGCAAGCTGGGCCCATGCCCGAGTATTTATACTCTCCCTGGACAGCGCCACCAGCAGGCCGCCCAGTATTACTTCATACAAGATTCATGTCAATCCTGAATTGGAAATATATCGGCCGTTCCTTCATCGTCGCTGGGTCAAAATCCTGGAACTCCCTCCCTAACAGCACTGTGGGAGCACCTTCACCACACAGACTGCAGCGGTTCAAGAAGGCGGCTCACCACCACCTCCTCAAGGGGCAACTAGGGATGGGCAATAAATGCTGGGCCTTGCCAGCGACGCCCACATCCCATAAACTAACTTTTTTTTTAAATACCGAGGGAGTGCTACACTGTCAGAGGTGCCGTCTTTCGGATGAGACCTTAAACCGAGGCCCCGTCTGCCCCTCTCTCAGGTGGACATAAAAGATCCCATGGCCACTATTGGAAGAAGTGCAGGGGGGAGTTCTCCCCGGTGTCCTGGGGCCAATATTTATCCCTCAACCAACATCACTAAAACAGATGATCTGGGTCATTATCACGTTGCTGTTTGTGGGAGCTTGCTGTGCGCAAATTGGCTCACGCGTTTCCCACATTACAACAGCGACCACAATTCAAAAAGTACTTCATTGGCTGTAAAGCGCTTTGGGATGTCCGTTGGTCATGACAGGCGCTATAGAAATGCAAGTCTTTTTTTTTCTTACACACACACAACAATAACAACTTGCATTTATATAGCGCCTTTAACATAGTAAAACGTCCCAAGGCGCTTCACAGGAGCGTTATTGGACACAATTAGACACCGAGCCACATAACTTAGGGCAGGTGACCAAAAGCTTGGTCAAAGAGGTAGGTTTTAAGGAGCGTCTTAAAAGGAGGAGAGAGAGGGACTCTATAATTGGGGGGATAGATAGCGTCCTCTGCAGCCATGAACAAGAATCCCGAAGGGTGTGTTGCCTACCCGGTGCCAGGGTAAGTGATATCTCACAGCGGCTGGAGAGGAACTTGGAAAGGGAGGGGGTAAATCCAGTTGTCGTGGTCCATGTTGGAACAAACGACATTGGTAGGAACAGGGAGGAGGTCCTGCTGAAAGAGTTTCGGGAGTTAGGCTCTGAATTAAAAAGCAGGACCTCGAGGGTAACAATCCATGTGCAAATCGAAGCAGACAGGTCAGAAGAATTAACACGTGGCTAAAGGGCTGAGGTGGGAAAGAGGGGTTCCTTTTCATGGGACACTGGCACCAGTTCTGGGAAAGGAAGGAGCTGTACTGATGGGACGGGCTCCACCTGAACCGGGATGGGACCTGTGTCCTAGCAGAAAGGGTAAATAGGGAGGTGGCAAAGGCTTTAAACTAGTAAGAAGGGGGGAGGGATCTACAAGAAACGTAACCAGCCTAATTATAAACAAAACAGGAAAAGTGAGCACAGGAAAGAATAAAGTAAGGGAACTTATTGACATCAAGGGAGCAAATAGAATTATAAAACAGGAGTCTAAAAAGATGGTTAAACATAAAGTGAGAGGAAATACTATTAAAAATGAGTTAAACTGTCTGTACAGCAATGCACACAGTGTCCGAAATAAAACAGGGGAGCCGGAGGCAATCATGCGTTGGGAGGAACCAGATATAGTCGGGATTACTGAGACACGGATACAGAAAAATCAGGACTGGGAATTAAACATTGCAGGGTATAACATAGTTAGAAAAGACAGAGAGGGGAAAAGGGGGAGGTGGAGTCGCTGTACTTATTAGGGATAACATAATGGCAGTGGAAAAAAGTGACGTAGATATCAGCAAGACAATAATAGAATCCATATGGATAGAGATAAAAGATAATAAAGGGTTAATTTCACTAATAGGTGCAGTCTACAGACCACCTTATAGTGGAAGGGAGGTGGAGGAAGAAATATGCAGACAAATTAGAGATATAAGTAAAAAAACATTGTTGGGCTTTTCACATATTGGGTTAGAAAGGAGTCCTGTACACATTGTAGGAACTCCATTCCCTTATCCCCTTTACCTACCTCTTCCGTCCAATTAATATCGGGGTAGTTGAAATCCCCCATGATTATTATTCTATGTTTTTTACTCATTTCCCTAATTTGTCTGCATATTTCTTCCTCCACCTCCCTTCCACGATTAGGTGGTCTGTAGACTACACCTATTAGTGTGATTGATCCTTTATTATCTTTTATCTCTATCCATATGGATTCTATTTTTGTCTTGCTGATATCTACGTCACTTTTTTCTACTGCCATTATGTTATCCCGAATAAGTACAGCTACTCCACCTCCTCTTTTTCCCTCCCTATCTTTTCTAAATATGTTATACCCTGCAATGTTTAATTCCCAGTCCTGATTTTTCTGTAGCCATGTCTCAGTAATCCCCTACAACGTCCGGAGCATCTGTCTACTCAGACAGATGCCAGGGAGAGGGATGGAGTCGGTGGCTAGGCAACAGTCTTCTCAATATTTAACTGGAGATTATGTGTGTGTGTGTGTGTGTGTGTGTGTATTTGTTACACAAACAAATACATACACACACACACATAAACAGACACACACAAACATACACTGACACAAACAAATACACACACAAACACACACACACATAAACAGACACACACAAACATACACTGACACAAACAAATACACAAACACACACAAACATACACTGATAGACACATAAATACACACACTAACACAAACACACACACAAAAATACACACACAAATATACACTGATAGACACATAAATACACACACTAACACAAACACACACACACAAAAATACACACACAAATATACACTGACACACAAATACACACACAAATATACACTGACACACAAATACACACACAGACACACACACACTAATACACACATAAACAGACACACAAACATACACTGACACATACACAAATAAACAGATACACACATCTCTCCAAGATGTAATATATACAATACACTCGCCTGCTTTTCCTTCTGCTGATGGTAGCAATGAATTACCGCCCGGCTCCTGCGCTCATGTCTAGTCTGTCTGTCTGGGTTTTGGGGTTTGTTTTTTCCCTTGCACCGTTTGTTTGCAGGAGCTCGGAGCTGGCCCCTCAGTGCACGGGGGACTGAGCATCAGCGGGGCCCGGGAGCGCAGCATCTTTCCCAGCTCATCCTGCCTCCACTGTCTGGGGCTGCGAGGGCGATGCGCAGACTGGCACGTACCAGATGCGCAGACTGGCACGTACTAGTCACTCTCCCCTCGTCAGACTCTCCCCTCGTCAGATTCCACCCCCCTCCTCACCAAAGTGAAATCCTCCCCTTAAACCTGCATCTATTATCCAGGAAAATTGCAATGCAGGAATTGCGACTAAATTGCCCTCAATGCTACAACCAGTTACTTAACTGGGTAAGAGTCCAGCCAATTAAATCACATTGCGTTCAGATTCATAAGCCACATATATTTTAAAAATGCAGCCATTAATATTAAAATAGCTTACAAGATTCAAATCATCATTAATTATATTTAACTCATGTTATTCACATTTCTATAGCGCCTGTCACAACCTCAAGACTTCCCAAAGCGCTTCACAGCCAATGAAGTACTTTTTTTGAAGTGTGGTCACTGTTGTAATGTAGGAAACGCAGCAGCCAATTTGCGCACAGCAAGCTCCCACAAACAGCAATGTGATAATGACCAGATCATCTGTTTTTTAGTGATGTTGGTTGAGGGATAAATATTGGCCCCAGGACACTGGGGAGAACTCCCCCTGCTCTTCTTCCAATAGTGGCCGTGGGATCTTTTACATCCACCTGAGAGGGCAGACGGGGCCTCGGTTTAATGTCTCACCTGAAAGACGGCACCACCAACAGTGCGGCACTCCCTCATTACTGCCCCTCCGACAGTGCGGCGCTCCCTCAGTACTGCCCCTCTGACAGTGCAGCGCTCCCTCAGTACCGCCCCTCCGACAGTGCAGCGCTCCCTCAGTACTGCCCCTCCGACAGTGCGGCGCTCCCTCAGTAAAGCCCCTCCGACAGTGCGGCGCTCCCTCAGCACTGCTCCACCGACAGTGCGGCGCTCCCTCAGTACCGCCCCTCCGACAGTGCGGCGCTCCCTCAGCACTGCTCCACCGACAGTGCGGCGCTCCCTCAGTAAAGCCCCTCCGACAGTGCGGAGCTCCCTCAGTACTGCCCCTCCGACAGTGCGGCGCTCCCTCAGTACTGCCCCTCCGACAGTGCGGTGCTCCCTCAGTACTGCCCCTCCGACAGTGCAGCGCTCCCTCAGTAAAGCCCCTCCGACAGTGCGGAGCTCCCTCAGTACTGTCCCTCCGACAGTGCGGCGCTCCCTCAGTACCGCCCCTCCGACAGTGCAGCGCTCCCTCAGTACTGCCCCTCCGATAGTGCGGCGCTCCCTCAGTACTGCCCCTCCGACAGTGCGGCGCTCCCTCAGTACCGCCCCTCCGACAGTGCGGTGCTTTCTCAGTACTGCCCCTCCGACAGTGCGGCGCTCCCTCAGTACTGCCCCTCCGACAGTGCGACGCTCCCTCAGTACCGCCCCTCCGACAGTGCGGCGCTCCCTCATTACTGCCCCTCCAACAGGGCGGCGCTCCCTCAGTACCGCCCCTCCGACAGTGCAGCACTCCCTCAGTACTTCCCCTCCTACAGTGCGGCGCTCCCTCAGTACTGACCCTCCGACAGTGCAGCGCTCCCTCAGTACCACCCCTCCGACAGTGCGGCGCTCCCTCATTACTGCCCCTCCGACAGTGCAGCGCTCCCTCAGTATTGCCCCGCCGACAGTGCGGCGCTCCCTCAGTACTACCCCACTGACAGTGCGGCTCTCCCTCAGTACTGCCCCTCCGACAGTGCGGCTCTCCCTCAGTACTGCCCTGCCAACAGTGCGGCGCTCCCTCAGTATTGCCCCTCCGAAAGTGCGGCGCTCCCTCAGTACTGGCATTGGGATTGTCGTTTGGATTATGGGATCGAGTCTCTGGAGTGGGGCTCGAACCCACGACCTTCTGATTCGGAGGGGAGAGAGAGAGAGAGATACCCACTCAGCCACAGCAAAGTGTTAGATATTTAAATTAAACAAATATTAGGTAAGCTATCCAGCACCATCCTTGGCATCTGTTGGTTACACAGTGAGCAATGTTTGCGAGAACTCAGACTCTGGCTGCCCTTTAATCTCTTCTCAATGCCAGCTCCTTTAAGTTTCTGTGCCCCGCGGTCACTGTCCTCTTAGTTTTACACACCCACCTGTAACCTGCTGCCTTGAAATATGCTCCGAATATCTATAACATATCAAAAATCTTACATCTACACACACTTCTTGTTAATTCTTCTCATGATCGATGCCTATGTCATATTTACAATGGATCCTTCCTATGTAAACATGTCACGCTGTAATTACACCCTCCCGCCAGTGGTGGCACTGTAATGCCTCAGTCTGGGTTGTCAGGCTGTGCTGTAGAGAAACTCCGATGCTCCGACATAATCCATGCCGGCCGTGGCTCAGTGGGCCGCACTCTCGCCTCTGAGTCAGAAGGTCGTGGGTTTGAGCCCCACTCCAGAGACTTGAGCCCTATAATCCAGGCTGACACTCCCAGTGCCAGTACTGTGGGAGCGCCGCACTGTCAGAGGGGCAGTACTGAGGGAGCGCTGCACTGTCGGAGGGGCAGTACTGAGGGAGCGCCGCACTGTCAGAGGGGCAGTACTGAGGGAGCGCCGCACTGTCAGAGGGGCAGTACTGAGGGAGCGCTGCACTGTCGGAGGGGCGGTACTGAGGGAGCGCCGCACTGTCGGAGGGGCGGTACTGAGGGAGTGCCGCACTGTCGGAGGGGCAGTACTGAGGGAGCGCTGCACTGTCGGAGGGGCGGTACTGAGGGAGTGCCGCACTGTCGGAGGGGCAGTACTGAGGGAGCGCTGCACTGTCGGAGGGGCGGTACTGAGGGAGTGCCGCACTGTCGGAGGGGCAGTACTGAGGGAGCGCCGCACTGTCGGAGGGGCGATACTGAGGGAGTGCCGCACTGTCGGAGGGGCAGCACTGAGGGAGTGCCGCACTGTCGGAGGGGCGGTACTGAGGGAGCGCCGCACTGTCGGAGGGGCAGTACTGAGGGAGCGCCGCACTGTCGGAGGTGCGGTACTGAGGGAGCGCCGCACTGTCGGAGGGGCAGTACTGAGGGAGCGCCGCACTGTCGGAGGTGCCGTCTTTCGGATGAAACGTTAAACCGAGGCCCTCGTCTGCTCTCTGAGGTTGACAGAAAAGATCCCACGGCCACTATTGGAACAAGAGCAGGTGATTTCCTCTCGCTGTCCTGGGGCCAATATTTATCCCACCAACATCACAAAGAGCAGATGATCTGGTCATTATCACATTGCTGTTTGTGGGATCTTGCTGTGCGCAAACTGGCTGCTGCGTTTCCGACATTACAACAGTGACTACACTTCAAAAGTACTTAATTGGCTGTGAAGCACTTTGGGACGTCCTGAGGATGTGAAAGGCACTATATAAATACAAGTCTAAACTGATGAGAGGATTCATTATCTTGCAATGGGGGGAGCGGATGGAAGGGTCCACTACCTCTCAGGGGAGCTAACGGGAGGATCCATTAATTTCAGGGGGGGAGCTGACGGGAGGATCCATTAATTTCAGGGGAGGGGCAGCAGTTTACCTGGGTCTGACTCTCCCTTTCAGTCACATCCATATTGAAAACACAAATGTTACAAAGATCAGTCAGACCTGAGCAAAATATTTATTTAGTGGGTTTGACTGACTTCTAGTTTACACAATATACAGACTGCGGTTATCGGGCCGGATTTCACTGTATAGATGTGAGCTGATTCTCCTCACCAGACCGAGCTGTCAGCTCCTTATTAACCCCTCGCTTCCCAGCTTCCAACAACAGCCACCTGCTCTACCCTTGCAAACGTCTAGTCTCGAATGACTATTCCGACGCTCTCCTGACCGGCCTCCTATCTTCCACCCTTCGTAAGCTTGAGGTCATCCAAAACTCAGCTGCCCCGTGTCCTAACTCACACCAAGTCCCCGTTCACCCATCACCCCCTGTGCTCGCTGACCTACATTGGCTCCCGGTCCGGCAACGCCTCGATTTTAAAATTCTCATCCTTGTTTTCAAATCCATCAATGGCCCTCGCCCCCCTCCCTATCTCTGTAATCTCCTCCAGCCCCACAACCCCCCGAGATCTCTGCGCTCCTCCAATTCTGGCCTCTTGAGCATCCCCCCGATTTTAATCGCTCCACCATTGGCGGCCGTGCCTTCAGCTGCCTGAGGCCCTGAACTCTGGAATTCCCTCCCTAAACCTCTCCGCCTCTCTCTCTCCTCCTTTAAGACGCTCCTTAAAACCACCTTTGAACAAGCTTTTGTTTACCTGTTCTGATATCTCCTTATGTGGCTCGGTGTCAAATTTTGTCTGATAATGCTCCTATAAAGCGCCCTGGGAGGTTTTACTAGTTTAAAGGCGCTATGTAAATACAAGCTGTTGCTGTTGTGGAATATGAGGAACATTTCTTTATGTCTTAAGTCCTCCTGCCCTCTCTGCTACTTCCCTCATTCTGTTACTCGAAGAGGGAGCACAGGAACATTAGGAACAGGAGGAGGCCATTCAGCCCCTCGAGCCTGTTACATTAGGAACAGGAGGAGGCCATTCAGCCCCCTCGAGCCTGTTACATTAGGAACAGGAGGAGGCCATTCAGCCCCCTCGAGCCTGTTACATTAGGAACAGGAAGAGGCCATTCAGCCCCCCTCGAGCCTGTTACATTAGGAACAGGAAGAGGCCATTCAGCCCCCTCGAGCCTGTTACATTAGGAACAGGAAGAGGCCATTCAGCCCCTCGAGCCTGTTACACAGGAGCAGGAGGAGGCCATTCAGCCCCTCGAGCCTGTTACATTAGGAACAGGAGGAGGCCATTCAGCCCCTCGAGCCTGTTACACAGGAACAGGAGGAGGCCATTCAGCCCCTCGAGCCTGTTACACAGGAACAGGAGGAGGCCATTCAGCCCACTCAAGCCTGTTACATTAGGAACAGGAGGAGGCCATTCAGCCCCTCGAGCTGGTTACATTAGGAACAGGAGGAGGCCATTCAGCCCCCTCAAGCCTGTTACATTAGGAACAGGAGGAGGCCATTCAGCCCCTCGAGCCTGTTACACAGGAACAGGAGGAGGCCATTCAGCCCCCTCAAGCCTGTTACATTAGGAACAGGAGGAGGCCATTCAGCCCCTCGAGCTGGTTACATTAGGAACAGGAGGAGGCCATTCAGCCCCCCTCGAGCCTGTTACATTAGGAACAGGAAGAGGCCATTCAGCCCCTCGGGCCTGCTCCGCCATTCAATCAGATCACGGCTGATCTGCCCCTCAACTCCATTTGCCCGCCTTTGCTCCATATCCTTTGATACCCTTACCCAACAAAAATCCATCCATCTCAGTCTTGGTGGCTCCAATTGACCTCCAGCCTCAACAGCTGTTTTTGGGGGAGAGTTCCAGATTTCCACCACCCTTTGTGTGAAGAAGTGCTTCCTGACATCACCCCTGAACGGCCTGGCTCTAACTTTAAGGTTATGTCGTAAAAGGGCGGTTCGAGTGGAGCTGTCCTTCTCTCCGTCGGCCCCCCTCCTCCCCCCTGACAACTACCGGTCCGTAAACAACCTCTCGGAGACCAAACGCCCTCGTGGAGCAAAGGAGCCGCAATAGAGCACGGCTTCTCAAGGCCAACACAGAACGCCCCTGCTTGAGGTACCAGGTGACCAGAGGCTGCCACTACACCGTGACAGGAGACACAGAAAACCTGATGGGAAATGTTGACATAGCGATTTAGAATAGAATCGTAGAATCATGGAAATTTACGGCACAGAAGGAGGCCATTGGGCCCATCGTGTCCGTGCCGGCCGACAAAGAGCTATCCGGCCTAATCCCACTTTCCAGCTCTTGGTCCGTAGCCCTGTAGGTTATAAGTGCATATCCAAGTACTTTTTAAATGTGATGAGGGTTTCTGCCTCTCTCACCCTTTCAGGCAGTGAGTTCCAGACCCCCACCACCCTCTGGGTGAAAAAAGTTAGAGTCATCGAGTTATAAATCACAGAAAGAGGCCCCTTCGGCCCATCGTGTCCGTGCCGGCCATCAAGCCCTGTCTATCCTAATCCCATTTTCCAGCACTCGGTCCGTAGCCTTGTATGCTGTGGCGTTTCAAGCGCTCATCTAAATGCTTCTTGAATGTTGTGAGGGGTCCTGCCTCTACCACAAATCCTCAAATCTCCTCAGATCCCCTCTAATCCTTCGCCCAATTACTTTAAATCTCTGCCCCCTGGTTATCGACCTCTCGAAGGGAAATAGGCCCTTCCAATCCACTCCATCTAGGCCCCTCATAATTTTATACACCTCAGTTAAATCTCCCCTCAGCCTCCTCTGTTCCAAAGAAAACAACCCCAGCCTGTCCAATCTTAGTCGAGGGGTCAACAACCAGGGGCATAGTTTCAAGGTAAGGGGCAGGAGGTTTAGAGGGGATTTGAGGAAAAACTTTTTCACCCAGAGGGTGGTTGGAATCTGGAACTCACTGCCTGAAAGGGTGGTAGAGGCAGGAACCCTCACAACATTCAAGAAGCATTTAGATGAGCACTTGAAACGCCATAGCATACAAGGCTACGGACCGAGTGCTGGAAAATGGGATTAGAATAGACAGGGCTTGATGGCCGGCGCGGACACGATGGGCCGAAGGGCCTCTTTCTGTGCTGTATAACTCGATGACTCTAATCTTTCTTTATAGCTAAAATTCCCCAGCAACATCCTCGTAAATCTCCTCTGTACCCTCGCTAGTGCGATCACATCTTTGCTGTAATGTGGTGACCAGAACTGGACGCGATTTACACTGGGGGATTGTTGACATACAAAAAGCGTGACAAAAACTCGTGACAAGAAGGAATGTTGACATACAAAAAGCGTGACAAAAACTCGTGACAAGAAGGAATGTTGACATACAAAAAGCGTGACAAAAACTCGTGACAAGAAGGAATGTTGACATACAAAAAGCGTGACAAAAACTCGTGACAAGAAGGAATGTTGACATACAAAAAGCGTGACAAAAACTCGTGACAAGAAGGAATGTTGACATACAAAAAGCGTGACAAAAACTCGTGACAAGAAGGAATGGAGTTTATTTCTATACATGAGAAGAATGATCTCTGTTTCATTCTAAATAAAATATGTTTCGAAGCCCCTGATGGTCCTGTGCATAAATGGCCCCTGGTCTGTGTGGTCCTGAGCCACACAGAACAGGGAGGGCCCAGGATTCATCTCTGCTCTGGGCTGAGGTAGTCCGTCTTAGCCAGTTGGGCTGCAACAATTGCCTTCAGTTCCTGTGGGCTGGGGATGAGGGAGACCAGCCTAGGGTTCCTGCTCCTGATTGCCATCCAGCGACCAGCCCACTCCCATCCCCGTCCCCCCTCGAAGAACGTTCAGCGAGACCAGGACCGGGATTGATCCCAACACATCCCGACAGTGGACTCGCCCGTCGACACTCACTGCCTTGTGCAAGGCGTGGCTCAGTGCGTATCTCTCTCTCTTTCTCGCCTCCGAATCAGCAGGTCGTGGGTTCGAGCCCCACTCCAGAGACTTGAGCCCATAATCCAGGCCGACACTCCCGGTGCCAGTACTGAGGGAGCGCCGCACTGTCGGAGGGACAGTACTGAGGGAGCGCCGCACTGTCGGAGGGGACAGTACTGAGGGAGCGCCGCACTGTCGGAGGGGCAGTACTGAGGGAGCGCCGCACTGTCGGAGGGGCAGTACTGAGGGAGCGCCGCACTGTCGGAGGGGTGGTACTGAGGGAGCGCTGCACTGTCGGAGGGGCGGTACTGAGGGAGCGCCGCACTGTCGGAGGGGCAGTACTGAGGGAGCGCCGCACTGTCGGAGGGGCAGTACTGAGGGAGAGCCGCACTGTCGGAGGGGCAGTACTGAGGGAGCGCCGCACTGTCGGAGGGGCAGTACTGAGGGAGCGCCGCACTGTCGGAGGGGCGGTACTGAGGGAGCGCCGCACCGTCGGAGGGGCAGTACTGAGGGAGCGCCGCACCGTCGGAGGGGCAGTACTGAGGGAGCGCCGCACTGTCGGAGGGGCAGTACTGAGGGAGCGCCGCACTGTCGGAGGGGCAGTACTGAGAGAGCGCCGCACTGTCGGAGGGGCAGTACTGAGAGAGCGCTGCACTGTCGGAGGGGCAGTACTGAGGGAGCGCCGCACTGTCGGAGGGGCGGTACTGAGGGAGCGCCGCACTGTCGGAGGGGCAGTACTGAGGGAGCGCCGTACTGTAGGAGGGGCGGTACTGAGGGAGCGCCGCACTGACGGAGGGGCGGTACTGAGGGAGCGCCACACTGTCGGAGTGGCGGTACTGAGGGAGCGCCGCACTGTCGGAGGGGCAGTACTGAGGGAGCGCTGCACTGTCGGAGGGGCAGTACTGAGGGAGCGCCGCACTGTCGGAGGGGCAGTACTGAGGGAGTGCCGCATTGTCGGAGGGGCAGTACTGAGGGAGCGCTGCACTGTCGGAGGGGCAGTACTGAGGGAGCGCCGCACTGTCGGAGGGGCGGTACTGAGGGAGCGCCGCACTGTCGGAGGGGCGGTACTGAGGGAGTGCCGCATTGTCGGAGGGGCAGTACTGAGGGAGCACCGCACTGTCGGAGGGGCAGTACTGAGGGAGCGCCGCACTGTCGGAGGGGCGGTACTGAGGGAGCGCCGCACTGTCGGAGGGGCAGTACTGAGGGAGCGCTGCACTGTCGGAGAGGCAGTACTGAGGGAGCGCCGCACTGTCACAGGGGCACTACTGAGGGAGTGCCGCACTGTCGGAGGGGCACTACTGAGGGAGTGCCGCACTGTCGGAGGGTCAGTACTGAGGGAGCGCCGCACTGTCAGAGGGGCAGTACTGAGGGAGCGCCGCACTGTCGGATGGGCAGTACTAAGGGAGTGCCGCACTGTCGGAGGGGCGGTATTGAGGGAGCGCCGCTCTGTCGGAGGGGCAATACTGAGGGAGCGCCGCTCTGTCGGAGGGGCAGTACTGAGGGAGTGCCGCACTGTCTGAGGGGCAATACTGAGGGAGCACCGCACTGTCGGAGGGGCAGTACTGAGGGAGTGCCGCACTGTCGGAGGGGCAGTACTGAGGGAGCGTCGCACTGTCGGAGGGGCAGTACTAAGGGAGTGCCGCACTGTCGGAGGGGCAGTACTGAGGGAGCGCCGCACTGTCGGAGGGGCAGTACTGAGGGAGTGCCGCACTGTCGGAGGGGCGGTATTGAGGGAGCGCCGCACTGTCGGAGGGGCGGTATTGAGGGAGCGCCGCACTGTCGGAGGGGCAGTACTGAGGGAGTGCCGCACTGTCAGAGGGGCAGTACTGAGGGAGCGCCGCACTGTCACAGGGGCACTACTGAGGGAGCGCCGCACTGTCGGAGAGGCAGTACTGAGGGAGCGCCGCACTGTCACAGGGGCACTACTGAGGGAGTGCCGCACTGTCGGAGGGGCACTACTGAGGGAGTGCCGCACTGTCGGAGGGTCAGTACTGAGGGAGCGCCGCACTGTCAGAGGGGCAGTACTGAGGGAGCGCCGCACTGTCGGAGGGGCAGTACTAAGGGAGTGCCGCACTGTCGGAGGGGCGGTATTGAGGGAGCGCCGCTCTGTCGGAGGGGCAATACTGAGGGAGCGCCGCTCTGTCGGAGGGGCAGTACTGAGGGAGTGCCGCACTGTCTGAGGGGCAATACTGAGGGAGCACCGCACTGTCGGAGGGGCAGTACTGAGGGAGTGCCGCACTGTCGGAGGGGCAGTACTGAGGGAGCGTCGCACTGTCGGAGGGGCAGTACTAAGGGAGTGCCGCACTGTCGGAGGGGCAGTACTGAGGGAGCGCCGCACTGTCGGAGGGGCAGTACTGAGGGAGTGCCGCACTGTCGGAGGGGCGGTATTGAGGGAGCGCCGCACTGTCGGAGGGGCGGTATTGAGGGAGCGCCGCACTGTCGGAGGGGCAGTACTGAGGGAGTGCCGCACTGTCAGAGGGGCAGTACTGAGGGAGCGCCGCACTGTCGGAGGGGCAGTACTGAGGGAGCGCCGCACTGTCGGAGGGGCAGTACTGAGGGAGTGCCGCACTGTCAGAGGGGCAGTACTGAGGGAGCGCCGCACTGTCGGAGGGGCAGTACTGAGGGAGTGCCGCACTGTCGGAGGGGCAGTACTGAGGGAGCGCCGCACTGTCGGAGGGGCAGTACTGAGGGAGCGCCGCACTGTCGGAGGTGCAGTACTGTGGGAGCGCCGCAGTGTCGGAGGGACAGTACTGAGGGAGTGCCGCACTGTCGGAGGGGCAGTACTGAGGGAGCGCCGCAGTGTCGGAGGGACAGTACTGAGGGAGCGCCGCACTGTCGGAGGAGCAGTACTGAGGGAGCGCCGCACTGTCGGAGGGGCAGTACTGAGGGAGTGCCGCACTGTCGGAGGGGCAGTACTGAGGGAGCGCCGCAGTGTCGGAGGGACAGTACTGAGGGAGCACCGCACTGTCGAAGGGGCAGTACTGAGGGAGCACCGCACTGTCGGAGGGGCGGTACTGAGGGAGCACCGCACTGTCGGAGGGGCAGTACTGAGGGAGCGCCGCACTGTCGGAGGTGCCGTCTTATTATTTTCACAATGCTGTTTGTGGGAGCTTGCTGTGCGCAAATTGGCTGCCGTGTTTCCCACATTACAACAGTGACCACACTAAAAAAGTACTTCATTGGCTGTAAAGCGCTTTGGCACGTCCTGAGGAGCTTTATAAACGCAAGTCTTTTTTTTTTCATTCTAATGAATCAGTATTTTAAGACTTACCAGCGCGAGCGATTCTCAGGTTCCCTCTCTCCGCTCCTTCCTGACAGTCCCTTTATCTCTTCTTCTGTTTTCTCCGCATTTATTCTCCCTTCCTCTCCCCTCTCGCGCTCAGCTATTCCTCGGCAATTGTTTACAACCTGCAGTTATATCCCTTACATCAGCGACCCAAAATGATCTGTTACTAATCACCGCCTAGTTCTGTGTGTGTGCGTGTGTGTGTTAACCCTTTCCTCTCTGCTGTTTTTGCTGTTGTCGGTCGCTGCTGGAGTCTCAGATCGCTCACGGGGACTACGCAGAGATATAAATTGAAAGCATTTTACAGGGACCACGCTGCCCTGGATAAAACAAGGATATAGAAATTCAATAACTCTTTCGCAATGATTGCCAGGCGCTAAAAGCTCAGTAACCAAGGGGAGACAGGATGCAGGTTATCGACTAAAGATCGAGTGCGTCATAGTGCCGAACACGGCGATGCGCGGTTCAGGGGGTTAAATGCACCATCTGGTACGATACTGTCCCACGCACGGACTTTGGTCAAGGCTTGGGAGAGGGAGACAAAATAAAATCAGCCAGGTTTCCCGCTTGTCCGGGAGTGTGTGACTGCCGTGATGCCCTCCTGGGTCGAATAGCCGAGAGGCATTCATTGTCTGGGAGCCGGGGTGCTGGAGCCCAGGGATCCGTCCCCCCCACCCCCAAAAGAACAGCGCCTGCAGGAGGAAAGCATTCAGAGGAATTCCTGGACAATGGGAGTCCAAGGGCCGTCTAATTCGCCTTCTACCATCCTGGTAGCCGCACGATACATCGATAATGGAGATGTTGACCAATCACAGCGATCAATCTGCATCGATTAGTCTGCAACAGACCCAGACATGAGGCGAGGGAAACCCCCAGTGGTGGAGAGCTTTGGAAACCAGAGGTCCAAGGCCACCTCTTCCTCCCGAGTGTGATGGAATACTCTCCACTTGCCTGGGTGAGTGCAGCTCCAACAACACTCAAGAAGCTCGACACCATCCAGGACAAAGCAGCCCGCTTGATCGGCACCCCATCCACCACCTTAAATATTCACTCCCTCCACCATCGGCGCACCATGGCTGCAGTGTGCACCGTCTACAAGATGCACTGCAGCAACTCGCCAAGGCTTCTTCGGCAGCACCTCCCAAACCCGCGACCTCTTCCACCTAGAAGGACAAGGACAGCAGGTGCACGGGAACACCACCATCTCCAAGTTCCCCTCCAAGTCACACACACCATCCTGACTTGGAAATATATCGGGCCGTTCCTTCATCGTCGCTGGGTCAGAATCCTGGAACTCCCTCCCTAACAGCACTGTGGGAGCACCTTCACCACACGGACTGCAGCGGTTCAAGAAGGCGGCTCACCACCACCTTCTCAAGGGGCAATTAGGGATGGGCAATAAATGCTGGGCCTTGCCAGCGACGCCCACATCCCATAAAACGATTAAAAAAAACCTCACCACACATCACGTCATACACTGCATCCCGAAATGTTATTTTTCTAAAAGAAATCTTATTTAACTTGCGTCTGAATGAATCAACACTGACTGCTTCCACCGTCTCCCTTGGGAGCCTGTTCCATAGATGGGGTTGTAGGGGCTGGAGGAGGTTGCAGAGATAGGGAAGGGGGCGAGGCCCATGGAGGGATTTGAACACCAGGATGAGATTTTAAAATTGAAACGCGCATCAAACGGTGGCGTCGGCTGTGAAACTATCCCGTGCGGTAAAAAGTTGCAAAACCCACGGTCTTAAGAGGGCCATGGCACAGCAGAGGCTGGGTGGGGTAGGAGAGTCAGGGTGGGGAAACCAGTTCTCGGACTGCTGATTCTTCCCACGGCCCGCCGTGTGAACATGGCTGGGTCCAGGCAGCGGGGAGAACCCTCCCAGCTTGTTACGGAGTCCTGCAGACTGGGCGCTGCCCGGGATCAGTCCCTCGTCTGTGCAGTGGGGACTGACTCCCCTCCTCCCTACCCTGGGAAAGCCGAGACAATATCACAATTAGCCTCAGTGCCTAAGGATACCTCCACCGCCCCCCACTCACCCCCTCCACCATGCTGGAGAGTGCAATCGTGGGGGACGTCGGGCGAGAGAACAGGAAACTGGTTCGGCCGCGCTGCCTCCCCGAGTCGAATAGCAACCCGGCCCACGCGTGGAGAGTGGGTCCTCGGGGCAGGGGGTGCTGAATACCGGACAGAGCCGGTCCGACTGTACCCAGCAAGAGTGGGGCGGAGGGCACGAGGGGGGGTGGGTGAAGATTGGTGGGTAGAGTAAAGAACAAAATGACGACTCGTGGGTGAAGAGAAGCTCGCCTGTGCTGATTGCCAGCGGGAGGATGGCACAGAGGCTCTGGGCTCTGCACCGAGCCCGGGGACTCCAATCAGGATCTCCGGTACACAGTCAGTAATCCCAGCACCGACTCCCCGGTTATTATATCAGGTCAGTCTTATCAGAGACTCAAGGACACACACGCTAAGCAAACACCACGATCCCTACTCCTCTCCCATCCTACAGAAAAGAAAGAATTCGCATTTATATAGCACCTTTTACAACATCTCAAAGCGCTACACAGCCAATGAAGTACTTTTTTGAAGTGTAGTCACTGTTGTAATGTAGGAAACGCGGCAGCCAATTTGCGCACAGCAAGCTCCCACAAACAGCAATGTGATAATGACTAGGTAATCTGTTTTTTTAGTGATGTTGGTTGAGGGATAAATATTGGCCCAGGACACCGGGGAGAACTCCCCCTGCTCTTCTTCCAATAGTGGCCGTGGGATCTTTTACATCCACCTGTGAGAGCAGACGGGACCTCGGTTTAACGTCTCATCCGAAAGACGGCACATCCGACAGTGCGGCGCTCCCTCAGTACTGCCCCTCCGACAGTGCGGCGCACTCTCAGTACTGCCCCTCCGATAGTGCGGCGCTCCCTCAGTACTGCCCCTCCGACAGTGTGGAGCTCGCTCAGTACTGCCCCTCCGACAGTGCAGCGCTCCCTCAGTACTGCCCCTCCGACAGTGCGGCGCTCCCTCAGTACTGCCCCTCCGACAGTGCAGCGCTCCCTCAGTACCGCCCCTCCGACAGTGTGGAGCTCGCTCAGTACTGCCCCTCCGACAGTGCGGCGCTCCCTCAGTACTGCCCCTCCGACAGTGGCAATGGTACTGGCACTGGGAGCGTCGGCCTGGATTATGGGACACCAAATCTCTGGAGTGGGGCTCGAACCCACGACCTTCCCAACTCAGAGGCGAGAGTGCTACCAAGTCAGCCAAGCTGACAAGGAGACGGCGGTCGCCTCCCAGTGCCGGAATAGGTTCAGTCAGCCCTGGCCAGAGGGGGCTGGCCCGAGCAGCCAGTGCGATTGCCAGCGAAAGGCTCGGTCCCACTCGGTGGCTCCGGGGCGCCCCCTGGTGAGCGGGATGGTGCCGCCCCTTGAGTTCCATGCCCAGCGCAGTTGCTCGGCAACGCTCGAGGGGGGTTGCCTGGGAGACGCAGCGCGTCCTTCGAAATGATGGCGGGCCCAGTGCCCTGACCTCCGCCCCCCGCACCCCCACCCACCCCTCCGGCCCCAACCGCAGTCCACTGCTTGAGGAGAGTTGTTCCCCCGCAGGAGAGCGACAGGGTTTAACCCATTGCCTCTGCCCACCGCCCCAATCGACAGAAAGTGTTGGAAGAATTCGCTTTGCTGTTGAAACATCCCCTGTCGCAAATAAGCTATACCTTTAAATGAAGGCTGACGTAAAACCCGACCCGGAGCGGGTAATCACTTGGATCGGAGCGGATCTGCTCAACGGATCCAGGGGGAGACATCAGCGGTAACGGAAAAGTAGCGGCGGGCGCTACGCCAGTGAATCCGACGCGGACTTCGGGCTCGGTGCACCAGGAAGGACGTGGAGCGCGACATCAAGCGCTACCACTTCCCTTGGAGCGCTAACGTTCGGCAAGAGGAGCAGGAGCGGAGCAGCGCTGCCGGGAATGGAGTCTCCTTCCCTCCCTTAAAGTGAAAGGCCATCGCGCTGCTGGCCCTGCATTGAATCGATGTCCCTCGTCGCCGACGGCAGCCACGATCCGCCACGATCAACCCCAAGCACTCTCGCAGGGCTGATCGATCGCGTCGCAGGAAAAACGTCAAAAAAAAAACAACCCAAGGGGCGAAAACAAATTTTTCATTGACGCAAAGCGGCCTTTACCTTCGAACGCCGCTCCGCACGCGGCCGGCCTCCCCGCCAACGCCTCCCGCAGCTGTCGGCGTTTCCGCCCGGCGATGCCACAGGGGGCGGAACCGAAGTTCGGGTCCGGGGGGCACTGCCGGGGGGCGCCGCACAGCCGGGTGACCTCACGATCTCCGGGCGCGAGAGACCGTGGCGCTAGGGGTTACCGCCGCCGCAAACCTCCACCTCAGTTTCGCGGGCGTCGGTACTCTCGCGCCGCGCCCGGTCGCAAAGCCGGTAGCGTCCTGTTAACGCCTCACGGAGGTGCTAACGGGAGGCGCAAAGGAGACGAATTTCTCCCCCCCCCCTCACCCCCAGGGTTCATTTCGAGAGGGATGGAATTGAAAAGCAGAGAGGTTGTGTTAAACTTGTATCGAACCTTGGTTAGACCACTCTTGGAGCACTGCGCGCAATTCTGGTCTCCACATTATAAATAAGGTATGGAGACATGGGAGAGTTCCCTCCCAAAACGTCTCGGCCTCGCTAACTCTCTCTCCTCCTTTAAGACACTCCTTAAAACCTCCCTCTTTGACCAATCTTTTGGTCACCTGCCCCTAATATCTGCTTAAGTGGCTCGGTGTCAAATTATGTTTGATTACGCGCCTGTGAAGGGCCCTGGGACGTTTTACTACGTTAAAGGTGCTGTATAAATGCACGTTGATGTTGTTAAGATGGTGCAAAAAAAGATGTACCAGGATGATACCAGAATTGAGAGGTTCTACCCATCAGGAAAGGCTGAACAGGCTGGGGCTCTTTTCTCTAGAAAAGAGAAGGCTGATGGGTGACCTGATCGAGGTCTTTAAAATTATGAAGGGGTTCGATAGGGTAGACGTAGAGAAGATGTTTCCACTTGTGGGGGAGACCAGAACTAGGGGCCATCAATATAAGATAGTCACTAATAAATCCAATAGGGAATTCAGGAGAAACTTCTATACCCAGAGAGTGGTGAGAATGTGGAACTCGCTACCACAGGGAGTGGTTGAGGCGAATAGCGTAGATCAGTGGTTCCCAACCTGTGGTCCGCGAGGGTACTGCAGGTGGTCCGTGAAAAAATGGTCCAAACCCCTAAAATAAACGTGTCTGGTTTCTCCACAGATGTTGAATGACCCGCTGTGTGGTTCCAGGGTTTTTATTGCTGTTTAAAGCTGGGTTTTGGGGATGAGCTGATGGAAGTGGAAACCTGTCGTGGATGGAGGGCGGGTTGGTTTTCTGGAAGGAGCAAATCAACTGGGCCGAAAAATCAGCTCCAGACAAATGCACCAAAATATTTCCAACCTCACTACCGCACAACGGCAAGTACTGCTCCACTCTATCATATAAACCCAACCAGTGCCCCCTCAATTTAACAATCTTCACCAGTGTCCCCACTATTA
Source organism: Squalus acanthias (assembly GCA_030390025.1). Lineage (NCBI taxonomy): Eukaryota > Metazoa > Chordata > Chondrichthyes > Squaliformes > Squalidae > Squalus > Squalus acanthias. Next base: position 543,341 of record JASTWF010000041.1, read on the forward strand.
TGCAGGTGCAGCAAGCCATTAGGAAGGCAACTGGTATACTGGCCTTCATTACAAGAGGATTTGAGTACAGGAGTAAAGAAGTCTTACTCCAATTATATAGGGTCTTGGTGAGACCACACCTGGAGTACTGTGTACAATTTTGGTCTCCTTATCTAGGGAAGGATATACTTGCCATAGAGGGAGTGCAATGAAGGTTCACGAGATTGATTCCTGGGATGGCGGGACTGTCGTATGAGAAGAGATTGAGTAAACTAGGCCTGTATTCTCTTGAATTCAGAAGAATGAGAGGGGATCTCATTGAAGCATACAAAACTATTACAGGGCTTGATAGAGTGGGTGCTGGGAGAATGTTTCCCTTGGCTGGGGAGTTTAGAACCAGGGGCCACAGCCTCAGGATAAAGGGTAGGGCCATTCAGGACTGAGATGAGAAGAAATTTCTTCACTCAGAGGGTGGTGAATCTTTGGAATTCTCTGCCCCAGAGGGCTCTGGAGGCTCAGTCATTGAGTATATTCAAAACAGAAGTCGATAGATTTCTGACTAGTAAGGGCATCAAGGGATATGGCGATAGGGCCGGTGAATGGAGTTGAGGCAGAAGATCAGCCATGATCGCATTGAATGGCGGCTCGAAGGGCCGAATGGCTCCTATTTCTTATGTTCTTATGTTCTTACACAACCTCAGGTGTGCATGTACGGAGTGTGGGTCGTTGACAGTGGGCTTTATACAACAGCAGCCGCCAGTCCTCTTGTGTCACACTGAGTAAGACTAGATGTCATATATATAAGATCCTCAATAATAAATCCAGTTGGGAATTCAGGAAAAACTTTTTTATGCAAATAGTGGTTGGAATGTGGAACGCGATACTGCAGGTACCAGATATCAGTGAGGGGAGCAGCGACATTGCAGCCGTGAGTTGGCTCCGTGGTTCAGCTGGTCAAAGAGCTTGTCTAGTATGCAGGTAAAGCCTGGCTTCGATTCCCAGCGGGGCATTTTTTTAAAACAAAATATTCTCTTCGGATCCCACAGAGGTTGGTTGCTTCTCGGTTGAAAGTGCTGCAAATTTGGCAGATGGAATATAATGTTGGAAAGTGTGAGGTTATGCACTTTGGCAGAAAAAAATCAAAGAGCAAGTTATTATCTAAATGGAAAGAAACTGCAAAGTGCTACAGTACAAAGGGATCTGGGGGTCCTGGTGCATGAAACACAGAAGGTTAGTATGCAGGTACAGCAGGTGATCAGGAAGGCCAATGGAATCTTGGCTTTTATTGCAAGGGGGATGGAGTATAAAAGCAGGGAAGTCTTGCTTCAGTTATACAGGATACTGGTGAGGCCACACCTGGAATACTGCGTACAGTTTTGGTTTCCATATTTAAGAAAAGATATACTTGCTCTCGAGGCAGTTCAGAGAAGGTTCACTCGGTTGATTCCGGAGATGAGGGGGTTGACTTATGAGGAAAGGTTGAGTAGGTTGGGCCTCGACTCATTGGAATACAGAAGAATGAGAGGCGATCTTATCGAAACATATAAGATTGTGAGGGGGCTTGATCGGGTGGAGGCGGGGAGGTTGTTTCCACTGATGGGTGAGACTAGAACTAGGGGGCATAATCTTAGAATAAGGGGCTGCCGTTTCAAAACTGAGATGAGGAGAAACTTCTTCACTCAGAGGGTAGTAAATCGATGGAATTTGCTACCTCAGAGAGCTGTGGAAGCTGCGACATTAAATCAATTTAAAACGGAGATGGACAGTTTCCGAGCTGATAAGGGAATTAAGGGTTATGGGGAGCGGGCAGGGAAGTGGACGTGAGTCTAGGTTCGGATCAGCCATGATCCTATTGAATGGCGGAGCAGGCCCGAGGGGTCGTATGGCCTCCTCCTGCTCCTACTTCTTATGTTCTTATGTTCTTTGGTAGGGAACGGATAAAGGCACATCACAAATACATATTAAAGTCTGACTGTCATTCGGCCAACATGCTAACATCTCCTCCAGTCTGCAACAGAAAGTTATCGGTTTATTAACAGCGATTAAAACAATTAATCATCGTGATACTGCCTTTAATTGTATGTTCGTGTAATTGATTTAATAAACTGCACAACTGTTTTATAAAAATCAGACCGGAAATCAAACCCGTGCTCTGGTTACACCGAATTCCAACTCCTGGCCCACCGAGGAACGCTCCACCCAGCAGCTGTGAGAGCTGTCAATATACTGGGTGCACCCCCGCTAGATACAAATGTATTCCTGACTTGTGTTCGATGTAAATGTTTATCACCTCTGCAATTTGCAAGTGTCTGTGGATATATCTGAATTCATTATTCATTTATTGGGACGCATCTGTTGAATTGTGAATTGAGGCAGTGTATTCCAGGTCCCAACAACCTGCAGTTTTAAAAAAAAAGGTTACTAATGTCGCCTCGGATTCTTCGGCCAATCACCTTCAATCTGTGTCCTCTGGTCACCGACTCTTTAACCACTTGAAAAATGTCAGGAATGACATATGAGGAGAGATTGGGTCGATTGGGCTTATACTCGCTGGAGTATAGAAGAATGAGAGTGGATCTCATCGAAACATATAAAATTCTGACAGGTCTGGACAAACTAGATGCAGGAAGAATGTTCCCGATGGTCGGAGAGTCCAGAACCAGGGGTCCTAATCTAAGGATAAGGGGTAAGCCATTTAGGACTGAGATGAGGAGGAATTTCTTCACCCAGAGAGTGGTGAACCTGTGGAATTCTCTACCACAGAAGGTAGTTGAGGCCAAGTCATTAAATATATTGAAGAATGAGTTGGATATATTTCTTAAGGCTAAAGGTATCAAGGGATATGGGGAGAAGGCAGGTACAGGGTACTGAGTTTGGATGATCAGCCATGATCTCATCGAATGGCGGAGCAGGCTCGAGGGGCCGAATGGCCTACTCCTGCTCCTATCTTCTATGTTCTATGTTTCTCCTCATTTACGATATCAAACCCGTTCCTGAATTTAAACACCTCTGTCAAAACCTCTGCTCGAAGGAGAACAACCCCAGCTTCTCCAGACCCCTCACACTCTGAAATCCCTCATCCCTGCTACCATTCCAGTAAAGCACTTCTGTTCATTTCTTCCTTCTAATAAATAACGACAGCAAAACGCTTCTGAGAAAAAGTACCAACAGAATAAAAAAAAGTGAGAAATAAATACTGAGCAAAATGGATGTGAATGTTTAAGAACATAAGAAATAGGAGAAGGAGTAGGCCATTCGGCCCTTCGAGCCTGCCCCGCCATTCAATGAGATCATGGCTGAACTTAGAAGGTGAAATAACAGAAGATCTGGGTTTTATGATCGGTCAGTGAGAGGAATCCATCTTTCAATCGGGCTTTGGCCGTTGGATTTACTGATAAAGACAGACAGAGAGACTTGTTGCAGACAGGACCGGTTAGCTCAGTCGGTAGAACATGAGACTCTTAGGGCTGGATTTTCATAGGGCCGTGGAGTCGGGTTTGGAGGCGTGTGGGGGGTTAAAATTGCGAAAACTGGCGGGCGGACCTGATCCCGACTCCATTTCCGCCTCCACGCAATTTTGATAAAATCGGTCGCGGTGTTCCCGACTCCGTCCCGCCTCCGAGAGGCGGGAGAGGCCATTAAAGCCCTTAACAAGTCCTAAATTGGCTCTGTAATGCCATTTTGAAACGTTTTAGCTAGTTTAACCCTTTTCCCACGTGAAGCACGCCTGATGTGAAACACGCCAGTGAAACCTGGCGGGAGCACAAGTGGATAGCTGACTATCAGCTGCAGGTCCACTATTACAACGGAGATGTGATGAAGGTAGTAGTAGTATTAGGTCTGAAAGTCGCCTCTGATGCTGCTGCATTGAATGTCTTCAGAGACTGCCTGGCCTTTGCTGTGAGAGGACTTGGATGCAAAATAAATTCTCTCTCTCTCTCTCTCTCTCTCTCTGTCCTTAGTGCTCATTTTGCATCCAGGTCCTCTCACAGCAAAGGCCAGGCAGTCTCTGACCTGCAATGCTGCAGCAATGATGACATCATCAGAGGCAAATTTCAGACTGAAACCACTAATTGGTTCATGGGTTCCCACATGCTGGAACTCAATTGCCCAATTAAGTGAAAATTGCATCAATCTCCCACATCCAAATGCAGTCGGGTGGATAACACGAAATGCGGATGACACGACCCCAACCCGACCCCAGTATCAAAATCCAGCCTTAATCTCAGGGTCGTGGGTTCCAGCCCCACGTTGGGCTGTTGTTTTTACTGCTGATTTTACAGGCGATCCCCAGCTCTGAATTCCGCGGCAGAGAGTCCGAGGAGTGTTTGATGCGAATGAGATTCAACAACAATATCAGAAAATCTCTCCATGATTCTGGACTCTTATCTCTCTCTCTCGTTGAACTTCATATCATTTCACCGTCAGTGCGGCTCAGCGGGACTTGGGGCCAGTCTCACTCTTCACAACACATCAGTGCCGGGGAAAACAACGGGGAATTTTACACACATGTTGTGCTCTGTAACTTCTTATCAAAACTTCAGTATACTTCACTCCGTGTCCAACCCTGTGAGGTCTCCCCTGGAGTGTCATCTTTAGATGTTTATAAACACGTCAGCGGAACATTAACATAACCTGAGCTCCGAGGTCTGGTCGGGTCCCATTCCCCCGAAGTGATTAATGAGCAGGAGGGATTAGAGTTTCTTTCAAAGAATGACACGAAAATCACATTGATGTGAGGCCGAAATAGCTCAGGTGGAATTCAGCGGCTTTTAGTGGGCTGGATTTTCAATGACCCGTGGAGTCGGGTTTGGAGTCGGGGGGGGGGTTAAAGTTGCAGATTCGGGGGTCCCAACTCCGTCGCGCCTCCAACCCGCCTCCATGCCAGTTTTGCTGGCGGCGGGTACCCGACCTGTGCTGGGACCCGACTCCCCGAGGCGGGAAGGGGATTAGTGACAATTAACTGCCTGTTAACAGGTAGTTAACAGGCAGTTTTTTGCCTAATCCCTATTTTGACGGCTGAAATGTGGGCTTCCCGACAGGTGGCAACCACGCCAAGTTATCGGGGCGGGCCGTGGGTCTGCAGGGGTTGGAGGGGTCGATATGTCCGGTGGGCAGGTGAGTGATGGGTGCATGTGTGCAGAGGTAAGTGTGTAAGGTAAGTGCTAAGTGTGGGGAAAAAGTTTTACTTACCTTAACTTCCTCCTGCAGGTGTCAGCCCTTCAGTTCTCGGGAGTCAGAAATCTCACCGGCACAGAAAGCAGGAAAGCCGTGGTCCTGTCAAAAACAGCAGCCTTCTGTTTTCTGTGCTGGAATGATTTCTAACTCAGCCTGAAAGGAAGGACTGAAGTTAGAAATCATATTGTCAGTGTTTGACAGCTTCACAGAGCTGTCCAACGCTGATATTTCATCTGTCAAAAGCGCTTGACAGATGAAATGTCAATCTGTGACGTCACCTGTTGCCGGGTGGCCCTTAATTGGCCCAAGGTCAATCAAGGGAAAATACAGTGGGTTGGCCACATCTCGATGGAGGCGGGTCTACAACCCAAAATGTGGGATTCACGACACCAACCCGACCCCAGTATCAAAATCCAGCCCTTTGTGTCTCTTTCTTTGGGTCCTTTTCTCGAACTTACCAATTTAAACTGAAGTCTTTTATCCACCACTGACGGGTTGGGTTTGAATAGAAAGAGACATCAAGGATGGAAACAATTTCTAATGGCTGTATTTAGCTTTTATTTCTCGATCTCCTTCTGCCCCTTTCTCTGTTTTTTGTCTCTCTCGGTGCTGGGTGAACATTTGATTTGATGCATTTTTCCTAAACTGATGCCTCTTACACATCTCGGGGCGGTCAGACACGCTCTGTCTGTCTGTTACTGCTTGTGATTATTAACGGGAACAGGCCGCGAGTTAAACGTTAGTCAGCAAACCGAAGAAAGACAAATAAACAGAAATACGATAGCAAAATACTGCGGATGCTGGAAATCCGAAATAACAACAGAAAACGCTGGAAAAACTCAGCAGGCCAGGCAGCATCCATGGAGAGAGAAACAGAGTTAACGTTTCAGGTCGAAGACCCTTCGTCAGAACTGAGAAAAGAGCAGGAAATGAAACAGAGAAAAATGTAAGGGGGAGGCTGGGGGGGGGGGGGATAACTATGGTAAGTAGAGACATTAAGAGATGCTCAAGGCAAGACGAGATGGTAATGGGACAGGTTAAGAAACAAAAGTTGAAGTGTGAAATGCTGGCAGAATGAGAGACAGCTGTCGTAGGGGGAGAGAGAGAGAAAAAAAAGGAAAAAGGCACGAACCAAAAGGGTGGATAAAATGTATATATATGGTAGGGGCCGAGGTTATGATCTGAAATTGTTGAACTCGATATTGAGTCCGGAAGGCTGTAAAGTGCCTAATCGGAAGATGTGTTGCTCCGCCCAGTGCAAAGGTGAAATGGATGTTATTGAAAATAATTACCCCCTGACAGTTTGTGCAGATTTTTTGTAAAGTCTGGATTTTCAATGTCAGGAGAAACCGAAAAAGTAAGAAATAAACTGCTGTTGACCCGTACAGAGATTAAACCCGTGCCCTTAGCGATATTAGCACCACGCTCTAAACAACTGTGATAACAGCTGTCCGGATTGTTCGAGCCCCGCGCTGGGCGGTTTGTGTTTTACTTCTCACACTGGGTCACAGAGTTATTGTACGGACAATGAACACACCACATCCCTTAAACATGATTCCGATATAAAATAATCACTGTTCGATAAAAACCGAGTGTGTATATCGAAAGTAACAGAGAAAGAGCACTTAATTGTGAAAAGAATGATTGCACCAACAGTGAAGGGGAATCTGCCGGCCTCCGCCATTCTAATCCTGTGACCGTGGGAGTTTGTTTCGGGCAGAGGTTTGACTGTGACGACACGAATACCACCCCCCCCCCGCACCATCCATGTTAAACCTGAAAAGTGTCTGCAAAAATTCGGAACAGGCGGGGAGGAAGTAACCCTTCGGAGAGGTTTGTGTTTCTGAATCCCGAAGTCTTCTGGCTCTTTTTGACATGTCCCCCATTCAATGTACAGACCCTCTCCTCAGTCTGCCCCTCGAGAGCCGTCACCTCACATTTCTCTCCAGCTAATTTCAAAACATGTTTCACACACCCCTCCAGGATTGTCCTGGAGTCCCCGATACTGTGTCAATTGTAGCACTTTCTGAAATACTACCCGTGTCATGTGTTAGTCAAGAGAAAAATGAGAAGTCGCACAACACCAGGTTATAGTCCAACAGATTTGAGCTCTCCCTCAACCAACACCTAAACAATCGCCAGGCAGGATGGTTGCCTCCCAGTCGGGGAACACTTTAGCAGTCAAGGACATTCAGCCTCGGATCTGCGGGTTAGTGTTCTCCAAGGCGGCCTTCGAGACACACGACAATGCAAAATCATCGAGCAGAAACTGATAGCCAAGTTCCGCACCCATGAGGACGGCCTCAATAGGGATATCGGGTTCATGTCACGCTACAGAACGTGACTTGACATCGTTGTCTGTCTTTCCAGTTTTTAAAAAACAAACACAAAAAACAAACCCCAAAAAAGGCGGAGAGAGAGGAAGGGATATGGAGAGAGATCTGCTGCAGACAGCAGGATTTGACACGTTGGACCCCCTGGGACACATCTCATTGTCTTGGCTGTGCTCTTGGTGTGTCTTTGATGTAAGCAAAGATTGTATCTCTGCAGTTTCTGTGTTTATATTCTGTGAACTTTTGTAGATTCACTCATTGTAACTTTACCTGAAGAAGGGGCGATAGCTCCGAAAGCTTGTAATCTTAAATAAATCTGTTGGACTATAACCTGGTGTTGTGCGACTTCTCATTTTTGTCCACCCCAGTCCAACGCCGGCATCTCCGCATCTTAGTCAGTAGAGACAGAGGGGTATTAGACAGACCAAGCGTCGTTGAGCCTTTGCTGTAGTGAAACAGGGGCTCGTTTCATGAAACAGTGCGACAGCTTTCGGAATAGAGGGAGCTTATAGAGACCTGATGGGTTCCACCGAAACAAAAGGGCTTGAGTTGTTGGTCGGCAGAACATAAGAACATAAGAAGTCGGAGCAGGAGTAGGCCATACGACCCTTCGGGCCTGCTCCGCCATTCAATAGGATCATGGCTGATCCGAACCTAGACTCACGTCCACTTCCCTGCCCGCTCCCCAAAACCCTTAATTCCCTTATCAGCTGGGAAACTGTCTATCTCCGTTTTAAATTTATTTAATGTCGCAGCTTCCACAGCTCTCTGAGGTAGCAAATTCCATCGATTTACTACCCTCTGAGTGAAGAAGCTTCTCCTCATCTCAGTTTTGAAACGGCAGCCCCCTTATTCTAAGATTATGCCCCCTAGTTCTAGTCTCACCCATCAGTGGAAACATCCTCCCCGCCTCCACCCGATCAAGCCCTCTCACAATCTTATATGTTTCGATAAGATCGCCTCTCATTCTTCTGAATTCCAATGAGTAGAGGCCCAAGCTACTCAACCTTTCCTCATAAGTCAACCCCCTCATCTCCGGATCAACCGAGTGAACCTTCTCTGAACTGCCTCGAGAGCAAGTATATCTTTCCTTAAATATGGAAACCAAAACCAGGACAGATAGAATGTGGGGAGTGTTTAAACTAGATGTTTTGGTCGCCTTATCTGAGGAAGGAGGTTCTTGCCATGGAGGAGTTCAGCGAAGATTCACAAGGCTGATACCTGGGATGGCAGGAATGACATATGAGGAGAGATTGGGTCGATTGGGCTTATACTCGCTGGAGTATAGAAGAATGAGAGGGGATCTCATCGAAACATATAAAATTCTGACAGGTCTGGACAAACTAGATGCAGGAAGAATGTTCCCGATGGTTGGAGAGTCCAGAACCAGGGGTCATAATCTAAGGATAAGGGGTAAGCCATTTAGGACAGAAATGAGGAGGAATTTCTTCACCCAGAGAGTGGTGAACCTGTGGAATTCTCTCCCACAGAAGGTAGTTGAGGCCAAGTCATTAAATATATTCAAGAATGAGTTAGATATATTTCTTAAAGCTAAAGGTATCAAGGGATATGGGGAGAAAGCAGGGACAGGGTACTGAGTTTGGATGATCAGCCATGATCTCATCGAATGGCGGAGCAGGCTCGAGGGGCCGAATGGCCTACTCCTGCTCCTATCTTCTATGTTTCTATGTTTCTATGTGGAGGTTGTTGCTGTAGTTGATCTATGGAGTTCCTTCAAGGAGGTGATTCTGAATGCAATGGAGTCAACGTGTACCCATGCAAAGCAAAGGTACTGAGCGTCATTACAGTCCAGCCTGGTTCAACGGAACGAACAAACAATTCATCCGGAAGAGAAAAAGGGACTTAAGGCCATGACGGTAAATGGCACAGAATTCAGGCGGCTTCAAAACCAGAAGGCAAGACAAGAGTGTAAAAACTGCAGCAGAATGGCGAAGAACAATTTCACATTGAACATGGCAAGTGAAGAGCAGGGTGATAATAGAGCCAGAGGTAAGTTGTGACATTATTAACAAAAAGTTTTAAACGGCTTGCCTACGCTGTGGTCCGCAAAAGCTTTCGATGACGATGTAGTGGTCCGCATAAAGGAAAAGGTTGGGAACTGCCGGCGTAGATGCATTTAAGGGGAATCTAGATGAACACATGAGGGAGAAAGGAATAGAAGGATATGCTGATGGGGTGAGATGAAGAGGGGTGGGAGGAGGCTCGAGTGGAGCAGAAACACCGGCACGGAGCAGTCGGGCCGAATGGCCTGTCTCTGTGTAATTCTCAGGACGTCCCAAAGCGCTTTACAGCCAATGAAGTACTTTTTGAAGTGTAGTCACTGTTGTAATGTGGGAAACGCGGCAGCCAATTTACACACAGCAAGATCCCACAAACAGCAATGAGATAATGACCAGATAATCTGGTTTTAGTGATGTTGGTTGAGGGAGAAATTTTGGTCGCAGGACAGCGGGGAGAACTCCCCCTGCTCTTCTTCCAATAGTGGCTGTGGGATCTTTTACATCCACCTGAGAGAGCAGACGGGGCCTCGGTTTAACATCTCATCCGAAAGACGGCACCTTCGACAGTGCGGCGCTCCCTCAGTACTGCCCCTCCGACAGTGCAGGGCTCACTCAGTACTGCCCCTCTGACAGTGCGGCGCTCCGTCAGTACCGCCCCTCCGACAGTGCGCCGCTCCCTCAGTACTGCCCCTCTGACAGTGCAGCGCTCCCTCAGTACTGCCCCTCCGACAGTGCGGCGCTCCCTCAGTACTACCCCTCCGACAGTGCGGCGCTTCCTCAGTACTGCCCCTCCGACAGTGCGGCGCTTCGCTCAGTACCGCCCCTCCGACAGTGCGGCGCTCCCTCAGTACTGCCCCTCCGGCAGTGCGGCACTCCCTCAGTACATCCCCTCCGACAGTGCGGCGCTTCGCTCAGTACCGCCCCTCCGACAGTGCGGCGCTCCCTCAGTACTGCCCCTCCGACAGTGCGGCGCTTCCTCAGTACTGACCCTCCGACAGTGCGGCGCTCCCTCAGTACTGACCCTCCGACAGTGCGGCGCTCCCTCAGTACCGCCCCTCCGACAGTGCGGCGCTCCCTCAGTACTGCCCCTCCGACAGTGCGGCGCTCCCTCAGTACCGCCCCTCCGACAGTGCGGCGCTCCCTCAGTACTGCCCCTGCGACAGTGCGGCGCTCCCTCAGTACTGCCCCTCCGACAGTGCAGGGCTCACTCAGTACTGCACCTCCGACAGTGCGGCGCTCCCTCAGTACTGCCCCCTCCGACAGTGCGGAGCTCCCTCAGTACTGCCCCTCCGACAGTGCGGCGCTCCCTCAGTACTGCCCCTCCAACAGTGCGGCGCTCCCTCAGTACTGCCCCTCTGACAGTGCAGCGCTCCCTCAGTACTGCCCCTCCGACAGTGCGGTGCTCCCTCAGTACTGCCCCTCCGACAGTGCGGCACTCCCTCAGTACAGCCCCTCCGACAGTGCGGCGCTCCCTCAGTACTGCCTCTCCGACAGTGCGACGCTCCCTCAGTACTGCCCCTCCGACAGTGCGGCGCTCCCTCAGTACTGACCCTCCGACAGTGCGGCGCTACCTCAGAACTGCCCCTCCGACAGGGCAGCACTACCTCAGCACTGTCGAAGGGTCGGTACTGAGGGAGCGCCGCACTGTCGGAGGGTCAGTACTGAGGGAGCGCCGCACTGTCGGAGAGGCAGTACTGAGGGAGCGTCGCACTGTCGGAGAGGCAGTACTGAGGGAGCGCCGCACTGTCGGAGGGGCTGTACTGAGGGAGCGCCGCACTGTCAGAGGGGCAGTACTGAGGGAGCGCCGCACTGTCGGAGAGGCAGTACTGAGGGAACGCCGCACTGTCGGAGGGGCGGTACTGAGGAGCGCTGCACTGTCGGAGGGGCAGTACTGAGGGAGCGCCGTACTGTCGGAGGGGCAGTACTGAGGGAACGCCGCACTGTCGGAGGGGCGGTACTGAGGGAGCGCCACACTGTCAGAGGGGCAGTACTGAGGGAATGCCGCACTGTCGGAGGGGCAGAACTGAGGGAGCACCGCGCTGTCGGAGGGGCAGTACTGAGGGAACGCCGCACTGTCGGAGGGGCGGTACTGAGGGAGCGCCGCACTGTCGGAGGGGCAGTGCTGAGGGAACGCCGCACTGTCGGAGGGGCAGTACTGAGGGAGCGCCGCACTGTCGGAGGGGCAGTACTGAGGGAGCGCCGCACTGTCGGAGCGCCGCACTGTCGGAGGGGCAGTACTGAGGGAGCCCTGCACTGTCGGAGGGGCAGTACTGAAGGAGCGCCGCACTGTCGGAGGGGCAGTACTGAGGGAGCGCCGCATTGTCGGAGGTGCAGTACTGAGGGAGCGCCGCACTGTCACAGTGGCAGTACTGAGGGAGCGCCGCACTGTCGGAGGGGCAGTACTGAGGGAACACCGCACTGTCGAAGGGTCGGTACTGAGGGAGCGCCATACTGTCGGAGGGGCAGTACTGAGGGAAGACCGCACTGTCACAGGGGCAGTACTGAGGGAGCGCCACACTGTCGGAGGGGCAGTACTGAGGGAGCGCCGCACTGTCGGAGAGGCAGTACTGAGGTAGCGCTGCACTGTCGGAGGGGCAGTTCTGAGGTAGCGCCGCACTGTCGGAGGGGCAGTACTGAGGGAGCGCCGCACTGTCGGAGGGGCAGTACTGAGGGAGCGCCGCACTGTCGGAGGGGCAGTACTGAGGGAAGCGCCGCACTGTCGGAGGGGCAGTACTGAGGGAGCGCCGCACTGTCGGAGGGGCAGTACTGAGGGAGCGCCGCACTGTCGGAGGGGCAGTACTGAGGGAGCGCCGCCATGTCGGAGGGGCAGTACTGAGGGAACGCCGCACTGTCGGAGGTGCAGCACTGGGGGAGCGCCGCACTGTCGGAGGTGCCGTCTTTCAGATGAGATGTTAAACCAAGGCCCCATCTGTCCTCTCGGGTGGACGTAAAAGATCCCACGGCCCCTATTGTAAGCAGAGCGGCGGGGGGGGAGTTCTCCCCTGGTGTCCTGGGGCGAATATTTATCCCTCAACCAAGACTACCAAAACAGATGACCTGGTCATTATCACACTGCTGTTTGTGGGAGCTTGCTGTTGCTCATGTTTTTGGCTGCCACGTTTCCTACATTGCAACAGTGACTACATTTCCAAAAAAAAGTACTTCATTGGCTGTGACAGAGCTTTGGGATGCCCCGAGGTCGTGAAAGGGTGGCTCGACATATGCAAATTCTTCGTTGTAGGAACATGCAACCTGCAATGTTCTTGGCAGAGGGCTTGAGGGCGCTCTCTGTCCAGGGCTGATGGCACACATAGATTTACGAGGCATGCAAAACACTGTTTTCAAATTCATGGTAATCACCCCCTTGGAGGAAGACACGCTGAGATCTACCTCATCGAGTGTCTTCCTGCCCCTCGCTCGCAACCAGAAAGCAAACACCGTTCATGACAGCCAACCAACTCCTCGCCCACCAATGCAGGCTGCCCCAGATAACTCAACTGGCGAGTGAGCTGCCCTTAACCCTTGGGTGGTAAGTTTGCTTATATAAGTATATTTATATATGATATATATGCATTGAAAGCGTCTCAACAAGAACGCCTTTGAGGGCGGATGGAGCAGCCAGCATTGGGTCTTGGAGATCTAGCAGAAGATATCTGAGGACATCTGCAAGCTTCTCCCCCGCACGGTTCTGGACACTTTGCCGTTGCAATGGGTTCCCCAGCCCAAGTTTGAGTTGGGTCACACAACTTTCCGGTGCTCTGCTTTCATTTTTTTTTTTTGGAGGGTTTGCAGCAGGACAAAGCAAGTTCCCCTGGAGAGTCATGGATCGCGTCTGGTCCTCTGAGGGGCTGGAAGGCGGAGGAATGGGCTTCCAGGCAACGCAGCAAGTGGCAGGTGGGCTGGAGAAGACCGGCAGAGGTGGGGAGATGGTGCGGGAGCGGAACGCCCAACAGGAGAGTCCATCCCCAGCCGCGGCCAACCAGCTGTTGGCCAGCGATCTCCTCAAGGACCTGGGAAGGGGCGCTGAGGTCCAGGCCAGCGGCGACAGACCACCCCAGGGCCAGCAGAGGTGCCCAGGCCCCGAGGACCTCCCCGGGGAGCAGCTAGCCAGCCAGTCGAAGAAGAGCTGGAGAAGGTCCTCAGAGAAAACGGCTTCCACCTCCTCCACCTCATCCCTAAACCTCTCATCCCCGGAGTCGGATGACGATGTCTTCAGTGAGGAGGAACACAGAGAGAAGGAGAAGACAGGGAGAAGAGCCCTCCTGAGAAAGGTGAGAGATCTTTCCAAACTTTTCCGGGCATGGGGAGGGGGATTGCTGGAAATGTTGGACACTCTTGTCCCAACTTTCAAAAGACCTTGTTCAATGAAAAATGCATAGAACATTTTTATATTACTGATATAACCTGCTATTAATATATATATATAATCTGTCTTTAACTCACTCAGTCATATATATAATATTTAATAACATTTTCCTGTGATTGAGGGGCAAAAGTCCCGTGGGATCTGTCCCCATTTGTGAAAACACATGTCATTAATGTGTTCTGTCTTCAGGTAAGACTGCACTTAGAAAACAAGATTTGTATTTATATAGCGCCTTTCACGACCTCAGGACGTCCCAAAGCGCTTTACAGCCAATGAATTACTTTATAGGAAATGTGGCAATTTATGCATAACAAGCTCCCACAAACAGCAATGTGATAATGACCAGATCATCTGTTTTAGTGATGTTGATTGAGGGATAAATATTGGCCCCAGGACACCGGGGAGAACTCCCCCTGCTCTTCTTCCAATAGTGGCCGTGGGATCTTTTACCTCCACCTGAGTGGGCAGACGGGGCCTCGGTTTAACGTCTCGTCTGAAAGACGGCACCTCCGACAGTGCTGCGGATCCCTCAGTACTGCCCCTCCGACAGTGTGGCGTTCCCTCAGTACCGCCCCTCCGACAGTGCGGCGCTCCCTCAGTACTGCCCCTCCGACAGTGCAGCGCTCCCTCAGTACTGCCCCTCCGACAGTGCGGCGCTCCCTCAGTACTGCCCCTCCGACAGTGCGGCGCTCCCTCAGTACTGCCCCTCCGACAGTGCGGCGCTCCCTCAGTACTGCCCCTCCGACAGTGCGGCGCTCCCTCAGTACTGCCCCTCCGACAGTGCGGCGCTCCCTCAGTACTACCCCTCCGACAGTGCGGCGCTCCCTCAGTATTGGCACTGGAGTGTCAGCCTAGATTACATGCTCAAGTCTCTGGAGTGGGACTTGAATCCACAACCTTCTGACTCAGAGGTGAGAGAGAGTGCTGCCCACTCTGCCACTGGCTGACACTCCAATTTATGAATCAATTAATTTATCTTAAATGCTCAGGTAAAAGATCAGGCACTGAAGGCATTGATCAAATACCACTCCAGAGACTTGAGCCCCATAATCCAGGCCGACAGTCCCAGTGCAGTACTGAGGGAGCCCCGCACTGTGGGAGGGGCAGTACTGAGGGAGCCCTGCACTGTCGGAGGGGCAGTACTGAGGGAGCCCCGCACTGTCGGAGGGGCAGTACTGAGGGAGCCCCGCACTGTGGGAGGGGCAGTACTGAGGGAGCGCTGCACTGTCGGAGGGGCAGTACTGAGGGAGCACCGCACTGTCGGGGGGCAGTACTGAGGGAGAGCCGCACTGTCGGAGGGGCAGTACTGAGGGAGGGCCGCACTGTCGGAGGGGCGGTACTGAGGGAGCGCCGCACTGTCGGAGGGTCAGTACTGAGGGAGCGCCGCACTATCGGAGGGGCAGTACTGAGGGAGCGCCACACTGTCGGAGGGGCAGTACTGAGGGAGCGCCGCACTGTCGGAGGGGCAGTACTGAGGGAGTGCCGCACTGTCAGAGGGGCAGTACTGAGGGAGCGCCGCACTGTCGGAGGGGCAGTACTGAGGGAGCGCTGCACTGTCGGAGGGGCGGTACTGAGGGAGCGCCGCACTGTCGGAGGTGCCGTCTTTCGGATGAGACGTTAAACCGAGGCCCCGTCTGCCCTCTCAGGTGGACGTAAAAGATCCCCTGACCCTATTGGAAGAAGAGCAGGGGGAGTTCTCCCCGGTGTCCTGGGGCCAATATTTATCCTTCAACCAACATCCCTAAAAACACAGATGATCTGGTCATTATCACATTGCTGTTTGTGGGAGCTTGCTGTGCGCAAATTGGCTGCTGCGTTTCCTACATTACAACAGTGAATAAACTTCAAAAAGTACTTCATTGGCTGTAACGCACTTCGGGACGTCCTGAGGTCGTGAAATGCAAGTCTTTCTTGAAAAAAAAGGCCCATAAAATTCTGGAAATATTCCCCCCCTGCCCCCCCCAGTTAATCTTCTCTAAACGCACCAGCGCCCTGTAGCTCATGCTGCAACAGCGCGTTATATACGGGTTAGAATCACTTTCGTGACTGGCCCATTGAGTGCGAGCCTGTCAGTAGCGAAGACGGGTTAAATCGAGGGTCGGAGGCTGGGAAACGCGGGTTTTAAAAGTGGCCTGTGGATTGTAGCAGGGGGAGCCAAGGCCCGAGGGTGGGGTGGAGACTGAGAAAACCTGCCTTCCCCTTAATTGCATGCTCTCCCTGCTATTTATACCGTCGCTCAGTCTCCGACAACTCCCCAGCAACCTGGCTCTCGACTTGTTCATTGTTCCGCTGTCGCCTTGAAGCCAAATGTCGGCACTTCAAGCTGCCCAGGGGGCCGTCAGGTGGCTGTGATAGGTCAGCAGGAAGACGCCACCCCTCAGTGCAGATCGAGGGTCAGCTCGAGGGTTTGTCCATCTGGCAATATAAGCTGCAGAGAATATAATCACGCATTAAAGAAAAAAAAGAAAGACTCCCATTTCTACCGTGCCTTTCCCGAGCTCAGGACGTCCCAACGCGCTTCACAGCCAATGAAGTACTTTTTGAAGTGTGGTCACTGTTGTAATGTGGGAAACGCGGCAGCCAATTTGCGCACAGCAAGCTCCCACAAACAGCAATGTGATAATGACCGGATCATCTGTTTTTAGTGATGTTGGTTGAGGGATAAATATTGGCCCCAGGACAGCGGGGAGAACTCCCCCTGCTCTTCTTCCAATAGTGGCCGTGGGATCTTTTACGTCCACCCGAGAGAGCAGACGGGGGCCTCGGGTTTGACGTCTCACACGAAAGACAAGTAAAAAAAGGAAAAATAGTCTTGCATTTCTCCAGCGCCTTTCACCACCTCAGGACGTCCCATAGCCCTTCACAGCCAATGAAGCACTTTTGAAGTGTAGTCACTGGTGTCACGGAGGAATCGCGCACAGCAAGCTCCCACAAACAGCTCTGTGATAATGACCATTGTTTTAGTGATGTTGGTTGAGGTGATAAATAGCGGAGCACCGCGGGGGGAGAACTCCCCTGCTCTTTTTCCAATGGTGGCTGTGGGATCTTCCTGTTAAAGCTGTTTCCTCTTACCCCCAGTGCTTGCATACTCCTATACAAGGTAGGGAGAGGGCGGAAAGGGACTACAGGGAATTGATGGGCATGTACGCAAGATGTTCCCTTCAATTGGGTGTCATCCGATGAGTCCCATAAGTGGATCCTGTTGCCCCTATTATCTGGAGTGCACCCTTTTCTATCCTCTTCTTCTTCTTCTTAGGCAGTCCCTCGGAACCGAGGATGACTTGCCTCCACACTAAAAATGAGTTCTCAGGTGACTGATGAGTCCAATGCGGGACCTACAGTCTCTGTCACAGGTGGGGCAGACGGTGGTTGAAGGGGCGGGTGGGTGGGGTGCTTGGGTTGACGTGCGCTGTTTGCGCTTGGCTTCCGCTTGCTCCCGGCGAAGAGACTCGAGGTGCTCGCTGCCTTCCCGGATGCTTCTCCTCCACTTTGTGTGCGGTCTTGGGCCTGGGATTCCCAGGTGTCGGTTGGGGATGTTGCACTTTTTCCAAGGAGGCTTTGAGGGTGTCCTTGAAGCGTTTCCTCTGCCCACCTGGGGCTCTCTTGCCGTGCCGGAGCTCCGAGTAGAGCGCTTGTTTTGGGAGTCTCGTATCGGGCATGCGGACGATGTGGCCCGTCCATCGGAGCTGATCGAGCCTGGTCAAGGCTTCGATGCTGGGGATGTTGGCCTGAGCGAGAACACTGACGTTGGTGCGCCAATCCTGCAAATGGATTTGCAGAATCTTGCGGAGGCAGTGTTGGTGGTACCTCTCCAGTGCCTTTTCCTATCCAATAGCCTGATGAATGACAGCAAGATCCAGAGATTGTAATGTAGAGCCCTTACTGTGGACCAGTTACCAGGATGTATCGCGCGCGCCCGTACGCTTCTCCTCTCCGTGGTACCGAGACTTGGGAGCGGAAATTCTGGGTAGTTTCGGCAGTGCGGTTAAACGCTCGGGGGCCAGCGGCGCGCCGGCGCACGGGAATCGCATTCCGCAGTAGCAGCCGGCAAATCAGAGTGGCTCCACAGCAAAATGGCGGCCAGCGCGCGACCGAGGAAGAACGCTCCTGAGGGCGCCAGCAGGCACTTTTCGAAAGGTCATTTTCGTAGGAGGTATGATCAGTAAGTTCGCAAGTGACACGAAAATTGGTGGAGTGGTAAATAGCGAGGAGGGAAGCCTCAGGCTACAGGACAATATAGACGGGTTGGTCAGATGGGCAGAACAGTGGCAAATGGAATTTAACCCTGAAAAGTGTGAGGTGATGCATTTTGGGAGGATTAACAAGGCAAGGGAATCCACAATGAATGGTAGGACCCGAGGAAGGACAGAGGATCAGGGGGACCTTGGTGTGCATGTACATAGATCCCTGAAGGCAGCAGGACAGGTAGATAAGGTGGTTAAAAAGGCATATGGGATACTTGCCTTCATTAGCCGAGGCATAGAATATAAGAAATAACAACAGAAAACGCTGGAAAAACTCAGCAGGCGAGGCAGCATCCGTGGAGAGAGAAACAGAGTTAACGTTTCAGGTCGAAGACCTTTCATCAGAACTCTTTCATAGAATATAAGAGCTGGGAGGTTATGATGGAGCTGTACAAAACGCTAGTTAGGCCACAGCTGGAATACTGTGTGCAGTTCTGGTCACCACACTATAGGAAGGATGTGATTGCATTGGAGAGGGTGCAGAGGAGATTCACCAGGATGTTACCTGGGCTGGAGCGTTTCAGCTATGAAGAGAGACTGGACAGGCTGGGGTTGTTTTCCTTAGAGCAGAGAAGGCTGAGGTGGGACCTGATTGAGGTGTACAAAATTATGAGGGGCATCGATAGGGGAGATAGAAAGGAACTTTTCCCCTTAGTAGAGGGGTCAATAACCAGGGGGCATAGTTTCAAGGTAAGGGGCAGGAGGTTTAGAGGGGATTTGAGGAAAAACATTTTCACCCAGAGGGTGGTTGGAATCTGGAACTCACTGCCTGAAAGGGCGGTAGAGGCAGGAACCCTTACAACATTCAAGGAGCATTTCGATGAGCACTTGAAACGCCATAGCATACAAGGCTACGGACCACGTGCTGGAAAATGGGATTAGAATAGACAGGGCTTGATGGCCAGCGCGGACACGATGGGCCGAAGGGCCTCTTTCTGTGCTGTATAACTCGATGACTCTATGACTCTATGACCCCCGAAGGTTTGCCCAATTCTCTCCCCCAACTAACTCCCCACCGGAATTTCCCGTGCTTGCTCCGTAGGGTGGAATTCCAGTGCAATAGGGTTCCGACCCCCTCCCCCCACGACTCTATCGCACCCACTCCAGAGACTTGAACCCCATAATCCAGTGCTGAGGGAGCGTCGCACTGTCGGGGGGCAGTACTGAGGGAGCGCCGCACTGTCGGAGGGGCAGTACTGAGGGAGCGCCGCACTGTCGGGGGGCAGTACTGAGGGAGCGCCGCACTGTCGGAGGGGCAGTACTGAGGGAGCGCCTCAGTGTCGGAGGGGCATTACTGAGGGAGCGCCGCACTGTCGGAGGGGCAGTACTGAGGGAGCGCCGCACTGTCGGAGGGGCAGTACTGAGGGAGCGCCGCACTGTCGGAGGGGCAGTACTGAGGGAGCGCCGCACTGTCGGAGGGGCAGTACTGAGGGAGCGCTGCACTGTCGGAAGAGCAGTACTGAGTCAGCGCCGCACTGTCGGAGGGGCGGTACTGAGGGAGCGCCGCACTGTGGGAGGTGCCGTCTTTCGGGATGAGATGTGAAACCGAGGCCCCGTCTGCCCTCTCAGGTGGACGTAAAAGATCCCACTATTTCGAAGAGGACCAGGGGAGTTCTCCCCGGTGTCCTGGGGCCAATATTTATCAGCTCAACCAACATGACTAAAAAAAAACAGATGATCTGGTCATTATCACGTTGCTGCTTGTGGGAGCTTGCTGTGCGCAAATTGGCTGCCGCGTTTCCTACATTACAACTGCGATTTGTTCGTGGTCTCGCTCTGATCTACCCCATGATGGCGACACCTCAGGTCCTCCTAACTGTGTGAGGGACGTGTCCTGAAGGAGTCCGATGTTGAATGGACAATGCCTGCCTTGTCTGATTGTGATTCACCGCTGTCTCAGTGATGAGGTGTCTCACCTGCTGCCCCAGCTTGTTCTGACTCCTACCCGACATGTTCCATGTACAGCAGTGCGGTGGTGATACTCCTGGGCTGGTAATCCAATAAGCGTGGACTAACAATCCAGTTAGGACATGAGTTCAAATCTCCACCACCGCAGTTTGAGAATTTGAGTGAGCCTCAGCATTTCATTGGTGAAAGATCTCGAGGGGAGATGAGGAGAAATGTTTTCACTGGGAGAGTTGTGGGGATCGGGAACGCTCGACCTGTGAAGGTGGTGGAAGCTGATCCCATCAATGATTTTCAGAGGGAGTTGGACGGGTTCTTGAGGATGAGGAGCTCACAGGGTTACGGACAAACAGCGGGGCTGTGGGACCAAGCAGGGTTGCTCTTTCAAAGAGCCAGCACAGGCACGAAGGGCCGAATGGCTGTAAGATCCTATGATATAAGCAATAGAGAAATAAGAACAAAAGAAATAGGAGCAGGAGTCGGCCATTCGGCCCCTCGAGCCTGCTCCGCCATTCAATGAGACCATGGCTGATCTTCGACCTCAACTCCACTTTCCCGCCCGATCCCCATATCCCTTGATTCCCCTAGAGTCCAAAAATCTATCGATCTCAGCCTTGAATATACTCAACGACTGAGTCTCCACAGCCCTCTGGGGCAGAGAATTCCAAAGATTCACCACCCTCTGAGTGAAGAAATTTCTCCTCATCTCAGTCCTAAATGGCCGACCCCTTATCCTGACACTGTGACCCCTGGTTCTAGACTCTCCAGCCAGGGGAAACATCCTCCCTGCATCTACCCTGTCAATCCCCCTCAGAATCTTGTATGTTTCAATGAGATCACCTCTCACTCTTCTAAACTCCAGAGAGTATCGGCCCATTCTACTCAATCTCTCCTCATAGGACAGCCCTCTCATCCCAGGAATCAATCTAGTGAACCTTCGTTGCACCGCCTCCAAGGCAAGTATATCCTTCCTTAGATAAGGAGACCAAAACTGTGCACAGTACTCCAGGTGTGGTCTCACCAAGGCCCTGTACAATTGTAGCAAGACTTCCTTACTCTTATACTCCAACCCCCTGGCAAAAAGGCCAACATGCCATTTGCCTCCTAAGTGCTTGTTGTACCTGAAGTTGGGAGTATATGTGCACAAATCGTTGAAGGTGGCAGGGCAGGTTGAGAAAGCGGTTAAAAAAGCATACGGGATCCTGGGCTTCAGAAATAGAGGTATAGAGTACAGGAAGTTATGATGAACCTTTATACAACACTGGTTCGGCCTCAACTGGAGTATTGTGTCCAATTCTGGGCACCGCACTTTAGGAAGGATGTGAAGGCCTTAGAGAGGGTGCAGAAAAGATTTACGAGAATGGTTCCAGGGATGAGGGACTTCAGTTACGTGGATAGACTGGAGAAGCTGGGGTTGTTCTCCTTGGAGGCAGACTCAATCGTGGCTTTCAAAAGGTAATTGGATAAGTACCTGAAGGAAAAAAATTTGCAGGGCTACGGGGAAAGGGCGGGGGGAGTGGGACTAGTTGCAGTGCTCTTGCAGAGAGCTGGCACGGGCTCAACGGGCTGAATGGCCTCCTACTGTGCTGTAACCATTCTACGATTCTATTCTATGAAGAAGCTGGTGTCGGTCAAGAGTGACCCTGAAGCTGTCGGATTGTCGCAATAACCCAACTGGTTCACTGATGTCCCTTTAGGGAAGGAAACCTGCCGTCCTTACCCGGTCTGGGCCTCCATGTGACTCCAGTCCCCAACACCAACGAGGTTGATTCTTAACCGTCCCTCTGAAGTGGCCTAGAGGGACACTCAGTTGTATCCAGCCCGCTATCAGCGGTTCAAGGAGAAGGCCCAGCACCACCTTCTCAGTGCAACTAGGGATGGGCGATAAATGCTGGCCTTACCAGCGACCCCCACATCCCGCTGGGATGGACTTCAGCCATCCTGAATGCCCTGAAGCATCTGACGATATGGACCTGCCGCCAGGCTACCCAGTCAGAGTGATGTCACTCCACCCAGAATGCACCACGCCAAGGGAGCGCAATGGGGGCGGGTCCGGGAAAAGTCAGCGAAAGTATGGGGCAGAGGGGAAGTTCATCCACCATGTGAGGAAGCGTCAAGCCCACTGATAGCATGGCCGAGAGTTGGCACCAGGGCATGTGAGAAGGACTTGGGGGGGGCTAAGGTGTCCGTTTGGCTCAGTGGGTATTCCCCTCTCTCTCGCCTCTGAGGCAGAAGGGCGTGGGTTCGAGCCCCCACTCCGGAGACTTGAGCACAAAATCCAGCCCGACACTCCCAGCGCCAGTACTGAGGGAGCCCTGCACTGTCGGAGGGGCGGTACTGAGGGAGCGCCGCACTGTCGGAGGGGCAGTACTGAGGGAGCGCTGCACTGTCGGAGGGGCAGTACTGAGGGAGTGCCGCACTGTCGGAGGGGCAGTACTGAGGGAGCGCCGCACTGTCGGAGGGGCAGTACTGAGGGAGCCCTGCACTGTCGGAGGGGCAGTACTGAGGGAGCGCCGCACTGTCGGAGGGGCAGTACTGAGGGAGCGCCGCACTGTCGGAGGGGCAGTACTGAGGGAGCGCTGCATTGTCAGAGGGGGCAGTACTGAAGGAGTGCTGCACTGTCGGAGGGGCAGTACTGAAGGAGTGCTGCACTGTCGGAGGGGGCGGTACTGAGGGAGCACCGCACTGTCGGAGGGGCGGTACTGAGGGAGCGCCGCACTGTCGGAGGGGCGGTACTGAGGGAGCGCCGCACTGTCGGAGGGGCAGTACTGAGGGAGCGCCGCACTGTCGGAGGGGCAGTACTGAGGGAGTGCCGCACTGTCGGAGTGGCAGTACTGAGGTAGCGTTGCACTGTCGAAGGGGCAGTACTGAGGGAGCGCCGCACTGTCGGAGGGGCGGTACTGAGGGAGAGCCGCACTGTCGGAGGTGCCGTCTTTTGGATGAGACGTTAAACCGAGGCCTCATTTGCTCTCTCAGGTGGATGTAAAAGATCCCACGGCCACTATTGGAAGAAGAGCAGGGGGGGAGTTCTCCCCGGTGTCCTGGGCCCAATATTTATCCCTCAACCAACATCACTAAAAAAAACAGATTATCTGGTCATTGCTGTGTGTGGGAGCTTGCTGTGCGCAATTTGGCTGCTGCGTTTCCTACATTACAACAGCGACTACACTTCAAAAAAAGTACTTGATTGGCTGTCAAGCGCCTTGGGACATCCTGAGGTTGTGAAAGGCGTGGTATAAAATGCGAGTCTATTCTCTCTATGCACCACACATTCAAGGAACAGGATGGAACCCTACTTCCTCCTCACTTGAAGGTGTGTTCCCAGACTGCTGATGCAATCGCTCTGATGTTGCTCAGTCTGTCAACGGGGCCCCGCTCGCCGTGACCCCTCCCCGTGACCCCTGGCCGTTGGAGGCAGGAACGGTAACCCTCAGAGAGGGAGAATTTCCTAAGCAAATCACACGGGGAGGGTTCCTGGCACCCACAACCCATAACCAGCCAGCCGACGGGGGAACTGTTTTGTGTGTGTAACAGGACACCGCCTGGGAAAGGGCAGGGCTTTCGAGCACACCCGATTAACCCCTTGAGCACCTGAGCTTCTCTTCTTATTTTTTGTACGGCGAGTTTCTCGGCACGTTTCTCATGGAGTTTCTCGGCGGTTTCTCGGTGAATTTCTCGGTCATTTTCCGGGTGAATTTCTCGGTCAGTTTCCGGGTGAATTTCTCGGTCAGTTTCCGGGTGAATTTCTTGCTCAGTTTCCGGGTGAATTTCTCGGTCAGTTTCCGGGTGAATTTCTCGCTCAGTTTCTGGGTGAATTTCTGGGTCAGTTTCCGGGTGAATTTCTCGCTCAGTTTCCGGGTGAATTTCTCGCTCAGTTTCCGGGTGAATTTCTCGGTCAGTTTCCGGGTGAATTTCTCGGTCAGTTTCCGGGTGAATTTCTCGCTCAGTTTCCGGGTGAATTTCTCGCTCAGTTTCCGGGTGAATTTCTCGCTCAGTTTCCGGGTGAATTTCTCGGTCAGTTTCCGGGTGAATTTCTCGGTCAGTTTCTCAGTCCGCAGAGGGGGGCTCCCCTTCCCACGTTCATTGGAGAGGAGAGAGGGAGAGAGAGAGACACCCCCACAGGCGTCTCCGTCCTACCACACATGTCAGGAACAGCTCTTCAACCATGGGGGGAAGGAGAAAATTGGAAAGGGCAGAGAAGCGCCTTAAATAAAAGGGATGGGCTGGCTTTCACACCCTGTTGACGTACAAGCACAGAACATTTAAATAATTTAAAGGCATTTTTTTTGGCATTCACCTTATTTAAGAATCTCCAAAACCAAGCATATGGAGACACCCACACCGGTAGTGTTTCTGTTCACCCGCTACAGTGTCCGCACTCGCTCTCCCTCCCTGGGAAAGACACACAGACTCCCTCACGAGCAACGCTTCTCCCCGTAAGATGTGGGAGGGCAGTGCTGCCAACCTTCTGCCCACACCATGGGCGCACACACACACACACACCCTACCCCATGGGACCCTGGGGCCCCCAGTTGGAGGTGGCGGAGCCCAACCATGGTGGTGGGCACCCAGCCCTGGGCCTGTGAGATCCGCCGTCCCAGAACCCAGCCTCCAGGGAACACCTTCCGTCAGAGGTCGTCCCAAGTCCCGGAGTTTCCTCACCGGCTGGAGGGCAGACCTTCATCATGATGGTAGGACTGGCAGAGCTCGGGATAGTGGGAGGTATTCAGTCCTGTTCTTGAGTAGGAGGGACTCCTCGGGCCTGTTCTTGAGTAGGAAGGACTCCTCGGGCCTGTTCTTGACTCCTCGGGCCTGTTCTTGAGTAGGAAGGACTCCTCGGGCCTGTTCTTGACTCCTCGGGCCTGTTCTTGACTCCTCGGGCCTGTTCTTGAGTAGGAAGGACTCCTCGGGCCTGTTCTTGACTACTCGGGCCTGTTCTTGAGTGGGAAGGACTCCTCGGGCCTGTTCTTGACTCCTCGGGCCTGTTCTTGACTCCTCGGGCCTGTTCTTGAGTAGGAAGGACTCCTCGGGCCTGTTCTTGACTCCTCGGGCCTGTTCTTGACTCCTCGGGCCTGTTCTTGAGTAGGAAGGACTCCTCGGGCCTGTTCTTGAGTGGGAAGGACTCCTCGGGCCTGTTCTTGACTCCTCGGGCCTGTTCTTGACTCCTCGGGCCTGTTCTTGAGTAGGAAGGACTCCTCGGGCCTGTTCTTGACTCCTCGGGCCTGTTCTTGAGTGGGAAGGACTCCTCGGGCCTATTCTTGACTCCTCGGGCCTGTTCTTGAGTAGGAAGGACTCCTCGGGCCTGTTCTTGACTCCTCGGGCCTGTTCTTGACTCCTCGGGCCTGTTCTTGAGTAGGAAGGACTCCTCGGGCCTGTTCTTGACTCCTCGGGCCTGTTCTTGAGTAGGAAGGACTCCTCGGGCCTGTTCTTGACTCCTCGGGCCTGTTCTTGACTCCTCGGGCCTGTTCTTGAGTAGGAGGGACTCCTCGGGCCTGTTCTTGAGTAGGAGGGAATCCTCTGGCCTGTTCTTGACTCCTCGGGCCTGTTCATGGGGGCGCCGGACTCCTCGGGTCTGTTCTTGGGGGCGCCGGACTCCTCGGGCCTCGTTCTTGGTCCGTTCCACCTCTCTTCTGGCCCTTGCCTTCTCCGAGTTGACTTGGCGGGCCTTGGGCTGGGGCTCCTTGCTCTCCCAGGGCAGACGGGGGGCTCCTTTGGGCAGTCCTCTTGCAACTTCTGCCTTTGGTCTCTACACGAGGCAGGTGCCAGAACCGCTCAAGTGCGTAGTTCCACTTCCGTCGGCAGGGCAGACTCTCGGTCACCAACTGCAAAACAACCCTCGAATTAAAAAATACTCCCAGAGCAGGCGTCACTTCGGTGTGGGCACGCACAGAATCATTGGAGGAATCACAGAGTCAGATAAACATCTTAAACCGCAAGAGTGGATTGCGAGTGGAATATGTGGTTGAATTACCGCCCCACAATACATAGCATCAGATAATCTTACAGCACAGGAGGAGGCCATTCGGCCCATCGTGCCTGTGCTGGCTCTTTGAAAGAAGCTCTCCAATTAGCCCCACTCCCCCCTGCTCTTTCCCCCGTAGCCCTGCACATTTCTCCACTTCAATTATTTATCCAATTCCCCTTTTGAAAGTTACTATTGAATCTGCTTCCACCGCCCTTTCAGGCAGCGCGTTCCAGATCTTTCAAAGAGCCGGCACAGGCACGATGGGCCGAATGGCCTCCTTCTGTGCTGTGGGATTCTCTGATTCACCCGCCCCCGCCGCCCACCCCCCACTCCCCCCAGAGCAAAGCGATGAGTCGCAGGACTTAATGAGCAGGTCGGGCCTATACTCGTTGGAGTTTAGAAGAATGAGAGGTGATCTTATTGAAACATATCAGATACTGAGGGGGCCTCGACAAGGTAGATGCAGAGAGGATGTTTCCCCTCGTGGGGAAATCTAGAACTCGGGGGCATAGTTTCAGAATAAGGGTCGCCCTTTTAGAACTGAGATGAGGAGGAATTTCTTCTCTCAGAGGGTCGTAAATCTGTGGAATTCTCTGCCGCAGAGAGCCGTGGAGGCTGGGTCATTAAATACATTCAAGGTGGAGGTGGACAGATTTTTGCAAGATAAGGGAGTGAGGGGTTATGGGGAGCGGGCAGGGAAGTGGCTTTGAGCCCCCAAGATCAGCCCTGATCTTATTGAATGGCGGAGCAGGCTCGAGGGGCCGAGTGGCCTGTTCCTGCTCCTGTTTCTTATGTTCTTTAGGACCCCTCGCACATTGGGAGGGCCTCGGATACAGAACGCCCCCCTCAGACACTGCGGGCGACGAAGAAGGGCCGCGCGGGGATCCCTGGTGCTGACACCGGGGAAAGTCGAGGAGAACCCTGGCCGGTCTCGTTTTGCACTTCCCCTTTTCAGAAAGAAAAGGTCCCCCCTCCAGCACTTATTCTCAAGGGCGTAAACAGATGTCGAAACAAGAAGCAGCGCGGGTCATCGTGAGAGAGGGACTCTGTTCCATTGGCTCCCACCCCATGGTCGAATTTCCTGAACTTCCTAGAGGTGAAAAGCCAGTTGGCCTCAGTATTGGAGGGTCTCCACTTGAGCCCCCCACAGCTAATGGCCGATGCTGATTTTATTTTTTAAAGCCCATGCCCTTGTAACTCGACAGACCTTAAACAACTCTCTCAGGATGTTCGAGATTAACAGAGAGAGAGATGCAAAATGAAAATGATCATCATTTGAGACTCAAGTCTTCCAGCCCGTCAATATAAGATAGTCACTAATAAATCCAATGGGGAATTCAGGAGAAACTTCTTTACCCAGAGAGTGGTG
Source organism: Squalus acanthias (assembly GCA_030390025.1). Taxonomy (NCBI): domain Eukaryota; kingdom Metazoa; phylum Chordata; class Chondrichthyes; order Squaliformes; family Squalidae; genus Squalus; species Squalus acanthias. Next base: position 570,701 of record JASTWF010000041.1, read on the forward strand.
AGAATGTGGAACTCGCTACCACAGGGAGTGGTTGAGGCGAATAGTATCGATACATTTAAGGGGAAGCTGGATAAACACATGAGGGAGAAAGGAATAGAAGGAGATGTTGATGGGGCGAGATGAAGAGGGGTGGGCTGGTGTGGAGCAGAAACACCGGCACGGACCAGTTGGGCCGAATGGCCTGTTTCTGTGCTGCACGTTCGATGTAATTCAATGTAATGTAAAATGAGCACTTTCTCCTACACATTGCCAATGGAACCTGATCAGTAATCAGGGTCGGAGCGCTGTCGAAGGGGCAGTACTGAGGGAGCGCCGCACTGTCGGAGGGGCAGTACTGAGGGAGTGCCGCACTGTCGGAGGGGCAGTGCTGAGGGAGCGCCGCACTGTCGGAGGTACAGTACTGAGGGAGCGCCGCATTGTCGGAGGGGCGGTACTGTGGTAGCGCCGCACTGTCGGAGGGGCAGTACTCAGGGAGCGCCGCACTGACGGAGGGGCAGTACTGAGGGAGCACCGCACTGTCAGAGGGGCAGTACTGAGGGAGCGCCGCACTGTCAGAGGGGCGGTACTGAGGGAGCGCCGCACTGTCGGAGGGGCAGTACTGAGGGAGCGCCGCACTGTCAGAGGGGCAGTACTGAGGGAGCGCCGCACTGTCGGTGGGGCAGTACTGAGGGAGCGCCGCACTGTCGGAGGGGCAGTACTGAGGGAGCGCCGCACTGACGGAGGGGCAGTACTGAGGGAGCACCGCACTGTCAGAGGGGTAGTACTGAGGGGAGCGCCGCACTGTCAGAGGGGCAGGTACTGAGGGAGCGCCGCACTGTCGGAGGGGCAGTACTGAGGGAGCGCCGCACTGTCAGAGGGGCAGTACTGAGGGAGCGCCGCACTGTCGGTGGGGCAGTACTGAGGGAGCGCCGCACTGTCGGAGGGGCAGTACTGAGTGAGCGCCGCACTGTCGGAGGGGCAGTACTGAGGGAACGCCGCACTGTCGGAAGAGCCGTCTTTCAGATGAGACGTTAAACCGAGGCCCCGTCTGCTCTCTCAGGTGGACGTAAAAGATCTCACAGCCACTATTGGAAGAATGCAAAAACACACACAGGCAAGGGCCAGGGAATCCGTGCTGCACAATTCATGCTGACTGTATGAGGAAGCTTTCACGCTCTCTGTAAAAACAATTACAGGTTGCTGTTAAATAAACAAAGGACTCCCATTTCTCCAGCGCCTTTCACCACCTCAGGACGTCCCAAAGCGCTTTACAGCCAATGAAATAGTTTTGAAGTGTGGTCACTGTTGTAATGTAGGAAACGCGGCAGCCCATTTGCGCACAGCAAGCTCCCACAAACAGCAATGTGATAATGACCAGATCATCTGTTTTTAGTGATGTTGGTTGAGGGATAAATATTGGCCCCAGGACACCGGGGAGAACTCCCCTGCTTTTCTTCCAATAGTGGCCGTGGGATCTTTTACATCCACCTGAGAGGGCAGATGGGGCCTCGGTTTAACGTCTCATCCGAAAGACAGTGCGGCGCTCCCTCAGTACTGCCCCTCCGACAGTGCGGCGCTCCCTCAGTACCGCCCCTCCGACAGTGCGGCTCTCCCTCAGTACTGCCCCTCCGACAGTGCGGCGCTCCCTCAGTACCGCCCCTCCGACAGTGCGGCGCTCCCTCAGTACTGCCCCTCCGAGAGTGCGGCTCTCCCTCAGTACTGCCCCTCCGACAGTGCGGCTCTCCCTCAGTACCGCCCCTCCGACAGTGCGGCGCTCCCTCAGTACTGCCCCTCCGACAGTGCGGCGCTCCCTCAGTACTGCCCCTCCGACAGTGCGGCGCTCCCTCAGTACTGCCCCTCCGACAGTGCGGCGCTCCCTCAGTACTGCCCCTCCGACAGTGCGGCTCTCCCTCAGTACTGCCCCTCCGACAGTGCGGCGCTCCCTCAGTACTGGCCCTCCGACAGTGCGGCGCTCCCTCAGTACCGCCCCTCCGACAGTGCGGCGCTCCCTCAGTACCGCCCCTCCGACAGTGCGGCGCTCCCTCAGTACTGGCCCTCCGACAGTGCGGCGCTCCCTCAGCACTGGCACTGGGAGTGTGGGCCTGGATTTTGTGCTCGAGTCTCCGGAGTGGGGCTACGAACCCAGCACCTTCTGACTCAGAGGAGAGAGCGAGAGAAAGAGATACCGACGTGAGCTCGGGTGCCAGAACTCGGTGTTGCCCCTCCATGCTGCGGGGCGTGTGGGGCGGGTGGGGGAGTAGTAAAATTCCACCCGCCCGCCCGCCGCGTGTCAGAGTGTCCCCACAATCGGCCCACCGCGATCGAGTGCTCAGCCATTGAGGCGAGGGGCGGTTTCCACGGTAACCGCCCAATGACCTCCCAGTGTATTTGTGCAAGAGATAAAAATAACGACAGAGGAAGCACAGAAAGCCGAGGCATCTAACCCACAAGCAGATCTCAGTGGAGCAACCAACTGACCACAGGACCTCGCAGAGCGAGGCAGGACCTACTTGGGCCCTTCCACGTAGAGCTGCGGCTGTGCAGGGTGTCTGATAACCAGCATGCACAGGTGAAAGCACTGACTCATTTCACATCGATTGCAAGCGTTTCTGTATCTAACCCGTGCTGTACCTGCCCTGGGAGTGTTTGATGGGACAGTGTAGAGGGAGCTTTACTCTGTATCTAACCCGTGCTGTACCTGCCCTGGGAGTGTTTGATGGGGACAGTGTAGAGGGAGCTTTACTCTGTATCTAACCCGTGCTGTACCTGCCCTGGGAGTGTTTGATGGGACAGTGTAGAGGGAGCTTTACTCTGTATCTAACCCGTGCTGTACCTGCCCTGGGAGTGTTTGATGAGACAGTGTAGAGGGAGCTTTACTCTGTATCTAACCCGTGCTGTACCTGCCCTGGGAGTGTTTGATGGGACAGTGTAGAGGGAGCTTTACTCTGTATCTAACCCGTGCTGTACCTGCCCTGGGAGTGTTTGATGAGACAGTGTAGAGGGAGCTTTACTCTGTATCTAACCCGTGCTGTACCTGCCCTGGGAGTGTTTGATTGGACAGTGTAGAGGGAGCTTTACTCTGTATCTAACCCGTGCTGTACCTGCCCTGAGAGTGTTTGATGGGACAGTGTAGAGGGAGCTTTACTCTGTATCTAACCCGTGCTGTACCTGCCCTGGGAGTGTTTGATTGGACAGTGTAGAGGGAGCTTTACTCTGTATCTAACCCGTGCTGTACCTGCCCTGGGAGTGTTTGATGGAACAGTGTAGAGGGAGCTTTACTCTGTATCTAACCCGTGCTGTACCTGCCCTGGGAGTGTTTGATGGGACAGTGTCGAGGGAGCTTTACACTGTATCTAACCCGTGCTGTACCTGTCCTGGGAGTGTTTGATGGGACAGTGTAGAGGGAGCTTTACACTGTATCTAACCCTTGCTGTACCTGCCCTGGGAGTGTTTGATGGGACAGTGTAGAGGGAGCTTTACTCTGTATCTAACCCGTGCTGTACCTGCCCTGGGAGTGTTTGAAAAAAGGAAGGTCTGCTCTCTACCTCGGTAACCACCCTTCCCTCAAGAAAGAAGCTGTCCTCAGTCCCCAGGTTGATTGTAGAATTGGGAAAGATGTTGATTGCTGCAATTTGTAAATCTTATCGCTGAAACGTTTTTCTCTGAAAGGACATTTGAATATATTTGCTCTTTAGCCATGGCTTTTCTGGGAGAGTCAACCCCAAACTAGCCAGGTGTTAAACGCTGACGGGTGACTTATATTTGACTGTGCAATGCAGATAAAACTCCATGAGTTTGTTGGAATCGGCTGTGAGATGATTAATATTTACATAGACTAACGCGTCTGCGGTCTCTCTCTCACTTTAACCGTACCCTCGAAATGAGGGTTTTATCGCCCCGACATTCCTTCCCAGTTTTCCCCCTTGCTGCTGCGCCACCTTCCCTCTCCTGGAGGCACGGGATCACCCCAGTGGCCCTCTCTTGGTTTCAGAGCCCAGGATGCCGATGGCGGCACTGCACTGTTCGACCATGGGGTGCAGCGCAGTTCAGCCGGATCCTGCCCCCCGGCCCCCCACCCGTGCGCACCGTCCAGAGGTGGGTGGGAGGGTGGACGGGGAAGGGGGGCTGTCACGGGAGACACAGGCCCCGGGAGAGACAGGCCCCGGGAGACACAGGCCCCGGGAGATACAGGCCCCGGGAGACACAGGCCCCGGGGGAGACAGGCCCCGGGAGACACAGACCCCGTGAGACACAGGCCCCGGGAGACACAGGCTCCGGGAGACACAGGCACCGGGAGACACAGGCCCCGGGAGACACAGGCACCGGGAGACACAGGATCCGGGAGACATAGGCCCCAGGAGACACAGGCCCCGGGAGAGACAGGCCCTGGGAGACACAGGCCCCAGGGGAGACAGGCCCCGGGAGACACAGGCCCCGGGAGACACAGGCTCTGGGAGACGCAGGCCCCGGGAGACGCAGGCCCCGGGAGACGCAGGCCCCGGGAGACGCAGGCCCCGGGAGAGGCAGGCCCCGGGAGAGGCAGGCCCCGGGAGACACAGGCCCCGGGAGAGTCAGGCCCCGGTAGACGCAGGTCCCGGGAGACACAGGCCCCGGGAGACACAGGCCCCGGGAGAGAGACAGCCAACAAAGAGCTATCCAGCCTAATCCCACTTCCCAGCTCTTGGTCCGTAGCCCTGCAGGTTACAGCATCCCAAGTGCACATCCAAGTACTTTTTAAATGTGGTTAGGGTTCCTGCCTCTACCACCCTTTCAGGCAGTGAGTTCCAGACCCCCACAACCCTCTGGGTGAAGACATTTCCCCTCAAATCCCCACTAAACCTTCCACCAATTACTTTAAATCTGTGCCCCCTGGTTTTTGACCCCTCTGCTAAGGGAAATAGGTCCTTTCTATCCACTTTATCAATGCCCCTCATAATTTTATACACCTCAATAAGGTTCCCTCAGCCTCCTCTGTTCCAAGGAAAACAGACACAGCCTATCCAGTCTTTCCTCATAGCTAAGATTCTCTACTCCCGGCAACATCCTTGTAAATCTCCTCTGTACCCCCTCTAGTGCAATCACATCTTTCCTGTAATGTGGTGACTTGAACTGCACACAGTACTCTAGCTGAGGCCTAACTTGTGTTTTATACAGTTGAAGCATAAACCCCCCCTGCTCTTGTATTCTATGCCACGGCTAATAAAGGCAAGCATTCCGTATGCCTTCTTAACCACCTTATCTACCTGGCCTGCTACCTTCAGGGATCTGTGGACATGCACTCCAAGGTCCCTTTGTTCCTCTACACGACTCAGTGTCCTACCATTTAATGGGTATTGCCTCTCTCTCCCTCTATCTGTGTGTCTCTCGATTCTGTCTGTCTCTGCCACACCCTGTCTCCCCACTTGTCTCGACCTGGCTGCCTCTGTTGAACCCAGTCTCTGCCTGTCAATCTCTCTCTCTCACCAATCTGCCTCTCTGTCTATCTGTTTCTGCCTCTCTCTCTCTCACCCTCCCTCTCTCCTCTCTCCATGCACATTGATGCAAGAGCCCCTTGTAATGGCTCAGAGTGCGGGACAGTCCCGGATTGCGAAAACCAAACAACAGGGGGAGAAACAGGTTCCGCAGACCCACGTGGGAATCTTTCCGATCCTCCCGGGCACTTTTTTCCGGTATCTGTGCTGGGTAAACAACAGCACCTCGGGTGAAACCCAGTAACTAGTGCACATTAATCCCTGGCTGTGCCCGACCAGCGAGTCAGTCACTGACTGGGCGAGTCGCAAACAGCGCGGCTGCGATGCCCTCGGTGGCCGAATAGCGGCCCGACCATCCGTCCGGAGGAGGGTGATGGAGGTGATCGACGCGGGGCGGGGAATGTCAGCTGCTGAGGACTGACATTTGGTTTGCTAGGCACAAGCAGCAACATTTCAGACTGTCCCAAGGGTTGCAGGTAAAGCCCCACAGCTATCGATAGCTCCACCCATTCCACTTGGCAGCAATCATCTGGTTTACATTTCTTTGAATGTTATCGTGAAACCGGTTCTTTCAAATAAAGCAACGTGGACAAGTGAGATTCAATGGCAGGTATCACAGTTTTCCCCCAATTAGCTATCAACTCAGTCACCCCCCCCCCCCACCCCCTCCCTGTGTTACTGACTGTATCTCGACTGATGTTAATCCAGCTCCCTCACACTGTCACTCAGTAACCCCTCTCCCCCAGCGCTGTGTCACTGACTGTATCTCTACTGATGTTAATCCAGCTCCCTCACACTGTCACTCAGTAACCCCTCTCCCCCAGCGCCCTGTGTTACTGACTGTATCTCGACTGATGTTAATCCAGCTCCCTCACACTGTCACTCAGTAACCCCTCTCCCCCAGCACCCTGTATTACTGACTGTATCTCGACTGATGTTAATCCAGCTTCCTCACACTGTCACTCAGTAACCCCTCTCCCCCAGTGCTGTGTCACTGACTGTATCTCTACTGATGTTAATCCAGCTCCCTCACACTGTCACTCAGTAACCCCTCTCCCCCCCAGCGCCCTGTGTTACTGACTGTATCTCTACTGATGTTAATCCAGCTCCCTCACACTGTCACTCAGTAACCCCTCCCCCCCAGCGCCCTGTCACTGACTATATCTCTACTGATGTTAATCCAGCTCCCTCACACTGTCACTCAGTAACCCCTCTCCCCCAGCACCCTGTGTTACTGACTGTATCTCTACTGATGTTAATCCAGCTCCCTCACACTGTCACTCAGTAACCCCTCTCCCCCCAGTGCCCTGTGTTACTGACTGTATCTCTACTGATGTTAATCCAGCTCCCTCACACTGTCACTCAGTAACCCCTCCCCCCCCAGTGCCCTGTGTTACTGACTGTATCTTTAGTGATGTTAATCCAGCCCCTCACACTGTCACTCAGTAATCTCTCTCCCCCAGCGCCCTGTGTTACTGACTGTATTTCTACTGATGTTAATCCAGCTCCCTCTCATCATCGGATTAGATTACAGGCGCATTCCTGATCCTAAAATGCTCCGAGCACTTACAGGGGTGATTAGCACCGCGGTACCTGTGAGGGATCCCGTGCGCTTAAATCTTCACCTTCTTCAATGCTGGCTTTCCCGTGACCAATGGGCCAACTGCGTCAGCCCTGGCACTGTGGGTAGCACTTCCACCTCGGAGTCAGGTAGGTCGTGGGTTCGAGCCCCGCTCCGGAGACTTGAGCTCCATAATCCAGGCCGACACTCCCAGTGCCATCGGAGGTGCCGCCTTTCGGATGAGACCTTAAACCGAGGCCCCGTCTGCTCTCTCGGGTGGACGTAAAAGATCCCACAGGCCACTATCACAACAGCAAAAAAGAAGGCTGAGGGGGTGACCTAATAGAAGTCTTTAAAATGATGAAAGGTTTTGATAGAGTGGATACAGAGAGAATGTTTCCACTTGTGGGGAAGAGCAAAACTAGAGGCCATCAATATAAGATCGTCACCAAGAAATCCAATCGGGAATTCAGAAGAAACTTCTTTACCCAGAGAGTGGTGAGAATGTGGAACTCGCTACCACAGGGAGTGGTTGAGGCGAATAGTATCGATGCATTTAAGGGGAGGCTAGATAAGCACATGAGGGAGAAGGGAATAGAGGGTTATGCTGATAGATTTAGATGAGGAAAGATGGGAGGAGGCTCGAGTGGAGCATAAACGCCGGCATGGACTGGTTGGGCCGAATGGCCTGTTTCTGTGCCGTATATCCGATGTAATCCTATGTAACTTGTATTTATAAAGTGCCTTTAACACAGTAAAACGTCCCAAGGCGCTTCACAGGAGCGATTATCAAACAAAATTTGACACCGAGCCACATAAGGAGATATTAGGGACAGGCGACCAAAAGCTTGGTCAAAGAGGGAGGTTTTAAGGAGCGTCTTAAAGGAGGAGAGAGAGGCGGAGAGGTTTAGGGAGGGAATTCCAGAGCTTAGGGGCCCAGGCGGCTGAAGGCACGGCCGCCAATGGTGGAGCGATTAAAATCGGGGGATGCGCAAGAGGCCAGGATTGGAGGAGCGCAGAGATCTCGGAGGGGTTCGAAGAAGAGCAGGGAAGTTCTCCCCGGTGTCCTGGGGCCAATATTTATCCCTCATCCAACATCACTGAAACAGATTATCAGGTCATTATCACGTGGCTGTTTGTGAAATCAAACAGGTGCCCCACAATCGAGGTCCGTCTCTTCTGTTCTGACCCTGGGGCAGCTTCTAACTCAAGTCCTACACCCGAGACGCCTGAGGCCCTCACTAGGGAAGATTCCCGTTGCCTCCCTCATGTTTTTTCTATCCGCGGAATACCTTCTCTGAGGGTGGGCTGCAACCAATGCTAAAGAGGCCCCCCTCTATCCTCTACGCTGGAGGAGGTCCACTCGCACCCATCGGACGCCAGCAACCCGCTCTCCGCTCGCCAGGCCTGTCGGGAGTGGGGCTCGAACCCAACCCTTCGGACTCGGAGGTGGGGAACACCATCCCTGAGCCAGTGGTCGCTCCATCACATCGGAGGTACCAGCCCAGCGGTTGTGGTCCAGCCTGAGCCACGTCTTAAAAGCAAGAGTCGCATTGGCTCCTTTCCCGGGGACACGACCCCCGGTCTGTGAAATCTGGGAAAGAACGTTGAGGGGGCCTCCGCAATCCTTGGAGCCAAAACCTGGCATTGAGCTTGGGGCCTTAACTGTCGTAAGCTTCTGTCACCCCAAACCCCCCACTCCTTGTGACCCCAAAGATTTACACCGTTAAACCACTTCCTCAGTCTGGCATTTTTCTGTCAAAATTGATGAGATAGTTTTTGCAAAACTGCGGTTTAGTGTTTCAACAATTTCACTGTGGTGGCTCCTTGCCTCCCTCCGATGTCAGTCACTAGTGGCATAATGTCATTTACGAGTGGTCCAATGTCCTTCTCAAGCCTTTGCTTGTTTCGCTCCCTCTTACATTGGATCGTAAGCGTTCTAGCTGCAAAAAAAACAGAACACATGGGTGGGGTACCTCACGGTTGAGTCCTTAAACCATTGCCATTGCAGACATGTTATTTTCGAACACCAGTCATGAAACCTCAAAGTTTGCAGATGATACCAAACTAGGGCATTAGGAGAAGGAGCGAGGCGTGACGCGATCAAATTCGAAAGGATTTGCATCCGTTGCATAACCAGGTACTCTACAACAACAACGACAACTGGGCTGTAGCGCTTCAGCTATGAGGAGAGACTGGACAGGCTGGGGTTGTTTTCCTTTAGAGCAGAGCAGGCTGAGGGGGGGAACCTGATTGAGGTGTACAAAATTATGAGGACAAATGTGAGAAGTCGCACAACACCAGGTTATAGTCCAACAGCTTTATTTGAAATCACGAGCTTTCGGAGCGCTGCTCCTTCGTCAGGTGAAGTGAAGAGATGCATATAGGCACAGCATATATAGTCAGAGAACACTGCCAGATGATTACAGTTAATCAGGGCAGTTAGAAAGATTAACTGTAATCATCTGGCAGTGTTCTCTGACTATATATGCCGTGCCTATATGCATCTCTTCACTTCACCTGACGAAGGAGCAGCGCTCCGAAAGCTTGTGATTTCAAATAAAGCTGTTGGACTATAACCTGGTGTTGTGCGACTTCTCACTTTTGTCCACCCCAGTCCAACATGCATCTCCGCATCAAAATTATGAGGGGCATAGATAGGGTAGATAGAAAGGAACTTTTCCCCTTAGTAGAGGGGTCAATAACCAGGGGGCATAGTTTCAAGGTAAGGGGCAGGAGGTTTAGAGGGGATTTGAGGAAAAACTTTTTCACCCAGAGGGTGGTTGGAATCTGGAACTCACTGCCTGAAAGGGTGGTCGAGGCAGGAACCCTCACAACATTCAAGAAGCATTTAGATGAGCACTTGAAACGGCACAGCATACAAGGCTACGGACCAAGTGCTGGAAAATGGGATTAGAATAGACAGGGCTTGATGGTCGGCGCGGACACGATGGGCCGAAGGGCCTCTTTCTGTGCTGTATAACTCTATAACTCTATGACTCTATGGGGTAAAAATTCACTTGGTTGCGCCACCCGTTAGCGCCTTAAGAGGGCGCTAATGGGGCGCAAAGCCGCTAACGCCCGGGCGCAGCGATGTTTGCGCCGCTCGAGAACTTAACTTGAGATTGTGCGGCGGCGCTAAAACTTGCCGCTGCGACCACCTGCGCGCGCAGATTGTGACGTCATTCCATGGTGCAACGCCCTTGGGGCGCCCCGTAGCGGAAATTGAGTGGCGCCCCCTGCCTTACCGCCTGGCGCTTCCAACGACCAGAAGACTGGAACGCTATCAATCGCTGTGGGGCTGGGGGGGGCGCTATTTAAAGGGGGCCTCTTCCTGTCTTTTATTGTTGGTGGCATTTTTGAACTACGCATTCTGAGAGAGAGAGGGAGAGACTTCTGGAGAGATTCAACGTTGTGTGAAGGAGTTTTGGGTACTGAGCAGCACTTTGCAGGTTCATTTTGATTTGCCATTCCTTGTATCGATTTAGCAGAGACTGTGGGAGCTGCACTCTGAGCTCTTTGCCTGGTGCTCTCCATTGTTCTTTCCAGCACATTTGATGTGCAAGTCTCTCCAGGCCGAGATTCAAGGCAGCAATGAACAGGATGTGGATGGAAAGCAAGATTAACCATCCCCTTTAAGAATTGGCCCGTGCCATTGTGTGTGTGTTCCATTGCTGACTGACATTACATGAGCTTCGCCAGCGCTCCGAGTTAGCGCCTCACTGCTCGGCCTTTGCGCCTTAAGAGAGGTGTGCAGCGCCTGCTTTAGCGCTCCACTCACCTCCCGGGGCGGTAAAAGTGAAGTTTCCCGTCAGTGCCGATAATTAGCGCCAGGCGCTAATATTTGCGTCCGGACGATATTTGCGCCCCAAATGGGGCGCGACCTAATTTCTACCCCTATGACTCTATAACAACATATTTACACAGCGCCCTTAAGGCAGCCAAACGCTCCCACGGCACTTCACAGGAGCGCCGTCGGTCAAAAAGCGACACCGAGCCAAAAAAGGAGATATTAGGAGGGGATGACCATCAGCTTGGTCAAAGAGGTGGGCCTTGAGGAGAGAGAGGCGGCGAGGCGGAGAGGTTCAGGGAGGGAATTCCAGATTCAGCCAATGGTGGGGTGAAGGGAGTGGGGGCTGCATAAGAGGATGGAGCTGGAGGGAACGCCAAGCTCTCGGAGGGTTGTAGGGCTTTCGGAGAAGGAGCAAGGCACATTGCGATCAAATTCAAAAGGATTTGCATCTCTTACGTAACTAGGTACTCTACAACAACTTATTTATACAGCGTCTTTAAGGCAGCAACAGAGGAGGTAACAGAGTTAGGGAGGTGGAGAGGCAGATGAATGTAAATTAATCAGTGTGGGAGCAATGGACCAACCAGACACATCCTAGTGTTTGCACGGAGACATCTCCTAGTGTCTGCTGTGGGACACCTCCTAGTATCTGCTCTGGGACACCTCCCAGTGTCTGCTCTGGGACACCTCCTAGTGTCTGCTCTGGGACACCTCCCAGTGTCTGCTCTGGGACACCTCCTAGTGTCTGCTCTGGGACACCTCCTAGTGTCTGCTCTGGGACACCTCCTAGTATCTGCTCTGGGACACCTCCTAGTGTCTGCTCTGGGACACCTCCTAGTATCTGCTCTGGGACACCTCCTAGTATCTGCTCTGGGACACCTCCTAGTATCTGCTCTGGGACACCTCCTAGTATCTGCTCTGGGACACCTCCTAGTATCTGCTCTGGGACACCGGCTCGTGTCTGCTCTGGGACACATCCTAGTGTCTGCTCTGGGACACCGGCTCGTGTCTGCTCTGGGACACATCCTAGTGTCTGCTCTGGGACACCGGCTCGTATCTGCTCTGGGACACCTCCTAGTGTCTGCTCTGGGACACCGGCTCGTGTCTGCTCTGGGACACATCCTAGTGTCTGCTCTGGGACACCGGCTCGTGTCTGCTCTGGGACACCTCCTAGTGTCTGCTCTGGGACACCGGCTCGTGTCTGCTCTGGGACACATCCTAGTGTCTGCTCTGGGACATCTCCTAGTGTCTGCTCTGGGACACATCCTAGTGTCTGCTCTGGGACACCGGCTCGTGTCTGCTCTGGGACACCGGCTCGTGTCTGCTCTGGGACACATCCTAGTGTCTGCTCTGGGACACATCCTAGTGTCTGCTCTGGGACACATCCTAGTGTCTGCTCTGGGACACCTCCTAGTGTCTGCTCTGGGATGGTGCGGTGAGTCGCACTGGCGTCGAGGTGAACTGCTTTGCCAGTGACCCGGGGGGGGGGGGGGTTTTCGAGCCTGGTGCCAGAGCTTTTCGGGACTATTCCACCTGAATCGGGTGTGAGAGCGACGAGGAGAGAGTTCGCCAACGCCCTGACCGGTCGCAGGTGTCGGGAGCCAAGGTTCCGAAGCTGCTCGCCTGGTCCGAGCCTCAGCAACATTTGGCCAAGGACCATGTGGGTTCTCAAGAGGTTTGAGCTGCGGGGAATCGCACAGCAAGACTCCATGGAAAGGCATCGAATTTTACAGCACAGAAACAGGCCATTCGGTCCATCTGCTCCGTGCCGGTGTTTCTGCTCCACACGAGCCTCCTCCCACCCCTCTTCATCTCACCCCATCACCATATCCTTCCATTCCTTTCTCCCTCATGTGTTTATCGAGCTTCCCCTTAAATGCATCTGTGCTCTTCGCCTCAACCACTCCTCAGCCTTCTCTTGTCTAGAGAAAAGAGAGCCCACTTCTTTTGACACTGCTGGTCATGTCATCTTAGCCAGAATACACTGCCGGTGAAGCCAAGGAGCTTAAGGATAAGAAGGGTTTTTTCGGAACATAGGAACAAGAGGAGGCCATTCAGCCCCTCGAGCCTGTATCATATGAACAGGAAGAGGCCATTCAGCCCCTCGAGCCTGTTACCATAGGAACAGGAGGAGGCCATTCAGCCCCTTGAGCCTGTTACCATAGGAACAGGAGGAGGCCATTCAGCCCCTCGAGCCTGTTCCCCCATTCAGTGAGATCGTGGCTGATCTGTGCCCTAACTCCATCCACCCGCCTTTGCCCCACATCCCTTAATACCTTTGGTTAACAAAAATCTATCAATCTCAGATTTTAAATTAACAATTGATCGAGCATCAAATGCCGTTTGTGGAAGAGAGTTCCAAACTTCTCCCACCCTTTGTGTGTAGAAGTGTTTCCTAACTTCACTCCTGAAAGGTCTGGCTCTAATTTTTAGACTATGGCCCCTAGTCCTAGACTCCCCAACCAGCGGAAATAGTTTCTCTCTATCAGTTCCCCTGAATATCTTGAAAACTTCGATCAGATCACCCCTTAACCTTCTAAATTCCGGGGAATGCCACCCTCGTTTGTGGAGCTGGTTCCCAAAAATAAAATCGCAAGAAGTTGGAAATTCAAAAATAGTTTTGGGGGTGGGGGTGAGGAGGTCAACGCGCTGTCTGGGCTGTACAAAACCAGATTAGGCCTCTCTATTCTGAGCCACGCTGACAGCCATCAGTCTCGATGGTGGGGGTGGGGGTGGGGGGGGGGAGATGGTAAGTAGGTCGATCCGCTGTTGGACTTATTCAAAATTCTTACAGGGCTTGACAGGGTAGATGCAGGGAGGATGTTTCCCCCTGGCTGGAGAGTCTAGAACCAGGGGTCACAGTCTCAGGATAAGGGGCCGGCCATTTAGGACTGAGATGTGGAGGAATTTCTTCACTCAGAGGGTGGTGAATCTTTGGAATTCTCTACCCCAGAGGGCTGTGGAGGCTCAGTCGTTGAGTATATTCAAGACAGAGATCGATAGATTTTTGGATATTAAGGGAATCAAGGGATATGGGGATAGTGCAGGAAAGTGGAGTTGAGGTCGAAGATCAGCCATGATCTCATTGAATGGCGGAGTAGGCTCAAGGGACCGAATGGCCTCCTCCTGCTCCTATGTTTTTATGTTCTCATGACGCAGTATCCCTGGGGTAAGTGGAGCAGCAAATCCAAACCGGCTGGGATTCCCGCTCCTGCACGGGCTCGATGTCGGGCGAGGGCTGGATCGGGCGCCGGGCGCAACCCCCCGTGGTCGAACAGCCCGCCGGCCCGCGCGACAAAAGAGGGGGTGAGAGAGAGAGAGAGAGAGAGAGGCGTAGGGGAGAAAAGCAAACAGGCTCAGAGGTATTGCTCAAATGGCTCTGGGCGAATTTGAAAGGGAGCAGCCAGCGAGGGGTTAACCAGCGCTATGCAAAGAGAGAGAGAAACAAAAAAAACAAGCCAGTGCACAAAGGCAAGCCTTGTCAAACTCTGACGCAGAAAGCATGCCTCAGAAACCACAGTGGAAACACTGAAATCAGCTGGTCCCGAGCCAGGGCTGGGGTTTCCTCTTCGTTCCGCCTGACAAGAACTAAAGAGGTGTGTGACTTAAACCGGCCTGATCTCTGCTCACTCGGCTGCCCAAACTCTGCTTCCTCTTTCTTCGCAGATCGCTTTAAAATAAAAAACCAAAAGCCCTGTGCACAGCCATTATCACACAATCACAGAATCCCCACAGTGCAGATAGAGGCCATTTCGGCCCATCGAGCCTGCACCGACACATATCCCACCCTATCCCCGTAACTCCACGTATTTAATCCCCCCTAACACTAAGGGTCAATTTATCACAGCCAAATCAACCTAACCCGCACATCTTTGGACTGTGGGAGGAAACCGGAGCACCCGGAGGAAACCCACGCAGACACGGGGAGAATGTGCAAACTCCACACAGACAGTCACCCGAGGCCGGATTCGAACCCGGGTCCCTGGCGCTGTGAGGCAATTAAAGGGAGAACGCGCGCCCGCCCAGCTTCGGAAGCGGCAGTCGCGGTCGCAGCGCAGGAAAGGCGGCCGCCAAACCCCCGCACAGCAAGATCCCACAAACAGCGCCGGCCGAGATCGTCCGCTTTTTTTTTTTCGTTGTTGTTGTTATTTTTGGCGGCGGGATAAATGTCGGTCGCCGGGGGAGAACGCCCACCCCTTGCTCTTCTTTGAAATAGTTAGCGCCAACGTCGCCAAGCTAGATGAACCGGTGAAATTGCTGTTCGTGGGAGCTTGCTGTGCGCAAAATGGCTGCCGCGTGAGTGCGGAGTTGCCGCGCTCGAAGCGATGCGGCATCGCCCTCTGACCCCCCCCCCACTCGTCTCCCATCCCCCCTCCACCCCACCCCCACCCAACAACCAAACCAGAGGGGTCTGTCAATGCGCTTTCCAGCAAGGAGTCTGTTCGTGCTATGGAGACTGTAAGGAAAGGGGTGTACACATGGGAAGAAATGTTGAACAGACTGCAAGTAGGTGAGAACGTGTTTCGAAAAAAACAGTACAGAGACTTCACAGTGTTAAGATATCCACATTGTTGCGGAAGAATTCACTGGAGGGGAGGAGTTGGGGAGAGAGAGAGAGAGAGAGAGAGAGATAATTCTTTGGAAAACACTGAGAGAGTTGACTCATTGTCTCAATGCCCTGTGCTCTCATTGGCTCCCGGTCCGGCAACGCTTCCAACCGAAAATTCTCATCTTTGCGCTCAAATCCCTCCATGGCCCTCACCCCTCCCTTTCTCTGTAACCTCCTCCAGCCCCACAACCCCACGAGATCTCTGCGCTCCTCCAATTCCGACCTCTTGAACATCCCCCGATTTTAATCGCTCCACCATTGGCGGCCGTGCCTTCAGCTGCCTGGGGCCCTAAGCTCTGGAATTCCCTCCCTAAACCTCTCCGCCTCTCTCCCTCCTCCTTTAAGACGCTCCTTAAAACCGACCTCATTGACCAAGCTTTTGGTCACCTGTCCTAATATCTCCTTATGTGGCTCGGTGTCAGAGGGAGCGCCGCACTGTCGGAGGGGCAGTACTGAGGGAGCGCCGCACTGTCGCAGGGGCAGTACTGAGGTAGCGCCGCACTGTCGGAGGGCAGTACTGAGGGAGCGCCTCACTGTCGGAGGGGCAGTACTGAGGGAGCGCCGCACTGTCGGAGGGGCAGTACTGAGGGAGCGCCGCACTGTCGGAGGGGCAGTACTGAGGGAGCGCCGCACTGTCGGAGGGGCAGTACTGAGGGAGCGCCGCACTGTCGGAGGGGCAGTACTGAGGGAGCGCCGCACTATTGGAAGAAGAGCAGGGGGGGAATTCTCCCTTGTGTCCCGGGGCCAATATTTATCCCTCAACCAACATCACTAAAACAGATGATCTGGGTCATTATCACATTGCTGTTTGTGGGAGCTTGCTGTGCACAAATTGGTTGCCGCATTTCCCACATTACAACAGTAACCGCACTTCAAAAAAAGTACTTCATTGGCTGTAAAGCGCTTTGGGACGTCCTGAGGTTGTGAAAGGCGCTATAGAAATGCAAGTCTGTCTTTCTTTTCTCCTCTCTTGGACTCTGAGCCCATTGGAAGCCAAACATTTGGACACACACTGGGTACGGACTGGTAATCCAGAGGCCTGGACTAATGATGCGGAGATGTGGGTTCAAATCCCACCACGGCAGCTGGGGAATTTAAATTCCGTTAATTAAATAAATCTGGAATGAAAAGCTCGTAATCGGTGATGGTGACCATGAAAACTACCGGATTGTCGTAAAAACCCATCTGGTTCGCTAATGTGAAGGAAATCTACCGTCCTTGCCCGGTCTGGCCGCTATGTGACCCAGGCCCACAGCAATGTGGTTGACTCTTAACTGACCTGTGAAATAGCCTCGCAAAGCCACGAAGGCAGCCCACCACCACCTTCTCAAGGGTGAGTAGAGATGGGCAATAAATGCTGGCCTTGCCAGTGACGGCCACTTCCCAGGCAGGAGTAAATTTTTAAAAAACGCACCAGCCTATTTTGGAGAAATAAATAGCTGAATCTTTTCCTGCTTGGCATGGCACCTCATTTCCCAGATAACATCGTTACATTGAACGCACAGCGAATGACATCAGATTGTCAGCCACTGGAAATAGACCGGGATAGTTCCCAAACAAAGCAGTTGCCATGGCAATCAGACATCCCAGAGTCAACATACAGAAGGCAAAGAATGAACAGTGCACGAATCGATGGCAGGAAGCCACATTGTTAATTGATCAATTATAGTTGTCAGCGAATTTTGTATTCAGTAGATAGCGGATGATAGGGATTAGGAATGTCCCATCAAACACTCCCAGGGCAGGTACAGCACGGGTTAGATACAGAGTAAAGCTCCCTCTACACTGTCCCGTCAAACACTCCCAGGGCAGGTACAGCACGGGTTAGATACAGAGTAAAGCTCCCTCTACACTGTCTCATCAAACACTCCCAGGGCAGGTACAGCACGGGTTAGATACAGAGTAAAGCTCCCTCTACACTGTCCCATCAAACACTCCCAGGGCAGGTACAGCACGGGTTAGATACAGAGTAAAGCTCCCTCTACACTGTCCCATCAAACACTCCCAGGGCAGGTACAGCACGGGTTAGATACAGAGTAAAGCTCCCTCTACACTGTCCCATCAAACACTCCCAGGGCAGGTACAGCACGGGTTAGATACAGAGTAAAGCTCCCTCTACACTGTCCCATCAAACACTCCCAGGGCAGGAACAGCACGGGTTAGATACAGAGTAAAGCTCCCTCTACACTGTCCCATCAAACACTCCCAGGGCAGGTACAGCACGGGTTAGATACAGAGTAAAGCTCCCTCTACACTGTCTCATCAAACACTCCCAGGGCAGGTACAGCACGGGTTAGATACAGAGTAAAGCTCCCGCTACACTGTCCCATCAAACACTCCCAGGGCAGGTACAGCACGGGTTAGATACAGAGTAAAGCTCCCTCCACACTGTCCCATCAAACACTCCCGGGGCAGGTACAGCACGGGTTAGATACAGTGTAAAGCTCCCTCTACACTGTCCCATCAAACACTCCCAGGGCAGGTACAGCACGGGTTAGATACAGAGTAAAGCTCCCTCTACACTGTCCCCATCAAACACTCTCAGGGCAGGTACAGCACGGGTTAGATACAGAGTAAAGCTCCCTCTACACTGTCCCATCAAACACTCCCAGGGCAGGTACAGCACGGGTTAGATACAGAGTAAAGCTCCCTCTACACTGTCCCATCAAACACTCCCAGGGCAGGTACAGCACGGGTTAGATACAGAGTAAAGCTCCCTCTACACTGTCTCATCAAACACTCCCAGTGCAGGTACAGCACGGGTTAGATACAGAGTAAAGCTCCCTCTACACTGTCCCATCAAACACTCCCAGGGCAGGTACAGCACAGGTTAGATACAGAGTAAAGCTCCCTCTACACTGTCCCATCAAACACTCCCAGGGCAGGTACAGCACGGGTTAGATACAGAGTAAAGCTCCCTCTACACTGTCCCATCAAACACTCCCAGGGCCGATACAGCACGGGTTGGATACAGAGTAAAGCTCCCTCTACACTGTCTCATCAAACACTCCCAGTGCAGGTACAGCACGGGTTAGATACAGAGTAAAGCTCCCTCTACACTGTCCCATCAAACACTCCCAGGGCAGGTACAGCACAGGTTAGATACAGAGTAAAGCTCCCTCTACACTGTCCCATCAAACACTCCCAGGGCAGGTACAGCACGGGTTAGATACAGAGTAAAGCTCCCTCTACGCTGTCCCATCAAACACTCCCAGGGCAGGTACAGCACGGGTTAGATACAGAGTAAAGCTCCCTCTACACTGTCCCATCAAACACTCCCAGGGCAGGTACTGCACTCCTGAAAGGTCTGGCTCTAATTTTTAGACTATTCCCCCTAGTCCTAGACTCCCCAACCAGCGGAAATAGTTTCTCTCTATCTACCCTATCAGTTCCCCTTAATATCTTGAAAACTTTGAACAGATCACCCCTTAACCTTCTAAATTCCGGGGAATACAACCCTAGTTTGTGTAATCGCTCCTCGTAATTTAACCCTTCTTGACTTTTTAAAAGCTGACCATGGCGTTAGTAAAAACTAAACTCCAGAAATGAACCCGAGAGACCAGTTGTGATTCTCTGGACTCTCCCTGTGCCTCTCGTACTCTCGGACTGCCTGCTTTAACTGCGTCAGCTCGGATGAAAAAATAACACTTCCATCGCCTAAAATTCTTGCGTTTTTGTCGATAAATTGAACATCTTTGTTCAATGTAAATGCTCGCTAAAATAAGACGAAAGAATTTGAGACTAATCCAGGGCAGCCTGAAATAGGTTGGAGCCAGTCCCAAGCTCAATTTGTCCAGGTCATTTACAGAATCACAGAATCCCACAGCACAGAAGGAGGCCTTTGAAAGAAGCTCTCCAGTTAGTCCCACTCCCCCCTGCTCTTTCCCCATAACCCTGCAAATTTTTACCCTTCTACTATTTATCCAATTCCCTTTTGAAAGCTACTGTTGAATCTGCTTCCACCGCCCTTTCAGGCAGCGCGTTCCAGATCACAACAACTCGCTGGGTAAAAAACATTCTCCTCATCTCCCCTCTGGTTCTGTTGCCGATTATCTTAAATCTGTGCCCTCTGGTTTCCGACCCTCCTGCCACTGGTTCTCCCGATCTACTCTATCAAAATCCCTCATGATGTTGAACGCCTCGACTAAATCTCCTCTTAGCCTTCTCTGCTCTGAGGAAAACAACCCCAGCTTCTCCAGCCCTCTCCACACATAACCGAGGTCTCTCCTCCCCGGTACCGTTCCGGTAAATCTCCCCTGCCCCCTCACTCTCGTATCTCGACCAATGGTCTGGAGACGACCCTCACCCTGGAGGTGAAGGGTCGCGGCCTTCCCAGTCCACCCCCGGCCCAGCCTCACCCCTCTCACGGTCAGGTTTATCGACCCTGAGCTCCGCCTCTCCGCGCAGCGACCCAGTGCATGTTCGTGAGGGGTGGACCGGGGCGGAACCCCGCCCGTTGCGGTTGGAACCTTCGCTGAGCAGCCATTGTCTTAAAGGCGCAGCGCGCGAGACCGAGGCGACCAAATGTGGCTCAGCCAGGAAGGTCCCCCCCGGTTCTTTCTCGGAATATGAGTTGTCCTTTGGGTTGCCGGCACTGGCTGGACGTATCGCTGGAGGTTGCGTCACATGATCGCTGGCCTCCTACCGCCCCGCCCCCCCCCACCCTCCTGCCATTGGTCGTCCAACACGCCCACCCACACGGAGCCCCGCCTTCCCACGGCCAATCGGAAAGCAAACAGACTCTTCATCACCCGATTGGATGATTCTTCACTGTCCAAAAATTTTTATAACAAAAGTGTTCAAAGAGATGGGGGGGGGAAAAAATCACGCAATCTTTGAACGCCCCGAATGATTTTTCTCCTGGGATGTTGCTCGCAGCATTGTCTTGGAGACACCGGGATAATCGCAGCGCGTTGACAACCTTTGCTTTTCAAAGCAGGACTAGTTTTGCCGACTTGTTGCTTTGCTTGAGATTAACCGGATTCGAAACCGGTCGCTTGATTCGTGACTTGGACTCGTGCGCAGCGCGATTCAGAGTCGCGATCTATCTCGTCACTGCCAGGCCATCTGGTCCCCACTTCTCCTGTGTCAGCCGTGGCGCAGTGCGTCTCACTGAGGGAGCGCCGCACTGTCGGAGGGGCAGTACTGAGGGAGCGCCGCACTGTCGGAGGGGCAGTACTGAGGGAGCGCCGCACTGTCGGAGGGGCAGTACTGAGGGAGCGCCGCACTGTCGGAGGGGCAGTACTGAGGGAGCGCCGCACTGTCGGAGGGGCAGTACTGAGGGAGCGCCGCACTGTCGGAGGTGCCGTCTTTCGGATGAGACTTTAAACTGAGGCCCCGTCTGCTCTCTCCGGTGGACGTAAAAGATCCTGTGGCCACTATTGGAAGAAGAGCAGGGGGAGTTCTCCCCGGTGTCCGGGGCCATTATTTATCCCTCAACCAACATCACTGAAACAGATGATCTGGTCATTATCACATTGCTGTTGCGGGAGCTTGCTGTGTGTAAATTGGCTGCCGTGTTTCCCACCTTACAACAGTGACGACACTTCAAAAAGTACTTCATTGGCTGTAAAGCACTTTGGGACGTCCTGAGGTCGTGTGAAAGGCGCTATAGAAATGCAAGTCTGTCTTTCTCTCACTTCTGGCCACTCGTGATGATCAGACCGTGCTCGCGCCAGAATCAAAACGTGGGCCGGATCAATCGGAGCTGTGACAGGAGCAATGAGAAGCGTTGCAGATTTTAAAGTTGCAGTGCAGCAAAGAAATGGGAATCGCCCGGACATACTACTGGAGAGCGACCAGCTTTCTGCCTGAATGATTTGACTCCTGGCCAGACACCCATCCACATGCACTCCCCCAATCGGTCATAGGACCACAGGAACAGGAGGAGGCCCCTCGAGCCTGCTCCACCATTCAATGAGATCATGGCTGATCTGTATCTTAACTCCATCTACCCGCCTTGGTTCCGTAACCCTTAATACCCTTACCCAGCAAAAATCTACCAATCTCAGTTTTGACATTTTCAATTGACCCTCCCCCCCCCAGCCTCGACAGCTTTTTGGGGGAGTGTTCCAGATTTCCACCACCCTTTGTGTGAAGAAGTGCTTCCTGACATCACCCCTGAACGGCCTGGCTCTAATTTTAAGGTTGTGCCCCCCTTGTTCTGGACTCCCCCCACCAGAGGAAATAGTTTCTCTCTATCGACCCGATCGAATCCTTTAATCATCTTAAACACCTCGATTAGATCGCCCCTTAATCTTCTAAACTCGAGGGAATACAAGCCCAGTTTGTGCAACCTGTCCTCGGAATTGAACCCTTTTAGCCCCCGGGTATCGTTCTGGTGAATCTGCGCTGCTCCCTCTCCGAGGCCAGTATATCCTTCCTGAGGAGCGGAGCCCAGGACTGAACGCAGTGACTCTAGATGTGGGGGTCTGACCAGAGGTTTATACAACTGTAGCGTAGGAACAGGAGGAGGCCATTCAGCCCCTCGAGCCTGTTCCGCCATTCAATCAGATCACGGCTGATCTGCGTCCTAACTCCATCCACCCGCCTTTGCCCCATATCCCTTAATACCCTTGGCTGGCAAAAAAATCTCTCGATCTAATGATCAACTGAGCTGGCATCTACTGCTTCTTGTGGGAGAGAGTTCCACACTTCTACCACCCTTTGCATGAAGAAGTGTGACCTGAATCTTGTCATTCATGTGGAAATGACTTATGAAATAATACTGGGCGGCCTGCTGGTGGCGCTGTCCAGGGAGAGTATAAATACTCGGGCACGGGCCCAGCTTGCGCGGGACATTCTTTAACAGGAACTATGAAGGACACAACTAGACCGCCATGTTGGAAAACAGTTGATTAAAGCTTTGTTTAACGCTTAGACCAAGTGCCTACTAGTTTTCTTACATTAAAGTGTTTCCTAACTTCTCTGCTGAATGGCCCGGCTCGGATTTTAAGGTCGTGTCCCCTTGTCCTAGACTCCCCCCGCCAGTGGAAAAAAGTTTCTCTCCCTCCTCGCTACCCCATCAATTCTTTTCAAAATCTTCAATCAAATCATCCCTTAATACTCCTCCCCTTTTGTATTCCAGCCCCTTGAGATTAAGGGCCGACATTCCATTAGCCGTTGTGATTGCTTTTTGCACCTGACCACTCGTTTTTAGCGAGTTGTAGACTGGTCTTTCTAGACGTCTGAGCCCAGACGGCGATGATGAGGTGTGAGGGCCAAAGTCTGATTGTCCACCTCCCTCGATGCCAACACACACATCCCCTCTCCAGCGGGCATGAGATTCTGGGCTGATTTTTTCCACTGCTGCTCCCAGGGGTCCCAAAGCCAATCTGCGGAGGTTTGGGTTTTTTATTTAAAACTCCAAGGATTATTTTTAAGCGCGGACACAAGGGACAGCGAAACTATTTTCTTATCGCTCTTCGCAAACAGTCAATGCCACCCCCCACCGCCCCCCACCCCCCGAGCCCGCGATCGTTCAGTGAGATTCGATGTGGTTTATTCTCTCTTTTCTCCCCCGCCCCCCACCCAATCCCCTTCTCTCAGGCTAAATCTTGGAAGACCTTCTTCACTGTGGTGCACTGGACCATCCGAAGATCGAACTCGTGGGTCCAGCTCGCCGGACACGAAGGTGAGAACACGAACCGAACTCTGCTGGTCTCTCGCTGCGGGTGGGGGTGTGTGTGTGTGTGTGTGTGTGTGTGTTGTGCATGTGTGTGTATGTTGTGTGTGTGTGTGTTGTGCATGTGTGAGTGTGTGTTGCGTGTGTGTTGTGCATGTGTGCATGTGTTCTGTGTGTGTGTGTGTTGCGCGTGTGTGTGTTGTGTATGTGTGTGTTGCGTATGTGTGTGTTGCGCGCGTGTCTGTTGCGTGTGTGTGTTGTGTGTGTGTGTGTTGCGTATGTGTGTGTTGCGTGTGTATGTGTTGCGTGTGTGTGTGTTGCGTGTCTGCATGTTGTGTACGTGAATGTCAGTTCGCACTGGACTCACTTGGGTGAGGTATCAGAGGACAGCTGGTAACCCCCTCTCCACCCCGCCCCCAGGAAAAGGGGGGGCCAGGAGAAACCCAGCCCGCGCCAGACGGCATCGTTAGAAGCGCAGAAGGATGAAGTCAGCCCTGCCCCTCCTCTTGACTGTACAGCAGTGAGGCTTGTGAGATCGCGGACGCGACCGGACCTGGGGAGGGGAAAGGGTGGCGGGTGGTGATCGCGGCGAGGGAAAGTGGGCGTCAGCGCCCGGCTCGACTGGCAATGGTGCCGCCATCCCCCGCAGGGTCGGCCTCGGGGGAGAGGAGGTCACGATCACCGACTCAACAACAGGAGGTGGGCTTCTCCGAGGGAGAGAGGAGGTCACGATCACCGACTCAACAACAGGAGGTGGGCTTCTCCGAGGGAGAGAGGAGGTCACGATCACCGACTCAACAACAGGAGGTGGGCTTCTCCGAGGGAGAGAGGAGAGAGCTGGGCAGGGGAATGGGGGGGGACCGAAGGATACGTCATTGGGTGGTTCGTGAGGGCAGGGAGAGACTTGGCAAGAGTTCCAGAGGAGATAGGTGGGTGGTGCATGCGTGGGAAAGGTCTAGCTGAAGTTGGTGAAGGGTTAGGTGGGGGGAGTTGGGCAGAAGTGCACAATCAGCTGACCCCCCCACCCCCCCGGGAAAATAGATACTTGGAATGAGGGACTCAGCAAGGTGGGGGCAATCGGCTGAGCTTCTGGAGAGGTGGGTTGGTGGTGTTGGGGACAGACCGTACCCAGGACCCTGGGACTGTGTGCAACCAACTTCGACCTGAGCGTTTGATAGAGTTGCGGTCAGAGGTTAATCCAGTGTTGGTTGTCGGATAAATATTGGCCAGGACTCCCCTGCTCTCCCTCAGTACCGCCCCTCCGACAGTGCGGCGCTCCCTCAGTACTGCCCCTCTGACAGTGCGGCGCTCCCTCAGTACTGCCCCTCCGACAGCGCGGCGCTCCCTCAGTACCGCCCCTCCGACAGTGCGGCACTCCCTCAGTACTGCCGCTCTGACAGTGCGGCGCTCCCTCAGTACTGCCCCTCCGACAGTGCGGCACTCCCTCAGTACCGACCCTCCGACAGTGCGGTGCTCCCTCAGTACTGCCCCTCCGACAGTGCGGCGCTCCCTCAGTACTGCCCCTCCGACAGTGCGGCGCTCCCTCAGTACTGCCCCTCTGACAGTGCGGCGCTCCCTCAGTACCGCCCCTCCGACAGTGCGGCGCTCCCTCAGTACTGCCCCCCGACATTGCGGCGCTCCCTCAGTACTGCACTGCAGTGTCGGCCTGGATTACAGGCTCAGGTCGTGGACTGGGCCTCGAATCCACAACCTTTCGACTCAGTCAGTGCTGGCGAAAAGAATGATCCCAGGTGCAAAGATAGACACTGGCTGCTCTTGGTGAGCTGTTTAAAGAGCTTCTTATGACGTGGAGTGCTCGGGAGACACAAATTCACCCAGTTCCACCCCGGGCCGCACTATGCTGGGCCTATTCCGCGCTCCGCCTCTCTCCCCCTACCCCCGGCTGCCCCAGTCCCAATACTCTGCCTTTCCCCTTGTGCCTACCTTAATCCCAATGATTTGGCAGGTACCTGTCAACAACTGGATAGGTTGTCAAACCGAGGCCCCCGTCTGCCCTCTCAGGTGTGCTTTAAGGATCCCACGGCCACTATTGGAAGAAGAGCAGGGGGAGTTCTCCCTGGTGTCCTGGAGCCAATGTTTATCCCTCAACCAACATCACTAAAAAAAAGATGAACTCGTAGGGAGGGCTCGAGAGAGAGAGAGAGAGAGAGAGCAAGAAGCTGAGATACCGGACAGTGGTTCTTCAGTCCACGCTCAGCGGGACCTGCAGTCCTGGGAGGTCTTGGGCCCTCCATCGTTGCTGAGGTCACTTTGGTGTCTCACGGGCGCACGCTCGCTCCTGCCCGGCCAGTGCTTGGTACAGGTCGGGTCCTCCGCAGAACGAGGACAGGTAGCAGATCCAAGGGAGGGCTACGCTGGGTTCGAAAGAGCCTTGGCAATGGGCATAACTACAGCGCCCCATAGGGGTGAATGAGAGCGTCTCCTGTCACACAAGAACATAAGAAATAAGAGCAGGAGTAGGCCCTCGAGCCTGCTCCGCCATTCAATAAGATCATGGCTGAGCATTGACCTCAACTCCACTTTCCTGCCCGATCTCCATATCCCTTGATTCCCCTAGAGTCCAAAAATCTATCGATCTCTGTCTTGAATATACTCAACGACTGAGCCTCCACAGCCCTCTGGGGTAGAGAATTCCAAAGATTCACAACCCTCTGAGTGAAGAAATTCCTCCTCATCTCAGTCCTAAATGGCCGACCCCTTATTCTGAGACTGTGACCCCTGGTTCTAGACTCTCCAGCCAGGGGGAAACAACCTCTCAGCATCTACCCTGTCAATCCCCCTCAGAATCTTGTATGTTTCAATGAGATCACCTCTCATTCTTCTAAACTCCAGAGAGTATAGGCCCATTCTACTCAATTTCTCCTCAGAGGACAGCCCTCTCATCCCAGAGAACCTTCGTTGCACCGCCTCCAAGGCAAGTATGTCCTTCCTCAGATAAGGAGACCAGAACTGTGCACAGTACTCCAGGTGTGGTCTCACCAAGGCCCTGTCACCCATTCATTAAACTGACCACTCTGAAATAGCACCAGGTGGCACCTCAGGAGATGCCTCAGAATCCCCGTGCCCTTTAACAGGCTTTTTCTATAAGGATAACTCAGGAACAGCCACTCATTCTCCCCTCCTCTGAACACTGGGGAGATACGGGGACTGGAGAAGCTGGGGTTGTTCTCCTTGGAGCAGAGAAGATTGAGAGGAGATTGGATAGAGGTGTTCAAAATCATGAGGGGTCCGGACAGAGTAGATAGAGAGAAACTGTTCCCGTTGGCGGAAGGGTCGAGAACCAGAGGACACAGATTTAAGGTGATTGGCAGAAGATCCAAAGGCGACATGAGGAAAAACTTTTTGACGCGGCGAGTGGTTCGGATCTGGAATGCGCTGCCTGAAAGGGTGGTGGAGGCAGACTCAATCGTGGCTTTCAGAAGGGAATTGGATAAGTACCTGAAGGAAAATAATTTGCAGGGCTACGGGGAAAGGGCGGGGGGAGTGGGACTAGTTGAAGTGCTCTTGCAGAGAGCCGGCACGGGCTCGACAGGCCAAAAGGCCTCCTTCTGTGCTGTAACCATTCTCTGATTGTATGATTCTATTGTTGGCTAAGTATCTGGACCCAGTTAAGGATGTAGTACCCCAGTTGGCTGGAGCTGCTCTATAACCCAGGGACATAGGAACAGGAGGAGGCCATTCAGCCCCTCAGGGCCTGCTCCGCCATCCAATTAGATCCCGGCTGACCTGTGCCTCAACCCCCATTTACCCGCCTTTGCTCCACATCCCTCGATAGGTGTCAACCGTGGCTCATAGAAACATAGAAACATAGAAGATAGGAGCAGGAATAGGCCATTCGGCCCCTCGAGCCTGCTCCGCCATTCAATGAGATCATGGCTGATCATCCAAACTCAGTATCCTGTCCCTGCTTTCTCCTCATATCCCTTGATCCCTTTAGCCTTAAGAAATATATCTAACTCCTTCTTGAATATATTTAATGAATTGGCCTCAACTGCCTTGTGTGGTAGAGAATTCCACAGGTTCACCACCACTGGGAAACACGGTGGCAACGTGGTTAGCACTGTTACCTCACAGCGCCAGGGACCCGGGTTCGAATCCGGCCTCGGGTGACTGTCTGTGTGGAGTTTGCACATTCTCCCCGTGTCTGCGTGGGTTTCCTCCGGGTGCTCCGGTTTCCTCCCACAGTCCAAAGATGTGCGGGTTAGGTTGATTTGGCTATGATAAATTGACCCTTAGTGTTAGGGGGATTAAATATGTGGGGTTACGGGGATAGGGTGGGATATGTGTCGGTGCAGGCTCGATGGGCCGAAATGGCCTCTATCTGCATTGTGGGGATCATGTGATTCTCTGGGTGAAGAAATTCCTCCTCATCTCAGTCCTATAATGGCTTGCCCCTTATCCTTAGACTGTGACCCCTGGTTCTGGACTCCCCGACCATCGGGAACATCCTTCCTGTGTCTAGTCCTGTTAGAATTTTATAAGTTTCAATGAGATCCCCTCTCATTCTTCTAAACTCGAGCGAATATAAGCCCAATCGACCCAATCTCTCTTCATACGTCATCCCAGGTATCAGTCTGGTGAATCTTCGCTGCACTCCCTCCATGGCAAGAACATCCTTCCTCAGATAAGGCGACCAAAACTGCACACAATACTCAAGGTGTGGTCTCACCAAGGCCCTGCACAACTGCAGCAAGACATCCTTGCTCCTGTACTCGAATCCTCTCGCTATGAAGGCCAACATACCATTTGCCTTCTTAACCGCCTGCTGCACCTGCATGCTTACCTTCAGCGACTGGTGCACAAGGACTCCCAGATCTCGTTGCACTTCCCCTTTTCCCAATCTATTGCCGGTCAGATAATAATCTGCCTTCCTGTTTTTGCTCTGTGGGTATCTCTCTCGCGTCTGGGTCAGAGGGGTGTGGGTTCGAGCCCCGCCCCAGAGACATGAGCACACAAACCAGTGCTGCACTGTCGGAGGGGCCGTCTTTCGGATGAGACGTTAAACCGAGGCCCCGTCTGCCCTCTCAGGTGGGTGTAAAAGATCCCGCGGCCACTATTGGAAGAAGAGCAGGGGGAGTTCTCCCCGGTGTCAATATTTATCCCTCAACCAACACGTAAAAACAGATGATTTGGTCATTATCACATTGCTGTTTGTGGGAGCTTGCTGTGCGCAAATTGGTGCCACATTTCCCACATTACAACAGTGACCACACTTCAAAAAGTACTTCATTGGCTGTAAAGCACTTTGGGACGTCCTGAGGTCATGAAAGGCGCTGGAGAAATGCGAGTCTTTCTTTTTCTGTCACACCCTCACCCAGCAAAGATCCGTCGACCTCACCTTGGGGAATCGGGCCGGAGGGACGGCCCGGGGAAGAGCTGGGGGCTTTTCTTCTTGTCCGTGTCTACCTCGACCCTTCTGGCCTGGACTCAAGGCGGCCTTTCCGTTTCTCCCCCCAGGCCATTTCCGGCTGAGTGAGACCGGCCACATCCTGAAGAAGTTCAGCGCGATCGAGAACCACTGCCTGGAGCGGCTGATGGGCGACGTTCTCAAGCCCTACGTCCCGGCCTACTTCGGGGTGGTGGAGAAGGACGGCGAGCAGTTCGTCCAGATGGAGGACCTCCTGACGGGACTCACCTCGCCCTGCGTCATGGACTGCAAGATGGGGACGCGGTGAGCTCACTTGCGGGGTCACGGTCGCGGCTTTGGGAAAACGGGAGTGACATGAATCTGTCATTCATGACTTATGAAATAATACTGAGTGGCCTGCGGGTGGCGCTGTCCAGGGAGAGTATAAATACTCGGGCACGGGCCCAGCTTGCGCAGGACATTCTTTAACAGGAACTATGAAGGACACAACTAGACCTCCATGTTGTAAAACAGTTGATTAAAGCTTTGTTTACCGCTTAGACCAAGTGCCTAGTAGTTTTCTTACATCAGGGAGTACTCCGGGGCGCAGGCAGCCCACGGCTGACCAAGTGCGGCCGCAGTCATAGGCACTGGATAGAAGCTGGATTCGTTTTCATTAGAGCAAAGGAGGTTGAGGGGTGATTTGATGGAGGTGTACAAGATTGTGACGGGTTTTTGGATAGGCTAGACCGGGGAAAGGCTGTTGATGGTACAAGGACTAGGGGACACAGATTCAGGTTTTGGGCAAGAGATTCAGGGGGGGATGTGAGGAAAAACTTTTTTTACACAGCGTGTGGTGAGGACCTGGAACTCGCTGCCGACGGAAGTGGTGGAAGCGGAGACACTCGATGTTTTCAAGGGGAGACTGGATAGGCACTTGAGGGAAATAAACTTGCAGGGCTACGGGGATAGAGCAGGGGGAATGGGACTGACTGGATTGCTCTACAGAGAGCCAGCATGGACTCGATGGGCTGAATGGCCTCCTTCTGTGCCGTTATGACTCTATGAACAGGAGGAGGCCATTCAGCCCCTCGAGTCTGTTAGCAACATAGGAACAGGGGGAGGCCATTCAGCCCCTCGAGCCTGTTAGCAACATAGGGACAGGAGGAGGCCATTCAGCCCCTCGAGCCTGTTAGCAACATAGGGACAGGAGGAGGCCATTCAGCCCATCGAGCCTGTTCCGCCATTCAATGAGATCATGGCTGATCTGTATATTAACTCCATCTACCCATACTGGTTCCGTAACCCTTAATATCCTTGCCTAACATAAATCGATCAATTACAGTTTTGAAATTTTCAATTGACCCCCAGCCTCGACAGCTTTTTGGGGGAGAGAGATATTGCATCAGACTGTCTTTAACTGACTGTTGCCAATGTTGAGTGGTGTGGAACTCACAGCACAGAAGGAGGCCATTCAGCTAGCTCTGTCCCTTACTAGAACTCCCTTCTCTTTCCCCGTACTCTTCAATATTATTTTTCTTTCTCAAGTATTTATCTAACTCCGTTATCCCTGTCAGCAGTGGCTCAGAGGGTACCACCCTCACTCGCCTCTGAGTCAGAAGGTCATGGGTTCCAGTCCCACTCCAGAGACTTGAGCCCCATAATCCAGCCAGAAACTCCCAGTGCAGTACTGAGGGAGCGCCGCAATGTCGGAGGGGCAGTACTGAGGGAGCGCCGCAATGTCGGAGGGTCAGTACTGAGGGAGCGCCGCACTGTCGGAGGGACAGTCCTGAGGGAGCGCCGCACTGTCGGAGAGGCAGTACTGAGGGAGCGCCGCACTGTCGGAGGGGCAGTACTGAGGGAGCGTCGCACTGTCGGAGGGGCAGTACTGAGGGAGCGCCGCACTGTCGGAGGGGCAGTACTGAGGGAGCATTGCACTGTCGGAGGGGCAGTACTGAGGGAGCGCCGCACTGTCGGAGGGGCAGTACTGAGGGAGCGCCACACTGTCGGAGGGGCAGTACTGAGGGAGCGCTGCACTGTCGGAGGGGCAGTACTGAGGGAGCACCGCACTGTCGGAGGGGCGGTACTGAGGGAGCGCCGCACTGTCGGAGGGGCGGTACTGAGGGAGCGCTGCACTGTTGGAGGGGCGGTACTGAGGGAGCGCCACACTGTCGGAGGGGCAGTACTGAGGGAGCGCTGCACTGTCGGAGGGGCAGTACTGAGGGAGCGCCGCACTGTCGGAGGGGCAGTACTGAGGGAGCGCCGCACTGTCGGAGGGGCGGTACTGAGGGAGCGCTGCACTGTTGGAGGGGCAGTACTGAGGGAGCGCCGCACTGTCGGAGGGGCGGTACTGAGGGAGCGCCGCACTGTCAGAGGTGCCGTCTTTCGGATGAGACGTTAAACCGAGGCCCCGTCTGCCCTCTCAGGTGGATGTAAAAGATCCCGCAGACACTATTGGAAGAAGAGCAGGGGGAGTTCTCCCCGGTGTCCGGGGGCCAATAATTGTCCCTCAACCAACATCACTAAAACAGATGATCTGGTCATTATCACATTTCTGTTTGTGGGAGCTTGCTGTGCGCAAATTGGCTGCTGCGTCTCCCACATTACAACAGTGACCACACTTCAAAAAGTGCTTCATTGGCTGTAAAGCACTTTGGGCCGTCCTGAGGTGGTGAAAGGCGCTGGAGAAATGCGAGTCTTTCTTTCTCTTTCCCCATACCCGTTAAGATTTTTTTTTCTTTCTCAAGTATTTATCGAACTCCCTCCTGTCGCGTTTCACTCCGCTTCAACCGTCCCTTGTGGTAACTTACACCCCTCAGTCTAATAACCCTTTGTGTGTTGTGTGTGAATGATCTTCTCTCCGCCCTCTCTCTCTCTCTAACCTTCCCCGACCAACTGGGTCCCAGGACAAGGTCTAGCAATGCCTCCTTCCTTGTTGGGCAGGAAACATACTGATCAAAGCACTAACCCTAACCCTAATCCTGCCTCCCCGCCCCATATCCCTCTATTCCCTTCTCCCTCGTGTGTTTATCGAGCCTCCCCTTAAATGCATCGATACTATTCGCCTCAACCACTCCCTGTGGTAGCGAGTTCCACATTCTCACCACTCTCTGGGTAAAGAAGTTTCTCCTGAATTCCCCATTGGATTTATTAGTGACTATCTTATATTGATGGCCCCTAGTTCTGGTCTCCCCCACAAGTGGAAACATCTTCTCTATGTCTACCCTATCGAATCCTTTCATAATCTTAAAGACCTCGATCAGGTCAACCCTCAGCCTTCTCTTTTCTAGAGAAAAGAGCCCCAGCCTGTTCAATCTTTCCCAATAGTTGCATTCTCTCAATTCTTTTTTTTATTCATTTATGGGATGTGGGCGTCGCTGGCAAGGCCCAGCATTTATTGCCCATCCCTAGTTGCCCCTTGAGAAGGTGGTGGTGAGCCGCCTTCTTGAACCGCTGCAGTCCGTGTGGTGAAGGTGCCCCCACAGCGCTGTTAGGGAGGGAGTTCCAGGATTTTGACCCAGCGACGATGAAGGAACGGCCGATAGATTTCCAAGTCAGGATGGTGTGTGTGACTTGGAGGGGAACTTGGAGGTGGTGGTGTTCCCATGCGCCTGCTGCCCTTGTCCTTCTAGGTGGAAGAGGTTGCGGGTTTGGGAGGTGCTGCCGAAGAAGCCTTGGCGAGTTGCTGCAGTGCATCTTGTAGATGGTACACACTGCAGCCACGGTGCGCCGGTGGTGGAGGGAGTGAATGTTTCTGATAACATCTTTTCTGCACTTTCTCCTGTGCCTCAATATCCTTTGATTTTGTAGTGGGGATTCCAGAACTGTGCTCACAGTACTCCAAGTGTGGCCTAACCAAGGATCGAGATAACTCTAACATGACCTCCCTGCTTTTATGCATTCCGCCCCTCTACAAATGTACTTGGTTTCCACTCCTTACAGCCTAAAAGAAAGGGGACCGGCTGTCTCACTGGAGGTCACTCAGCCGACGGCTCAGCCAAATCCAAAGAAAGAGTCCAGTCCCGTTTGGGATTCCCAGGGAACCTGGCCAAGCCGAATATGGCCGGGAGTCAACTGCTCTGAGAATAACCCTCGAGCCAAAGCTCTTGATACGGCCTCATTTCAGCATTGATGGGAATTCTCGCGACTGGGGGAAAAGGGCATTCTGAAACTGCGGAGGCACTGGGTTTGGAAAGTGCCAATGAAAAAACCGGATTGATAAGCAGTGGGTTTTTTTTTGGGGGGGGGGCCGGGAGGCGGGAGGGGTTCAGTTATCAGAAGATGATACAGCACAGAAGGAGGCCATTCGGCCCATCGTGCCTGTGCCGGCTCTTTGAAAGAGCTCTCCAATTCGTCCCCTTGCTCTTTCCCCACAGCCCTGTAATTATTATCTCTTCAAGTATTTATCCAATTCCCTTTTGAAAGTGACGATTATATGCTCCCCCCACCCCCTCACCCGGTGTCTTCTGAATGATTTTCTCCCTCACAATGTCAAGGACCATCACATTGAGAGGACATCCCTGAACCTCTCCGCCTCTCTCTCCTCCTTTAAGACTCTCCCGAAAACCTGCATCTTTGACCAAGCTTTTGGTCACCTGTCCCTAATATCTCCTTATGGTGCGGTCTCCTCTACATTGGGGAGACCAAACGCAATTTGGGTGACCGCTTTGCGGAACACCTTCGTTCAGTCCGTCAGGGGGACCCCGAGCTCCCGGTGGCCTGTCACTTTAATTCACCGCTCCACTCCCACTCTGACCTCACCGTCCTCGGCCTCTTGCATTGTTCCACGGAAGCTCAGCGTAAGCTCGAGGAACAGCACCTCATCTTTCCATTAGGCACTTTACAGCCTTCTGGACTCAACATAGAGTTCAACAATTTCAGATCATAACCCCGGCCCCTATCCCATATATATATATATATTTTTTATCCACACTTTTGTTTGGCCTTTTTTTCTCCCCTCCCACATGGCAGCTGTCCTTCATTCTGCCAGCGCAATTCACACTTCATCTCGAGCCATCCCTTGTTCCTCAACCTGTCCCATTACCATCTCCTCTTGCCTTGAATATCTCTTAATGTCTCTCAATGTCTCTTAATCTCTCCGGCTTTCTATCCCATCACTGACCTTCCCTTTTGTTCTTTCATCCCCTCCCCCAGTTCCCCGCCCCTAAACCTGCTTTAAAATCTCTTCCATTTCCTGCTTTTTTCCAGTTCTGACGAAAGGTCTTCGACCTGAAACGTTAACTCTGTTTCTCTCTCCACGGATGCTGCCTGGCCTGCTGAGTTTTTCCAGCGTTTTCTGTTGTTATTTCGGATTTCCAGCGTCCGCAGTATTTTGCTCTTCTGATATCTCCTTATGTGGCTCGGGGTCAAATTTTGTCTGATAATCGCTCCTGTGAAGCGCCTTGGGAGGTTTTACTACGTTAAAGGCGCTATATAAATGCAACTTGTTGTTGTTACATCAGGCTCCCCAATTGCGGCCCCTTTGTCCATTTAATCCCATCGTCGGAGGCTTCCCGATGGGAAAGTGTCGCATCCCGTACCTCTCTGGACACAGAGAGACACCGCACGACCAATACGATAGCAAAATACTGCAGATGCTGGAAATCCGAAATAACAACAGAAAACGCTGGAAAAACTCAGCAGGCCAGGCAGCATCCGTGGAGAGAGAAACAGAGTTAACGTTTCAGGTCGAAACCCTTCGTCGGAACTGAGAGAGCAGGAAATAAACAGATAAAAATGCAAGGGGGAGGCTGGGGGGAGGAATAAAAGAACAAAAGGGATGGTCTTTAGTGAGTAGAGACATTGAGAGATGCTCAAGGCAAGACGAGATGGTAATGGGACAGGTTGAGAAACAAAAGGTAAGGTGTGAAATGCTGGCAGAATCAGAGACAGCTGCCGTGGGGGGAGAGAGAGAAAAAAAGGAAAAAGGCACGGACCAAAAGAGTGGATAAAATGTATACATATGTGGTAGGGGCCAGGGTTATGATCTGAAATTGTTGAACTCGATATTGAGTCCGGAAGGCTGTAAAGTGCCTAAACGGAAGATGAGGTGCTGTTCCTGGAGCTTACGCTGCGCTTCCGTGGAACAATGCAAGAGGCCGAGGACGGTGAGGTCTGAGTGAGCGTGGAGGGGTGAATTAAAATGACAAGCGACCGGAAGCTCGGGGTCACCCTTCCGGACTGAACGGAGGTGTTCCGCAAAGCGGTCACCCAATCTGCGTTTGGTCTCCCCAATGTAGAGGAGACCACATCGTGAACAGCGAATACAATATACTAGATTGCAAGAAGTACAAGTAAATCGCTGTTTCACCTGGAAGGGGTGTTTGGGGCCCTGGAGAGTGGGAAGGGGGGAGGTATAAGGGCAGGTGTTGCATCTCCTGCGCTTGCACGGGAAGGTGCCGGGTGAAGGGGAAGGGGTGCTGGGGGTGATAGAGGAGTGGACTAGGGTGTCTCGGAGGGAGCGGTCCCTACGGAATGCTGAAAGGGGAGGTGAGGGGAAGATACGTTTGGTGGTGGGATCACGGTGGCGGAAATGGCGGAGGATGATCCGTTACGCAGCGTAAGCTCCAGGAACAGCACCTCATCTTCCGTTTAGGCACTTTACAGCCCTCTGGACTCAATATCGAGTTCAACAATTTCAGATCATAACCCCGGCCCCTACCACATATGTATACATTTTATCCACTCTTTTGGTCCGTGCCTTTTTCCTTTTTTTCTCTCTCCCCCCACGGCAGCTGTCTCTCATTCTGCCAGCATTTCACACCTCACCTTTTGTTTCTCAACCTGTCCCATTACCATCTCGTCTTGCCTTGAGCATCTCTCAATGTCTCTACTCACTAAAGACCATCCCTTTTGTTCTTTTATTCCTCCCCCCGCCTCCCCCTTGCATTTTTATCTGTTTATTTCTTGCTCTCTCAGTTCCGACGAAGGGTTTCGACCTGAAACGTTAACTCTCTTTCTCTCTCCACGGATGTTGCCTGGCCTGCTGAGTTTTTCCAGCGTTTTCTGTTGTTATTACCGCATGACCAATGTTCCCCCTAATTTATATTTGGGCCCTTCATAGTTCATTCAAAAGCTGGTCCCGGGCCGTGCAGCTTATAGGGAACATTGTGCGCGTCCGTGCTCACTCATTAGGGTTGGGTACCAGTTGGGGATCCCATTCCCTCCTCCCCTGTGCCCCCCCCACCCCCGCCCCTCCAGTGTGAGTCAAGCTCAGGCCACAGTTGAGTCGCATTTCTCGATCCATCGCTAGTGTCGGCCGTGGCGCAGTCGGTATCTCTCTCGCCTCTGAGTCAGAAGGTCATGGGTTCGAGTCCCACTCCAGAGACTTGACCCCATAATCCAGGCCAACATTCCCAGTGCCGGTACTGAGGGAGCGCCGCACTGTCGGAGGGGCAGTACTGAGGGAGTGCCGCACTGTCGGAGGGGCAGTACTGAGGGAGCGCCGCACTGTCGGAGGGGCAGTACTGAGGGAGCGCCGCACTGTCGGAGGGGCAGTACTGAGGGAGCGCCGCACTGTCGGAGGGGCAGTACTGAGGGAGCGCCGCACTGTCGGAGGGGCAGTACTGAGGGAGCGCCGCACTGTCGGAGGGGCAGTACTGAGGGAGTGCCGCACTGTCGGAGGGGCAGTACTGAGGTAGCGCCGCACTGTCGGAGGTGCAGTACTGAGGGAGTGCCGCACTGTCGGAGGGGCAGTACTGAGGTAGCGCCGCACTGTCGGAGGGGCAGTACTGAGGTAGCGCCGCACTGTCGGAGGTGCAGTACTGAGGTAGCGCCGCACTGTCGGAGGGGCAGTACTGAGGTAGCGCCGCACTGTCGGAGGTGCAGTACTGAGGGAGTGCCGCACTGTCGGAGGTGCCGTCTTTCGGATGAGACGTTAAACCGAGGCCCCGTCTGCCCTCAGGTGGATGTAAAAGATCCCACGGCCACTATTTGGAAGAAGAGCAGGGGGGAGTTCTCCCCGGTGCCCTGGGGCCAATATTTATCCTCAACCAACATCACTAAAACAGATGGTCTGGTCATTATCACATTGCTGTTTGTGGGAGCTTGCTGTGCGCAACTTGGCTGCCGTGTTTCCCACATTACAACAGTGACCACACTTCGAAAGCGCTTCATTGGGTGTAAAGCGCTTTGGGACGTCCTGAGGTTGTGAAAAGGCGCTGGAGAAATGCAAGTTCTTTGTCTGTCCCTATTCAGGACCTACCTGGAGGAGGAGCTGACGAAAGCCAGACAGAAGCTCAGCATCCGCAAGGACATGTACCAGAAGATGACCAAGGTGGACCCGGGGGCCCCGACCGAGGAAGAGCACAGGCAAGGCGGTGTGACCAAACCACGGTACATGCAGTGGAGGGAGACCATGAGCTCGACGGCCACTCTGGGCTTTCGGATAGAAGGGATAACGGTTCGTGAATAGGATTTCTGTCTCATCTTGTTTCAGTTTTCGACCCACGTCCTTGTAGAATTTCTTAACTTCTCTCCACGTACTGGTCCCTGGGACAAGAAACATAGAAGATAGGAGCAGGAGGAGGCCATTCGGCCCCTCGAGCCTGCTCCACCATTCAATGAGATCATGGCTGATCATCCAAACTCAGTACCCTGTACCTGCCTTTTCCCCATATTCCTTGATCCCTTTAGCCTTAAGAAATATATCAAACTCCTTCTTGAATATATTTAATGAATTGGCCTCCACTGCCTTCTGTGGTAGAGAATTCCACAGGTTCACCACTCTCTGGGTGAAGAACATGAGCAGGCAGACCTGGTCCTTGATGCTGCCCCCTACAAGGAGCTCGGGAAGCCCGTGAGCGTGTAGACATCTACGCCCCGCCCCGCCCCCGTGCTATGGTGTGGCATCCCGGACCACATTAACCCTTGCCAGTCCTGCCCTCCCACTGAGCGACCAACCTGGGGAGGAGGGGGCCCTCATTTTTCTAGTTATCTTTCACTCAGATGGGCAGAACAGTGGCAAATGGAATTTAACCCTGAAAAGTGTGAGGTGATGCATTTTGGGAGGACTAACAAGGCAAGGGAATACACAATGAATGGTAGGACCCGAGGAAGGACAGAGGATCAGAGGGACCTTGGTGTGCATGTACATAGATCCCTGAAGGCAGCAGGACAGGTCGATAAGGTGGTTAAAAAGGCATATGGGATACTTGTCTTCATTAGCCGAGGCATAGAATATAAGAGCAGGGAGGTTATGATGGAGCTGTACAAAACGCTAGTTAGGCCACAGCTGGAATACTGTGTGCAGTTCTGATCACCACACTATAGGAAGGATGTGATTGCATTGGAGAGGGTGCAGAGGAGATTCACCAGGATGTTACCTGGGCTGGAGCACTTCAGCTATGAAGAGAGACTGGACAGGCTGGGGTTGTTTTCCTTAGAGCAGAGAAGGCTGAGGTGGGACCTGATTGAGGTGTACAAAATTATGAGGGGCATAGATAGGGTAGATAGAAAGGAACTTTTCCCCTTAGTAGAGGGGTCAATAACCAGGGGGCATAGTTTCAAGGTAAGGGGCAGGAGGTTTAGAGGGGATTTGTTGAGGAAAACCTTTTTCACCCAGAGGTTGGTTGGAATCTGGAACTCACTGCCTGAAAGGGTGGTAGAGGCAGGAACCCTCACAACATTCAAGAAGCATTTAGATGAGCACTTGAAACGCCATAGCATACAAGGCTACGGACCAAGTGCTGGAAAATGGGATTAGAATAGACAGGGCTTGATGGCCGGCGCGGACACGATGGGCCGAAGGGCCTCTTTCTGTGCTGTATAACTCTATGAATCCCCCTCCACTAGTGAAAAGGCCTCGAGTCACGCCTGTTGGCAGATTGGGACCTCAATGTTCTCGGCAGGGTGGGTGCAAATCTGTCACGTGCAACAGCAAAAAGGAGCACCTCTGCTAATTGTTCCCCCTCCCCCTTCAATTTCTCCCCTCTGCTCTCCTGAAGGTGTCAAGGGGCAGGGGTCAGAGATCCGTGGGCACCTGCCACCCTTCAGTGCCATGTCCAAGCGGCCAGTCTCCATCGAGCGTCGACAATGAGTGTTCTCATCAGGTTATTCAACCTCCTTCCGAAGCGTTGCACCTGACCGCTGTCCCTCCTCATCGTTTCATACCTTCATGCTTGTCGGGGCAGCGCGCAGTAGTGGCTGAGTAACAGGCTGCGACGTCAACACTCCTTCCACGGCCGTAACCTTCTCAGTGCCAGCCGTGGCTCAGCGGGTAGCACCCGTCGCCTCTGAGTCAGAAGGTTGCGGGTTCGAGTCCCACTCCAGAGACTTGAGCACAAAAATCTAGGCTGACGCTCCCAGTGCAGGACTGAGGGAGTGCCGCACTGTCAGAGGGGCAGTACTGAGGGAGTGCCGCACTGTCGGAGGGGCAGTACTGAGGGAGCGCCGCACTGTCGGAGGGGCGGTACTGAGGGAGCGCCGCACTGTCGGAGGGGCGGTACTGAGGGAGTGCCGCACTGTCGGAGGGGCAGTACTGAGGGAGCGCCGCACTGTCGGAGGGGCAGTACTGAGGGAGCGCCGCACTGTCGGAGGGGCGGTACTGAGGGAGCGCCGCACTGTCGGAGGGGCGGTACTGAGGGAGCGCCGCACTGTCGGAGGGGCGGTACTGAGGGAGCGCCGCACTGTCGGAGGGGCGGTACTGAGGGAGCGCCGCACTGTCGGAGGGGCGGTACTGAGGGAGCGCCGCACTGTCGGAGGGGCGGTACTGAGGGAACGCCGCACTGTTGGAGGGTCGGTACTGAGGGAGTGCCGCACTGTCGGAGGGGCAGTACTGAGGGAGCGCCGCACTGTCGGAGGGGCAGTACTGAGATAGCGCCGCACTGTCGGAGGGGCAGTACTGAGGGAGCGCCGCACTGTTGGAGGGGCAGTACTGAGGGAGCGCCGCACTGTCGGAGGGGCAGTACTGAGGGAGCGCCGCACTGTCGGAGGGGCAGTACTGAGGGAGCGCCGCACTGTCGGAGGGGCAGTACTGAGGGAGCGCCGCACTGTCGGAGGGGCAGTACTGAGGGAGCGCCGCACTGTCGGAAGGGCAGTACTGAGGGAGCGCCGCACTGTCGGAGGGGCGGTACTGAGGGAGCGCCGCACTGTCGGAGGGACGGTACTGAGGGAGCGCCGCACTGTCGGAGGGTCAGCGCTGAGGGAGCGCCGCATTGTCGGAGGGGCAGTACTGAGGGAGCGCCGCACTGTCGGAGGGGCAGTACTGAGGGAGCACCGCACTGTCGGAGGTCTCTCAGGTGGACGTAAAAGATCCCACGGCCACTATTTCAAAGAAGAGCAGGGGGAGTTTCTCCCTGGTGTCCTGGGCCAATATGTATCCCTCAACCAACATCACTAAAACAGATGATCTGGTCATTATCATATTGCTGTTTGTGGGATCTTGCTGTGCACAAATTGGCTGCCACGATTACAACAGTGACCGCACTTCAAAAAGTATTTCCTTGGCTGTAAAGCGCTTTGGGACGTCCGGTGGTCGTGAAGGGCGCTGTAGAAACGCGAGTCTTTATACCATGCGAGGGCGGGGTTAGTTCTATACAGCGGGAGGGTTTCCTAGGCCCCCACAGCCCATGCGATGAGGGGGGCAGCCAGCCACACCCACCGGACGCAAGTATCCCTCTGGACGCCAACCCAGAATTCAGGGCCGGAGCTCCGATCCCCACGCCTTCTGACTCGGAAGCGGGGATGTTGACCACTGAGCCAAACCTTCGTCGTCCCAACTGAGACTCACTAACTCTGTACGGCTCAGTGAGTGCCATGTGAGGCAGTGCATTCACCCACTGTGCCATCGGGGGAGGGTGCTATCAGTTGGGATAGTCAGCACAGGCTCAATGGGCCGAATGGTGTCATTCTGTGATTTGGGTGTCCTTGTACACAAAACGCAGAAAGTTAGCCCGCAGCTACAGCAAGCAATTAGGACGGCAAATGGTATGTTGGCCTTTATTGCAAGGGGGTTGGAGTACAAGAGTAAGGAAGTCTTGCTACAATTCTACAGGGCCTTGGTGAGACCACACCTGAAGTACTGTGTAGAGTTTTGGTCTCCTTACCTAAGGAAGGATATACTTGCCTTGGAGGCGGTGCAACGAAGGTTCACTAGATTGAATCCTGGGATGAGAGGGTTGTCCTATTGAGGAGTGATTGAGTAGATTGGGCCGATACTCTCTGGAGTTTAGAAGAATGAGAGGTGATCTCATTGAAACATATAAGATTCTGAGGGGGATTGACAGGGTAGATGCAGGGAGGTTGTTTCCCCCTGGCTGTTGAGTCTAGAACCAGGCGTCACAGTCTCAGAATAAGGGGTCGGCCATTTAGGACTGAGATGAGGAGGAATTTCTTCACTCAGAGGGTGGTGAATCTTTGGAATTCTCTACCCCAGAGGGCTGTGGAGGCTCAGTCGTTGAGTATATTCAAGGCTGAGATCGATAGATTTTTGGATATTAAGGGATATGGGGATCGGGCAGGAAAGTGGAGTTGAGGTCGATGATCAGCCATGATCTTCTTGAATGGCAGAGCAGGCTCGAGGGGACGAATGGCCGACTCCTGCTCCTAATTCTTATGTTCTTCTGTGCTGTAAGATTCGACGACACTATGAAAGTCCTCTTCCTTTGCAGATGGATAACGGGACGGTTCTCAAGGACTTCAAGAGGACAAAGACCAGGGAACAGATTATCACCGCCTTGACCCACTTCACCGCAGGCCAGCTGGAGATTCTGGTGGGTTCCTCGTGGTTCCAACTTCTTTTCTTCAACAGCAAAGAGTGGGGCAGGGTCCGTGATGGCCCATCTGAGATGGCGCACTGACTCGGCCCCATCCGTGTGCAATGGGCGGGGACAGGGGAGGGATTGGATGTCCTGCAGTCTCCAGGGAGTGAATATTGAGCTCCAGGGCTCTGCAAACCCTGGAGATAAATCAGTGGGACGTGAATTAAAAAATGGCGATTTTTTTTAATCTTCTTCGAACACTTTCGCTTCTCAGAGACATTGGAGACAGGGAAAGAAAGGCCCCGTTTGAGGTTAAGAATCATTCAACCGGTAATGAAGAGCCCGCTTGCTTGTGGGGAGGTGGTGTGGGGCGAGGGCTGGACGGGTTGGTAGACCAGTGGCGGGGCGGGGTGTAGCAGGGAGGCGGGAGGTCATCTGGACCAAACCTCCAGGAATATGTCCAACCGAAGTTGGCAACCCGAGGAGAGGGGGACAACAGAAGACCTGGAGTGGGGAGCGTGTCCCGTGGATCCACTGGTTGTACGCAACACAAAGAAACAAGCGCCCAGCCAGCAAGGGCAACACGGTGGCATAGTGGTTAGCACTGTTGCCTCACAGCGCCAGGGACCCGGGTTCGAATCCGGCGCCGGGTGACTGTCTGTGTGGAGTTTGCACATTCTCCCCGTGTCTGCGTGGGTTTCCTCCGGGTGCTCCGGTTTCCTCCCACAGTCCAAAGATGTGCGGGTCAGGTTGATTTGGCTATGATAAATTGACCCTTAGTGTTAGGGGGGGGATTAAATACGTGGGGTTACGGGGATAGGGTGGGATATGTGTCGGTGCAGGCTCGATGGGCCGAAATGGCCTCTATCTGCACTGTGGGGATTCTGTGATTCTGTGATCCCTTCTCTCTGCTGGTCTCCGTCCCTCTGATTTCCATTCTCGCCAGCCTCCCTTCTCTCCCCACCATTGCCTTCAACCAACCTCGAACCCACGCTCTTGAATCCTAAACCACTCTCCATCTCCTCTTTTCAAACCCTTCTTAAAACCCACCTCTTTGACCAAGCTTTTGGTCACCTCCCCACCCACCCTCCCCCAACTAATATCTGAGCTCGACCTTCCCATTAGGAACGTGGAAAACCCAGAGTCCCATCAGACTTCATTCAAGCCCAGGGTTCAGAGGTGAAAGGAAGGTGTGATGACCCACTGCACATCAGGTTCCCTAGTTTTATTTTGACCAATAGAGTGACAGCAATGTTTGGTCTGAACTGAATACAATACACTTACTAGTGGTCATCGGCCCATAACACATAATGAACGCAAATCTGCCTCCAACTGGTACCTGCCCTGGGAGTGTTTGATGGGACAGTGTAGAGGGAGCTTTACTCAGTATCTAACCCGTGCTGTACCTGCCCCGGGAGTGTTTGACGGGACAGTGTAGAGGGAGCTTTACTCTGTATTTAACCCGTGCTGTACCTGCCCTGGGAGTGTTTGACAGGACAGTGTAGAGGGAGCTTTACTCTGTATCTAACCCGTGCTGTACCTGCCCTGGGAGTGTTTGATGGGACAGTGTAGAGGGAGCTTTACTCTGTATCTAACCCGTGCTGTACCTGCCCTGGGAGTGTTTGACAGGACAGTGTAGAGGGAGCTTTACTCTGTATCTAACCCGTGCTGTACCTGCCCTGGGAGTGTTTGATGGGACAGTGTAGAGGGAGCTTTACTCTGTATCTAACCCGTGCTGTACCTGCCCTGGGAGTGTTTGACGGGACAGTGTAGAGGGAGCTTTACTCTGTATCTAACCCGTGCTGTACCTGCCCTGGGAGTGTTTGATGGGACAACGTAGAGGGAGCTTTACTCTGTATCTAACCCGTGCTGTACCTGCCCTGGGGGTGTTTGACGGGACAGCGTAGAGGGAGCTTTACTCTGTATCTAACCCGTGCTGTACCTGCCCCGGGAGTGTTTGATGGGACAGCGTAGAGGGAGCTTTACTCAGTATCTAACCCGTGCTGTACCTGCCCCGGGAGTGTTTGACGGGACAGTGTAGAGGGAGCTTTACTCTGTATTTAACCCGTGCTGTACCTGCCCTGGGAGTGTTTGACAGGACAGTGTAGAGGGAGCTTTGCTCTGTATCTAACCCGTGCTGTACCTGCCCTGGGAGTGTATGATGGGACAGTGTAGAGGGAGCTTTACTCTGTTTCTAACCCGTGCTGGAGCTGCCCTGGGAGTGTTTGACGGGTCAGTGTAGAGGGAGCTTTACTCTGTATCTAACCCGTGCTGTACCGGCCCTGGGAGTGTTTGATGGGGACAGTGTAGAGGGAGCTTTACTCTGTATCTAACCCGTGCTGTACCTGCCCTGGGAGTGTTTGATGGGACAGTGTAGAGGGAGCTTTACTCTGTATCTAACCCGTGCTGTACCTGCCCTGGGAGTGTTTGATGGGGACAGTGTAAAGGGAGCTTTACTCTGTATCTAACCCGTGCTGTACCTGCCCTGGGAGTGTTTGATTGGACAGTGTAGAGGGAGCTTTACTCTGTATCTAACCTGTGCTGTACCTGCCCTGGGAGTGTTTGATGGGACAGTGTAGAGGGAGCTTTACTCTGTATCTAACCCATGCTGTACCTGCCCTGGGAGTGTTTGACGGGACAGTGTAGAGGGAGCTTTACTCTGTATCGAACCCGTGCTGTACCTGCCCTGGGAGTGTTTGACGGGACAGTGTCGAGGGAGCTTTACTCTGTATTTAACCCGTGCTGTACCTGCCCTGGGAGTGTTTGACGGGACAGTGTAGAGGGAGCTTTACTCTGTATCTAACCCGTGCTGTACCTGCCCTGGGAGTGTTTGATGGGACAGTGTAGAGGGAGCTTTAAAATAACAACAGAAAACGCTGGAAAAACTCAGCAGGCCAGGCAGCATCCGTGGAGAGAGAAAGAGAGTTAACGTTTCAGGTCGATGACCTTTCGTCAGAACTGTGAAGAGCCGGAAATCAAATAGATTTAAGGCCAGAGTAAAGCTGGGAAAAGGGGGAGGGGATAAAAGAACAAAGGGGGAGATGAAGAGACATTAAGAGATATGCAAGGCTAGAGGTGGTGTTAATGTGACAGATTAAGGCTGAAAGAAGTGTGAAATCCACTGGCAGAATGAAGGACAGCTGCCAGCTTCTAGGAGGAAATAAAAGGTGGGGGGGGGCAAATAAAAGGATGGAAAAAATAAAATATAAATGTGATTGGAGCTGAGGTTACGA
This sequence comes from Squalus acanthias, assembly GCA_030390025.1. Lineage (NCBI taxonomy): Eukaryota > Metazoa > Chordata > Chondrichthyes > Squaliformes > Squalidae > Squalus > Squalus acanthias. Next base: position 615,037 of record JASTWF010000041.1, read on the forward strand.
TCTAAAATTGTTGAACTCGATATTGAGTCCAGAGGGCTGTAGCGTGCCTAAACGAAAGATGAGGTGCTGTTCCTCGAGCTTACGCTGCGCTTCCGTGGAACAGTGTAATAGCCCGAGGACGGTGAGGTCAGAGTGGGAGTGAAGCGGTGAATTAAAGTGACAGGCCACCGGGAGCTCGGGGTCCCCCTTACGGACTGAACGGAGGTGTTCCGCAAAGCGGTCACCCAATCTGCGTTTGGTCTCCCCAATGTAGAGGAGACCACATCATGAGCAGCGAATACAGTATACTAAATTGCAGGAAGTACAAGTAAATCGCTGTTTCACCTGGAAGGGGTGTTTGGGGCCCTGGACAGTGGGAAGAGGGGAGGTGTAAGGGCATGTGTTGCATCTCCTGCGCGTGCACGGGAAGGTGCCGGGTGAAGGGGAAGGGGTGCTGGGGGTGGTAGAGGAATGGACTAGGGTGACATTACTTTCCTCAGCAACTGTCTCCGGTTCCGACACACCCTAGTCCACTCCTCTACCACCCCCAGCACCCCTTCCCCTTCACCCGGCACCTTCCCGTGCACGCGCAGGAGATGCAACACATGCCCTTACACCTCCCCTCTTCCCACTGTCCAGGGCCCCAAACACCCCTTCCAGGTGAAACAGCGATTTACTTGTACTTCCTGCAATTTAGTATACTGTATTCGCTGCTCACGATGTGGTCTCCTCTACATTGGGGAGACCAAACGCAGATTGGGTGACCGCTTTGCGGAACACCTCCGTTCAGTCCGTAAGGGGGACCCCGAGCTCCCGGTGGCCTGTCACTTTAATTCACCGCTTCACTCCCACTCTGACCTCACCGTCCTCGGGCTATTACACTGTTCCACGGAAGCGCAGCGTAAGCTCGAGGAACAGCACCTCATCTTTCGTTTAGGCACGCTACAGCCCTCTGGACTCAATATCGAGTTCAACAATTTTAGATCATAACCTCAGCTCCAATCACATTTATATTTTATTTTTTCCATCCTTTTATTTGCCCCCCCCCACCTTTTATTTCCTCTTAGAAGCTGGCAGCTGTCCTTCATTCTGCCAGTGGATTTCACACTTCTTTCAGCCTTAATCTGTCACATTAACACCACCTCTAGCCTTGCATATCTCTTAATGTCTCTTCATCTCCCCCTTTGTTCTTTTATCCCCTCCCCCTTTTCCTAGCTTTACTCTGGCCTTAAATCTATTTGATTTCCGGCTCTTCACAGTTCTGACGAAAGGTCATCGACCTGAAACGTTAACTCTCTTTCTCTCTCCACGGATGCTGCCTGGCCTGCTGAGTTTTTCCAGCGTTTTCTGTTGTTATTTCAGATTTCCAGCATCCGCAGTATTTTGCTATCGTAGAGGGAGCTTTACTCTGTTTCTAACCCGTGCTGGAGCTGCCCTGGGAGTGTTTGACGGGTCAGTGTAGAGGGAGCTTTACTCTGTATCTAACCCGTGCTGTACCGGCCCTGGGAGTGTTTGATGGGACAGTGTAAAGGGAGCTTTACTCTGTATCTAACCCGTGCTGTACCTGCCCTGGGAGTGTTTGACGGGTCAGTGTAGAGGGAGCTTTACTCTGTATCTAACCTGTGCTGTACCTGCCCTGGGAGTGTTTGATGGGACAGTGTAGAGGGAGCTTTACTCTGTATCTAACCCGTGCTGTTCCTGCCCTGGGAGTGTTTGATGGGACAGTGCAGAGGGAGCTTTACTCTGTATCTAACCCGTGCTGTACCTGCCCTGGAAGTGTTTGATGGGACAGTGTAGAGGGAGCTTTACTCTGTATCTAACCCGTGCTGTACCTGCCCTGGGAGTGTTTGATGGGAAAGTGTAGAGGGAGCTTTACTCTGTATCTAACCCGAGCTGTACCTGCCCTGGGAGTGTTTGATGGGACAGTGCAGAGGGAGCTTTACTCTGTGTCTAACCCGTGCTGTACCTGCCCTGGGAGTGTTTGATGGGACAGTGCAGAGGGAGCTTTACTCTGTATCTAAGGCTAATGGGAGAGTCAGTTCAAGGTTCTATCCTGTTCTCTCATGCACTTTAAAGTCATACTGAGTAACAGAAGGTCGCACCTACATACTAATCTGCTGAAAAATATTTGAAGTGTTGGAAAAACGCCTGCAGCGACCTGCCGAGTGTATTGTACACAGAACAAGCTCAGGCAATCCTGGGCTCACACAATGCAAGACCAGATAATTGCAGATCCCCGCGAGCTTTATCTGTGTTGTGTTTGGCAGCTAGCCTGGACTTTGAAGGATTCTGTCAACGTAGCCGTTGATTATGTGGTAGATAGGGCAGGGCCAGATGCCTGCAGGAAATTTCCCTCCATCTCTTCTCATGCAACCTTGCAGCATGACAAATCTCAAAGCTCTAATTAACCTCCTCAAGAGACACATTAAAGGGACATTGTCTACTGCTGAATTTGTAATTAGGAGATACATCCCCTCCCTGCGGCCTCAGTCCCACCTTATCGCTGTGAACACAATGAACTATGGAAGAAGTCAAGGCCATTCAGCCCATCAATCTCACCCCTCCCACAGCCCGTGTACACTCTCCCCTATCACTGACTCTACACACCCATTTAATCTCCTCCCACAGCCCATGTACACTCTCCCCTATCACAGACTCTCCCCACCCATTGAATCTCCTCCCACAGCCCATGTACACTCTCGCCTATCACTGACTCTACCCACCCATTTAATCTCCTCCCACAGCCCATGTACACTCTCCCCTATCACAGACTCTACCCACCCATTTAATCTCCACCCACAGCCCATGTACACTCTCCCCTATCACAGATTCTCCCCACCCATTGAATCTCCTCCCACAGCCCATGTACACTCGACCCTATCACAGACTCTACCCACCCATTTAATCTCCTCCCACAGCCCATGTACACTCTCCCCTATCACAGACTCTACCCACCCATTTAATCTCCTCCCACAGCCCGTGTTCACTCTCTCCTATCACGGACTCTACCCACCCATTTAATCTCCCACAGCCCATGTACACTCTCCCCTATCACAGACTCTACCCACCCATTTAATCTCCCACAGCCCGTGTACACTCTCCCCTATCATGGACTCTACCCACCCATTTAATCTCCTCCCACACCCCATGTACACTCTCCCCTATCATGGACTCTACCCACCAATTTAATCTCCTCCCACAGCCCGTGTACACTCTCCCCTATCACGGACTCTACCCACCCATTTAATCTCCTCCCACAGCCCATGTACACTCTCCCCTATCACAGACTCTACCCACCCAGTTAATCTCCTCCCACAGCCCATGTACACTCTCCCCTATCACAGACTCTACCCACCCATTTAATCTCCTCCCACAGCCCACGTATACGCTCCCCTATCATGGACTCTACCCATCCATTTAATCTCCTCCCACAGCCCATGTACACTCTCCCCTATCATGGACTCTACCCACCCATTTAATCTCCTCCCACAGCCCATGTACACTCTCCGTTATCACGGACTCTACCCACCCATTTAACCTCCTGTATAAATAATCCCTGATCTCCACTGATAATCAACCGACACCCCAGCAGATATTCCCATCCTCACATCTCCACTATTCAACCACGACTGTCATCGCCCGTAACCCATAACCAGCCTCCCCGCACCAGCATGTTAACGATCAGATCGCTCAGTGCAGACCCCGAAACCACTCAGTGCCGTTTCCCTCCAGGTATTTTCGCAGCTCTTTCCTTTTTGGAGTGTGTGCCGTTGCGAGGATTTCAAATCCGCCGGTCAGAGACGGCTGGAGATCAGAGTTGTTGCGAGGGGTGTCGGGGGGGGCGTCCTGGTGCGAAGCCTCACGAGTCGCACGCTTGGATCTGCGGTGGTTCCCGCCACCTTCGGCCCACTCCCCTGTCCTGTGAGGGTCCGCACCAAGGGCAAAGGCGTACAACGTGACCCCATCTGTGTCCAATCCCAGCCACAGGCTCCAGAGTGGGTCAAAGGGAAGGTGTAACTCTCAGACTTTTTTTATTCGTTCCTGGGATGTGGGTGTCGCTGGCAAGGCCCAGCATTTATTGCCCATCCCTAGTTGCCCCTTGAGAAGGTGGTGGTGAGTCGCCTTCTTGAACCGCTGCAGTCCGTGTGGTGAAGGTGCTCCCACAGTGCTGTTAGGGAGGGAGTTCCAGGATTTTGACCCAGCGACGATGAAGGAACGGCCGATATATTTCCAAGTCAGGATGGTGCGTGTGACTTGGAGGGGAACTTGGAGGTGGTGGTGTTCCCATGCGCCTGCTGCCCTTGTCCTTCTAGGTGGAAGAGGTTGCGGGTTTGGGAGGTGCTGTCGAAGAAGCCTTGGCGAGTTGCTGCAGTGCATCTTGTAGATGGTCCACACTGCAGCCACGGTGCGCCGGTGGTGGAGGGAGTGAATGTTTAAGGTGGTGGATGGGGTGCCAATCAAGCGGGCTGCTTTGTCCTGGATGGTGTCGAGCTTCTTGAGTGTTGTTGGAGCTGCACTCATCCAGGCAAGTGGAGAGTATTCCATCACACTCCTTACTTGTGCCTTGTAGATGGTGGAAATAGAGTCATAGAGTCATAACGGCACAGAAGGAGGCCATTCGGCCCATCGAGTCCGTGCCGGCTCTCTGTAGAGCAATCCAGTCAGTCCCATTCCCCCCACTCTATCCCCGTAGTCCTTGTACCATCAACTAGTGGGCACAGCCTTTCCCCGTCTAGCCTATCCAAACCCGTCATAATCTTGTACACCTCTATCAAATCACCCCTCAACCTCCTTTGCGTTAATGGAAACAAATCCAGCTTCTCCAACCTGTCCTTGTAGCTAAGAACCCCCATCCCCCGGAACCATTCTGATAAATCTCCTCTGCCAATGGGGGCCTTGGTTTAAAGTCTCATCCGGATGACAGCACCCCCAGCAGTGCACTGAAGTACAATTTTGTTTATTTGATGAGAGTAATTCTTCCCCATCCCACCCCACCCCACCCCTCCACAAATGAAATTTAGCAAACTATTTTTCCTGAAGACAGCCCCCCACTTTAATTGCGGCGCATGAGAGGGGAGTCAGGGTTAAAGGGAAGATGTACTCTCACAGAATGGGTTAAAAGGGGAGGTGGAGGCTACGGAACTGCCACATAGAAACATAGAAGATCGGAGCAGGAGTAGGCCATTCGGCCCCTCGAGCCTGCTCCGCCATTCAATGAGATCATGGCTGATCATCCAAACTCAGTGCCCTGTACCTGCTTTCTCCCCATATCCCTTGATACCTTTAGCTTTAAGAAATATATCTAACTCATTCTTGAATATATTTAATGACTTGGCCTCAACTACCTTCTGTGGTAGAGAATTCCACAGGTTCACCACTCTCTGGGTGAAGAAATTCTTCCTCATTTCTGTCCTAAATGGCTTACCCCTTATCCTTAGATTATGACCCCTGGTTCTGGACTCTCCGACCATCGGGAACATTCTTCCTGCATCTAGTTTGTCCAGACCTGTCAGAATTTTATATGTTTCGATGAGATCCCCTCTCATTCTTCTATACTCCAGCGAGTATAAGCCCAATCGACCCAATCTCTCCTCATACGTCATTCCTGCCATCCCAGGTATCAGCCTGGTGAATCTTCGCTGAACTCCTTCCATGGCAAGAACATCCTTCCTCAGATAAGGTGATCAAAACTGCACACAGTACTCAAGGTGTGGTCTCACCAAGGCCCCATGATTGTAACCGTTCTGAGAATGCTGCCAAAACCCGGTGACGACACCAGTTTTCACCGAACCCATAACCCGGGCAGAGGGCATGATGGGAGAAGAGGGGCGGAGTCTGTGGGTGATGGCTGTGTGAGTTCTGATGTTTGTTTCTCCCTCATCACATGACGCGGGGTAGAAAGGGAAAGGTTTTTTTTTTAGATAGCAGACTTTAGGGGTCCGGTTTAGAGTTCAGAAGCCCCTCACTTGACCAACAGAAAAACACAACACTCTCTCTGGGCTCCAAAACCAGCGTCCGATCCGATAGTCGTTGCATCGCAGAAAGCTTAGGCTGCTCACAGAACCAGACAGAGAAAGTTCTGGAAATCCACAGCAGGTCCAGCCGCATCCAGAAAGAGAGGGGGACAGGGTAACATTGGGGGAGACAGGGTCTCAGTCCAATGAAGCAAGCGGGTCTCTCAGGGTCCCACTGTGCACTTCCTCAACTTGCTGCTTCGAGTTGCCATTTCCCTCTCGGGCAGATTTTCTCTTTATTATGTGGTTGATCGTGACGGGCAATTCGAATGTGAGACAAGGGAAAACGGAGAGTCCCAGGCGAGCATATCTCACTCTGTAACAGTGTCAATGATCGGGCAATTCTGTACTGTACAGCACGGGATAGATACAGAGTAAAGCTCCCTCTACACTGCCCCATCAAACACTCCCAGGGCAGGTACAGCACGGGTTAGATACAGAGTAAAGCTCCCTCTACACTGTCCCATCAAACACTCCCAGGGCAGGTACAGCACGGGTTAGATACAGAGTAAAGCTCCCTCTACACTGTCCCATCAAACACTCCCAGGGCAGGTACAGCACGGGGTTAGATACAGAGTAAAGCTCCCTCTACACTGTCCCATCAAACACTCCCAGGGCAGGTACAGCACGGGTTAGATACAGAGTAAAGCTCCCTCTACACTGTCCCATCAAACACTCCCAGGGCAGTTACAGCACGGGTTAGATACAGAGTAAAGCTCCCTCTACACTGCCCGATCAAACACTCTCAGGGCAGGTACAGCACGGGTTAGATACAGAGTAAAGCTCCCTCTACACTGCCCGATCAAACACTCCCAGGACAGGTACAGCACGGGTTAGATATAGAGTAAAGCTCCCTCTGCACTGTCCCATCAAACACTCCCAGGGCAGGTACAGCATGGGTTAGATACAGAGTAAAGCTCCCTCTACACTGTCCTGTCAAACACTCCCAGGGCAGGTACAGCACGGGGTTAGATACAGAGTAAAGCTCCCTCTACACTGTCCCCATCAAACACTCCCAGGGCAGGTACAGCATGGGTTAGATACAGAGTAAAACTCCCTCTACACTGTCCCCATCAAACACTCCCAGGGCAGGTACAGTACGGGGTTTGATACAGAGTAAAGCTCCCTCTACACTGTCCCATCAAACACTCCCAGGGCAGGTACAGCACGGGTTCGATACAGAGTAAAGCTCCCTCTACACTGTCCCATCAAACACTCCCAGGGCAGGTACAGCACGGGTTCGATACAGAGTAAAGCTCCCTCTACACTGTCCCCATCAAACACTCCCAGGGCAGGTACAGTACGGGGTTTGATACAGAGTAAAGCTCCCTCTACACTGTCCCATCAAACACTCCCAGGGCAGGTACAGCACGGGTTCGATACAGAGTAAAGCTCCCTCTACACTGTCCCGTCAAACACTCCCAGGGCAGGTACAGCACAGGGTTAGATACAGAGTAAAGCTCCCTCTACACTGTCCCATCAAACACTCCCAGGGCAGGGACAGCACGGGTTAGATACAGAGTAAAGCTCCCTGTACACTGTCCCATCTAACACTCCCAGGCCAGTTTATAAAGAGCCCCTTCTGCTACATTAGTTTGATCCATTTCCCACACCAGCAGTGTTGCTGGTCTGAGTCTGATTGCCAATTGGTGCCTAGTTCGGGAGTGGCCCAGAAGTGGAATGAGTCCCCTCACCCTGCTTCTGGTCGAACTCTCGTGGGATCCATGGGGTTAAGGGAGACGGTTGGAAAATTCTTTTCTGTTTTTAAATTTTTGCGAAGGGACTCATATCTGGGAGGGACAGCGTCACGTTTTAAACGGTCCCTCTCTTCTCTTTCACAGAAAGGCTATAGGAATCGGTTGCAAATGATCAAGGATGCATTACTGCAGTCTCACTTTTTCAGATCTCACGAGGTATGTTTGCAGTTTCTTGTTCTTGGGCGCGAGAAAAAATGTCCCTTCCCCTCAGGATGGGGCGAGTGTGGAATTGTCTGATTGCACTCTTGAGTGTTCAGCTTCAGAAGAAGGCACTCTAGACCCAAGTCATTATCTGGGTGCCTCCCACAGGGTCGGGTTGCCCCGGATACAAGAGCTTGTTTAGGGGAAGGAAAAGAGCGAGCTTGTCACTCACTGCTGGAATGTACACAGCAAGCTCCCACAAACAATTCAGGGAACACGTTAATACTTTGATAAGGAACAATCCAATGGGAGTGAGTGGGAAGGGGTTGGGTCCATTGGGATTGTGTACAATGGGACTGAATGGGAAGGGGTTTGGTCCATTGGGATTCCATACAATGGGAGTGAATGGGAAGGGGTTTGGGTCCATTGGGATTCCGTACAGTGGGAGTGAATGGGAAGGGGTTTGGTCCATTATATTGTGTACAATGGGAGTGAATGGGAAGGGGTTGGGTCCATTGAGATTGTGTACAATGGGAGTGAATGGGAAGGGGTTTGGTCCATTGGTATTGTGTACAATGGGAGTGAATGGGAAGCAGTTTGGTCCATTGGGATTGTGTACAATGGGAGTGAATGGGAAGAGGTTTGGTCCATTGGGATTGTGTACAATGGGAGTGAATGGGAAGGGGTTTGGGTCCATTGGGATTGTATACAATGGGAGTGAATGGGAAGGGGTTTGGGTCCATTGGGATTGTGTACAATGGGAGTGAATGGGAAGGGGTTTGGTCCATTGGGATTGTGCACAATGGGAATGAATGGGAAGGGGTTTGGTCCATTGGGATTGTGTACAATGGGAGTGAATGGGAAGGGTTTTGGTCCATTATATTGTGTACAATGGGAGTGAATGGGAAGGGGTTTGGGCCATTGGGACTTTGTACAATGGGAGTGAATGGGAAGGAGTTTGTGTACATTGAGATTCTGTACAATGGGAATGAATGGGAAGGGGTTTGGTCCATTGGGATTGTGTACAATGGGAGTGAATGGGAAGGGGTTTGGTCCATTGAGATTGTGTACAATGTGAGTGAATGGGAAGGGGTTTGGGCCATTGGGACTTTGTACAATGGGAGTGAATGGGAAGGAGTTTGGTCCATTGGGATTGTGTACAATGGGAGTGAATGGGAAGGGGTTTGGTCCATTGAGATTGTGTACAATGTGAGTGAATGGGAAGGGGTTTGGGTCCATTGGGATTGTGTACAATGGGAGTGAATGGGAAGGAGTTTGGTCCATTGGGATTGTGTACAATGGGAGTGAATGGGAAGGGGTTTGGGTCCATTTGGACGTCCGGTAGCCGTGAAAGGCGCTATATAAATGCAAGTCTTTTCTTTTTTCTCCTTTCACACTTCTCTGCATTAAATTTCATCTGCCGCGTGTCTGCCCACTGCACCAGTCTGTGTCCTCCTCGAGTACTACCCACAACGTGTGCCTTCTCTTCCCCCCTTCCCCCGCCCCAGGTTATTGGGAGCTCCCTGCTGTTCATCCACGAGAAGAAAGGACGGGTCAACATCTGGATGATCGACTTCGGGAAGACGACGGCCCTGCCTGAGGGCCAGACCTTGCACCACGACCGGGCCTGGGAGCAGGGGAACCGGGAGGACGGCTACCTGCTGGGACTCGACAACCTCCTGGACCTCTTCTCCGAAACCATGGCCAGACTGGATGCCCCGACTGAATTGGCCGACGAGGCCTAGAGGAGGTGGCCGTGGGGGTGGGGTTGTTGGAGGTCCAGGGGGGTCAACCTGGCAGATACCAGATGAACCGTTCCTTGGCCGCAGGTTGCATTGTGGGTGATGCGGAGGGAGGTGACCCGATTGACCTCTGGGAGGGACCGGCCCCATTGACCCCCAAGGGGTGAACCTTGAACCTTGGAGCAAAGGTCACAGTGTTAAAACACCCCGCATCCTCTCACGGCCCCCATGTCACCCGCCCGCTCCACAACACCTTCTGTTTATGCCCCCCCCACCCCCCGCCCACAATAACATACGGTCCCTCAGATAACCCTTCACCAAAGCACTGTGGGTGCGCATAATGGCACATTGGTCACTTTGGCCACGGCGCTGTTGGTTAGATACTGACCTTTCACCTTTGGGCCCAGGTTCCCCTCCAACCCAGACTGATAGGCTGCAAGGGTCATCGGTCTCCTGGCTTTTAGGGTCCATTGTGAAATGAGTGTGGGCGGTCTCGACACTGCCCCTAATCTGGCTTGAACTGGGAGTCTACAGGCAGTCTCACTTAGAGTGGCTACTGAGGATTTCGGAAATGTGTACAGGGGGTCTCTATTCTAAAGCTGGAGCTCAGGAACCTTGATGGGACAGTGTAGAGGGAGCTTTATTCTGTATCAAACCTGTGCTGTACCTGCCCTGGGAGTGTTTGATGGGACAGTGTAGAGGGAGCTTTACTCTGTATCTAACCTGTGCTGTACCTGCCCTGGGAGTGTTTGATGGGACAGTGTAGAGGGAGCTTTACTCTGTATCTAACCCGTGCTGTACCTGCCCTGGGAGTGTTTGATGGGAAAGTGTAGAGGGAGCTTTACTCTGTATCTAACCCGTGCTGTACCTGCCCTGGGAGTGTTTGATGGGGCAGTGTAGAGGGAGCTTTACTCTGTATCTAACCTGTGCTGCACTTGCCCTGGGAGTGTTTGATGGGACAGTGTAGAGGGAGCTTTACTCTGTATCTAACCCGTGCTGTACCTGCCCTGGGAGTGTTTGATGGGGACAGTGTAGAGGGAGCTTTACTCTGTATCTAACCCGTGCTGTACCTGCCCTGGGAGTGTTTGATGGGACAGTGTAGAGGGAGCTTTACTCTGTATCTAACCCGTGCTGTACCTGCCCTGGGAGTGTTTGATGGGGACAGTGTAGAGGGAGCTTTACTCTGTATCTAACCCGTGCTGCACCTGCCCTGTGAGTGTTTGATGGGAGGTTTTTGTGGTTTTCTGGCCTCACAATGCACTACAGTGGTTGACTGGAACAATTGACACTACTGTCGCACACAATGACTGGGAGATCTTTAGCCGCAACAATCTGTGAAGTCACGTCAAGATGTCCGATCGCTTTAGATACTCACCGAACAGCTACAAATCTCAGAGCTTTGAACTTTTGAAATCGGCCGCTCGAAAGCAGAAGGCATATTTTACGTGAAGATGATTTTAATTCTGGGACAGTGCCCGTCTGTGCCTGGGTGGCTGCTGGACTGAAAGATTGGGATAATTGGGAATGTTTAATCGTTTTCGTCAGATTTTCTGTGCAATGGGATAAAGGGGGGGAAGCTTTGGTCCGTCGAAATTCTATTGTTGCCGCTTCCCCCCCTCCCAGATCCGATCTGTCTTTATCGCGAGCTCCAAGGTGGCAAGGCAATCTTATATTAAACTACACGCTCCATAGAGTTGAACGAGAGTCTCCTGTCGCCCATTCATTCAAGTGAACACTCTGGAATCGCGCAAGTTGGCAACCTCAAGAAACGGCTCAGAGTCCCCGTGCCCTTTAACAGGCTTTTTCGATACGGATAACTCAGGAATAGCCACTCGTTCTCCCCTCCTCTGGACTCTGGGGAAATACGTGTTGGCAAAGTGACTGGACCCAGTTAAAGATGCAGTGTCCCAGTTGGCTGGTGCTGCTTTACATATAGGAATTGTCTTTATATTACCAGATTGTCGTAAAAACCCATCTGGTTCACTAATGCCCTTTCGGGAAGGAAATCTACCGTCCTTACGCGGTCTGGCCGGTATGTGACTCCAGACCCACAGCGATGTGGTTGACTCTTAACTGCCCCACTGAAATGGCCTAGCAAGCCACTCAAGGGCAATTAGGGATGGGCAATAAATGCTGGCCTTTCCAGCGACGCCCACATCCCATAAACAAATTTTAAAAAGAGGCCATTCGGCCCCTCGGGCCTGCTCCGCCATTCAATCAGATCATGGCTGATCTGTCCCTCAACTCCATTTACCCGCCTTTGCCCCACGTCCCTCGATACCCTTACACAACAAAAATTGATCAATCTCAGCCTTCAAAGCTCCAATTGACCCCCGGCATCCACAGCTGTTTTGGGGGGAGAGAGAGTTCCTGATTTCCACCACCCTTTGTGTGAAGAAGTGCTTCCTGACATCACCCCTGAACGGCCTGGCTCTAATTTTAAGGTTGTGCCCCCTTGTTCTGGACTCCCCCCACCAGAGGAAATAGTTTCTCTCTCTATCGACCCTATCGAATCCTTTAATCATCTTAAACACCGCGATTAGATCATCCCTTAATCTTCTAAACTCGAGGGAATACAAGCCCAGTCTGTGCAACCTGTCCTCGGAATTTAACCCTTTTAGCCCCCGGGTATCGTTCTGGTGAATCTGCGCTGCTCCCTCTCCGAGGCCAGTATATCCTTCCTGAGGAGCGGAGCCCAGGACTGAACACAGTGACTCTAGATGGGATCTGACCAGAGCTTTATCAAACCGTGACATACCTTCGTGTTCCAGCCCTGTTGAGATAAAGGCCAACATTCCAAGAGCTTTTTTCATTATTTTCTGTACCTGGTCCACGAGGTTTTAGCGGTTTCTGTACTTGGAGCCCTAAATCTCTCTGCTCCCCTACAGTCCCTGCTCTCTCGCCATTTAGAAAGTAGCCTGATCGATCTTCCTCAGGTCCAAAGTGGATGACCTCGCCCTTGCCCCACACTGGACTCCACCTGACGCAGTTTTGCCCACTCACTTAATTGCCCGGGGGGGCAGAAATTCAGACCCTCCCCCTTTAAGGAGGGTGGGGGGCCGGGAGGGGGAGAACATGAAGCAATGGGACAAGAATTTTGTCTAACGAGGTGACGCAAAGCAGCAGAGGTTTACAAACCATCAGCCGATGATCAGCAGGTATGTGAATGGCCCACCAGTCAGGAGACTCATACGGGATCATTGAGGATTGTCCCAGTTCGGAGGTGGTGACGGGGGAGGGGGAGGGGGAGATGCGGGAAGGGAGCAAAATTATAAAACGCTGGTTAGACCCCAGCTGGAGTACTGTGTCCAATTCTGGGCACCACACTTTAGGAAGGATGTCAAGGTCTTAGAGAGGGTGCAGAGGAGATTGACCAGAATGGTACCAGGGATGAGGAACTTAAGTGACTTGGAGAGACTGGAGAAGCTGGGGTTGTTCTCCTTAGAGCAGAGAAGGTTATGGGGAGATTGGCCAAAATGGTACCAGGGATGAGGGACTTCAGTGACATGGAGAGACTGGAGAAGCTGGGGTTGTTCTCCTTAGAGTAGAGAAGGTTAAGGGGAGATTGGCCAAAATGGTACCAGGGATGAGGGACTTCAGTGACGTGGAGAGACTGGAGAAGCTGGGGTTGTTCTCCTTAGAGCAGAGAAGGTTCAGGGGAGATTGACCAGAATGGTACCAGGGATAAGAGGCTTCAGTTATGTGGAGAGACTGGAGAAGCTGGGGTTGTTCTCCTTAGAGCAGAGAAGGTTAAGGGGAGATTTGATAGAGGCGTTCAAAATCATGAGGGATTTTGAAAGAGTAAATAAGGAGAAACTGTTTCCAGTGGCAGGAGGGTCGGTAACCAGAGGACACAGATTTAAAATAATTGGCAAAAGAACCAGAGGGGAGATGAGGAGAATGTTTTTTACGCAGCGAGTTGTTGTGATCTGGAACGCGCTGCCTGAAAGGGCGGTGGAAGCAGATTCAATAGTAACTTTCAAAAGGGAATTGAATAAATACTTGAAGGGGAGAAATGTGCAGGACTATGGGGGAAAGAGCAGGGGGGCAGCGGGACTAATGGGAGAGCTTCTTTCAAAGAGCCGGCACAAACATGATGGAACGAATGGCCTCCTTCCGCACTGTAAGATTCTATAATGGGGATGGGGAATTTCCTCTCTTAAATTGAAGATTAAGGCAGCCTGAGGCACTATATATGCGTCTTCCGGTAAGAGGTGAGGCCTGTCATCTGACCTGCAGGTGGAGAGAGCAGAGTTGGAGCTCGGGGGATGAGTCTGAAGAAGGATCGAGTGGGGGCGGCAATTGATGCTGGGTCAATTGTTAAATTTAAATCTGCGATTGCTAAGATTTTTGTTGACCAAAGGTATTAAGGGATATGGGCCAAAGGCGGGTAGATGGAGTTAGGTCACAGATCAGCCGTGATCTCATTGAATGGCGGAACAGGCTGGGGGGGGGGCTGAATGGCCTCCTCCTGTTCCTATGGTTAAGGGGGAGATCGAATACAGGGGTTAAAAATTAGTGCAAGGTTTTCAGAGGGCATATAGTGAAAGATTGTTCACACTGGTGGCTGAATTGATAACAAGGGGACACAGATTGAGGATTAACACGAGAGGAATGAAGATGAAATGTGTTGACACAAGGGGGCTATTCGAACATGGGGTGCTTCACCACAGGGGAGGCTATTGAGACTAGATCAACACTTGAAAGAGCACTCCAATTAGTCCCACTCCCCCTCACCCACTGCTCTTTCCCCATTGCCCTGCCAGTTTCTCCGATACAAGTATGAGGATTTGAAAAGAAAAATCATAAAAGGATACAGGGAAATGAGATTTGAACTTTAGAGGAAGAGCTAGCACCTACATAGGCGACGGGCCGAATGGCCTCTTGCGATGCAATTATGATGATTGTGAGGGCCCAGGTGTCCAAGCTATTCATCTTTCAGGCTTTCTCCTATTAGAATATCACAATGCAACGGAGTGGGTAGCACTCTCTAGGTGGGAGGCGCTAGGAGTGAGCAGGTGCTGCTGGATGCTTGATTACTGCAGGGAGTTGGAGTGAGTTTGTAAAAAGTTGGTGGTGGTGTTTTTTTTTCAGGTTTTAGGGCCTTTTTGATCCTTAAATCAGCTGCTGAGGGGCCCGGAGTGTTAGGAAGAGAAAACACGTTGGTGGTTCAGTGCGAGGATAAGGAGATACGAGCTTGGGATATTATCCCGGCGGTACATGAGGACTGCGGTGAGGGAAGCTGCTGTGCCTGTCGACCAAAGCCGAATGTTGGGTTTGAGGTGACGGTCAGTGGCCGCGAGGAGGTGGAAAGACTTTTATTGAGTTTGAAGGTTGGTGATAAGTTCTTGGAGGTAACTCTGCTATATTCTGAAAAGGTGGGGTGGTCTCATTCTTAAACGTGCCAGTTTATATTGAGGATGATATGCTAATCAAAAAGTTGGATTCGTGGGACATTAAAATTTGCTCGGCAATAAATAGGAGATACTATCCAGGAACGCAGGTAGCAGATAGAACCCGTTATGTAAAGGTGCGGTTCCCAGAGGGGGTGAAGTCATTGCCGTATAGCATGATACTCAAGACAATGGAAGGAGTGCAGTACTTCCAGGTACTGCATGATAACCAGGTGAAGGTTTATTAATATCTTGGACACGATGGTCTTGTAAGAAGCTGTCCAGACGTAATATAACTGCGGCGAGTCTGGACACATCGCTCGGAGCTGCAAGGCGGAGAGCTGTGGGGTGTGTCACAAAGGCCCCACCCGCTGTGAGTGTGAGGCAGAAGGAAGCCCCTTGAGTGACAAGGAGATGGGAGAAGGAGCAGGAGGTGTGAGTGGAGCGGCCGGAGGAGCGGAGCAGGCGGAGGACACAGCTGGTGAATGGAAGGAGAAAAGAGCGCAGGAAGAGGCAGAAAATTGCGGAGCAGAGAACAGGATAGAGATTACGGATAATACGGCTCGACTCTCCCTAAAGAATCTGGTCTCTGCGGGGGGAGAGGAGGCGGGAGCGGGGTGCGGGGTAAGTGTAAGTTCTCCAAAGGAAGACGGGGAGTCGGACATCTCGGGGAGCAGGAGGGGGCAAGACAAGAAGAGGGTGCAAGAGGCAGGAGCCTTAAAGGGGCAGCAGGACGGGAGTCGGGAGACAAAGACGCCAGAAGGGAGCAAGATAGGTGCAGATGCGCCATTGTCCCAGAGAGAGAAGGAACGGGGAGCAAGGGTTAGCGGTGGAGATGAGGCCGAAGGCACTGTTGGAGAAACCGTGATAGCAGGAAGACTCTCTAAGGGAGGTTATGTATCTGATGGGGAGCAGGGACGGGAGGTTACAGAAGAACTCGAGAGTGAGGAGTCAGAGGGGGGCAGAGACATGGAAGTGAGGGGTGGGGTGGCATCGTGTGGAAAGGGAAAGGTTAGTGAGGGGCAGAAGGAGGGAGAAGGGGCAGCTCCTCGACCCAAACCTAATGGAAGGAAGAGGCTGAAACTGCAGGGAAGGTTCAAACAGGAGGTGAAAAGAGCCGGAGGCTGCAGGAGAAAGCAACAGCTGCCCGAAAAGTTGGGAAGGAGCAGGAGAGGAGGGAGGGGCCGGAGATTAAACGATGGGGGGATTATCAGGCACACTTCCCTTATTCGGAGCCATGATTACTGATCAATTTCTAAAGTACAATAGATTAGTATATGTTATGGGAGACAAATTAAACTTCAGGGTTTGATGTTAATATGTGGTGGAGGAATGGCTGTGCAGAGCGGCGGAATGGATTTGTCTGATACAATGGAATGATCACGATGTTGTAAATGTTTATAATGTTCAATAAATAATATATTAAAAAAGTGGGTAGCACTCTCGCCTCTGAGTCAGAAGGTCGTGGGTTCAAGTCCCACTCCAGAGACTTGAGCACAAAATTCAGGCTGACACACTGCAGTACTGAGGGAGCGCCGCACTGTCGGAGGGGCAGTACTGAGGGAGCGCCGCACTGTTGGAGGTACCGTCTTTCGAATGAGACGTTAAACCGAGGCCCCATCTGCCCTCTCAGGTGGATGTAAAAGATCCCATGGCCACTATTGGAATAAGAGCAGGGGAGTTCTCCCCGGTGTCCTGGGACCAATATTTATCGCTCCATCAACATCGGTGAAACAGAATAGCCGCTCATTATCACAATGCGTTGTGTGGGAGCTTGCTGTGCGCAAATTGGCTGCCGCGTTTCCTACATTACAACAGTGACTACACTTCAAAAGTACTTCATTGGCTGTAAAGCGCTTTGGGACATCCGGTGGTCGTGAAAGGCGCCGGAGAAATGCAAGTCTTTTCCTTCAATGATGTCCATTGTGGGATTCAATGTGAGGGGCTTTAATACAATGGTTGTGAGTGTTGTCTGTAAATGTGCTGCCTCCACTTGTGGTGTACACGCGCTGTGTAAGTATATCAAGATTTTCTCCTTCACAATTAAACAGAAAACATTTGACATTGGCTGGAATATTAATCGGCTTCTCCTCACCCCAATGTGGACTCCCTCCATGTTACTGAGTGACAGTGTGAGGGAGCTGGATTAACATCAGTAGAGATACAGTCAGTAACACAGGGCACTGGGGAGAAGGGTTACTGAGTGACAGTGTGAGGGAGCTGGATTAACATCAGTAGAGATACAGTCAGTAACACAGGGCGCTGGGGGAGAGGGGTTACTGAGTGACAGTGTGAGGGAGCTGGATTATCAGTAGAGATACAGTCAGTAACACAGGGCGCTGGGGGAGAGGGGTTACTGAGTGACAGTGTGAGGGGCTGGATTAACATCAGTAGAGATACAGTCAGTAACACAGGGCACTGGGGAGAAGGGTTACTGAGTGACAGTGTGAGGGAGCTGGATTAACATCAGTAGAGATACAGTCAGTAACACAGGGCGCTGGGGGAGAGGGGTTACTGAGTGACAGTGTGAGGGAGCTGGATTATCAGTAGAGATACAGTCAGTAACACAGGGCGCTGGGGGAGAGGGGTTACTGAGTGACAGTGTGAGGGGCTGGATTAACATCAGTAGAGATAGTCAGTAACACAGGCCGCTGGGGGAGAAGGGTTACTGAGTGACAGTGTGAAGGAGCTGGATTAACATCAGTAGAGATAGTCAGTAACACAGGGCGCTGGGGGAAAGTGGTTACTGAGTGACAGTGTGAGGGAGCTGGATTAACATCGGTAGAGATACAGTCAGTAACACAGGGCACTGGGGAGAAGGGTTACTGAGTGACAGTGTGAGGAAGCTGGATTAACATCAGTAGAGATACAGTCAGTAACACAGGTCGCTGGGGGAGCAGGGTTACTGAGTGACAGTGTGAAGGAGCTGGATTAACATCAGTAGAGATAGTCAGTAACACAGGGCGCTGGGGGAGAGGGGTTACTGAGTGACAGTGTGAAGGAGCTGGATTAACATCAGTAGAGATAGTCAGTAACACAGGGCGCTGGGGGGAAAGGGGTTACTGAGTGACAGTGTGAGGGAGCTGGATTAACATCAGTAGAGATACAGTCAATGACACAGGGCGCTGGGGGAGAGGGGTTACTGAGTGACAGTGTGAGGGAGCTGGATTAACATCAGTAGAGATACAGTCAATGACACAGGGCGCTGGGGGAGAGCGGTTACTGAGTGACAGTGTGACGGAGCTGGATTAACATCGGTAGAGATAGTCAGTATCACAGGGTGCTGGGGGAGAGGGGTTAGGATTAACATCAGTAGAGATACAGTCAGTAACACAGGGTCTGGGGGAGAGGGGTTACTGAGTGACAGTGTGAGGGAGCTGGATTAACATCAGTAGAGATACAGTCAGTAACACAGGGCTCTGGGGGAGAGGGGTTACTGAGTGACAGTGTGAGGGGCTGGATTAACATCAGTAGAGATAGTCAGTAACACAGGCCGCTGGGGGAGAAGGGTTACTGAGTGACAGTGTGAAGGAGCTGGATTAACATCAGTAGAGATACAGTCAGTAACACAGGGCGCTGGGGGTGAAGGGTTACTGAGTGACAGTGTGAGGGAGCTGGATTAACATCAGTAGAGATACAGTCAGTGACACAGGGGGAGAGGGGTTACTGAGTGACAGTATGAGGGGCTGGATTAACATCAATAGAGATACAGTCAGTAACACAGGGCACTGGGGGAGAGGGGTTACTGAGTGACAGTGTGAAGGAGCTGGATTAACATCAGTAGAGATAGTCAGTAACACAGGCCGCTGGGGGAGAAGGGTTACTGAGTGACAGTGTGAAGGAGCTGGATTAACATCAGTAGAGATAGTCAGTAACACAGGCCGCTGGGGGAGAAGGGTTACTGAGTGACAGTGTGAGGGAGCTGGATTAACATCAGTAGAGATACAGTCAGTGACACAGGGCGCTGGGGGAGAGGGGTTACTGAGTGACAGTGTGAGGGAGCTGGATTAACATCAGTAGAGATACAGTCAGTAACACAGGGCGCTGGGGGAGAGGGGTTACTGAGTGACAGTGTGAGGGAGCTGGATTAACATCAGTAGAGATACAGTCAGTGACACAGCGCTGGGGGAGAGGGGTTACTGAGTGACAGTGTGAGGGAGCTGGATTAACATCAGTAGAGATACAGTCAGTGACACAGCGCTGGGGGAGAGGGGTTACTGAGTGACAGTGTGAGGGAGCTGGATTAACATCAGTAGAGATACAGTCAGTGACACAGGGGGAGAGGGGTTACTGAGTGACAGTATGAGGGGCTGGATTAACATCAATAGAGATACAGTCAGTAACACAGGGCACTGGGGGAGAGGGGTTACTGAGTGACAGTGTGAGGGAGCTGGATTAACATCAGTAGAGATACAGTCAGTAACACAGGGCGCTGGGGAGAGGGGTTACTGAGTGACAGTGTGAGGGAGCTGGATTAACATCAGTAGAGATACAGTCAGTGACACAGAGCGCTGGGGGAGAGGGGTTACTGAGTGACAGTGTGAGGGAGCTGGATTAACATCAGTAGAGATAGTCAGTAACACAGGGCGCTGGGGGAGAGGGGTTACTGAGTGACAGTGTGAAGGAGCTGGATTAACATCAGTAGAGATAGTCAGTAACACAGGGCGCTGGGGGGAAAGGGGTTACTGAGTGACAGTGTGAGGGAGCTGGATTAACATCAGTAGAGATACAGTCAATGACACAGGGCGCTGGGGGAGAGGGGTTACTGAGTGACAGTGTGAGGGAGCTGG
The DNA here is from genome assembly GCA_030390025.1 of Squalus acanthias. NCBI lineage: Eukaryota > Metazoa > Chordata > Chondrichthyes > Squaliformes > Squalidae > Squalus > Squalus acanthias. Next base: position 634,853 of record JASTWF010000041.1, read on the forward strand.
ATTAACATCAGTAGAGATACAGTCAATGACACAGGGCGCTGGGGGAGAGCGGTTACTGAGTGACAGTGTGACGGAGCTGGATTAACATCGGTAGAGATAGTCAGTATCACAGGGTGCTGGGGGAGAGGGGTTAGGATTAACATCAGTAGAGATACAGTCAGTAACACAGGGTCTGGGGGAGAGGGGTTACTGAGTGACAGTGTGAGGGAGCTGGATTAACATCAGTAGAGATACAGTCAGTAACACAGGGCTCTGGGGGAGAGGGGTTACTGAGTGACAGTGTGAGGGGCTGGATTAACATCAGTAGAGATAGTCAGTAACATAGGCCGCTGGGGGAGAAGGGTTACTGAGTGACAGTGTGAAGGAGCTGGATTAACATCAGTAGAGATACAGTCAGTAACACAGGGCGCTGGGGGTGAAGGGTTACTGAGTGACAGTGTGAGGGAGCTGGATTAACATCAGTAGAGATACAGTCAGTGACACAGGGGGAGAGGGGTTACTGAGTGACAGTATGAGGGGCTGGATTAACATCAATAGAGATACAGTCAGTAACACAGGGCACTGGGGGAGAGGGGTTACTGAGTGACAGTGTGAAGGAGCTGGATTAACATCAGTAGAGATAGTCAGTAACACAGGCCGCTGGGGGAGAAGGGTTACTGAGTGACAGTGTGAAGGAGCTGGATTAACATCAGTAGAGATAGTCAGTAACACAGGCCGCTGGGGGAGAAGGGTTACTGAGTGACAGTGTGAGGGAGCTGGATTAACATCAGTAGAGATACAGTCAGTGACACAGGGCGCTGGGGGAGAGGGGTTACTGAGTGACAGTGTGAGGGAGCTGGATTAACATCAGTAGAGATACAGTCAGTAACACAGGGCGCTGGGGGAGAGGGGTTACTGAGTGACAGTGTGAGGGAGCTGGATTAACATCAGTAGAGATACAGTCAGTGACACAGCGCTGGGGGAGAGGGGTTACTGAGTGACAGTGTGAGGGAGCTGGATTAACATCAGTAGAGATACAGTCAGTGACACAGCGCTGGGGGAGAGGGGTTACTGAGTGACAGTGTGAGGGAGCTGGATTAACATCAGTAGAGATACAGTCAGTGACACAGGGTGCTGGGGGAGAAGGTTACTGAGTGACAGTGTGAGGGAGCTGGATTAACATCAGTAGAGATACAGTCAGTAACACAGGGCACTGGGGGAGAGGGGTTACTGAGTGACAGTGTGAGGGAGCTGGATTAACATCAGTAGAGATACAGTCAGTGACAGGGCACTGGGGGAGGGGTTACTGAGTGACAGTGTGAGGGAGCTGGATTAACATCATTAGAGATACAGTCATTAACACAGAGCGCTGGGGAGAGGGGTTACTGAGTGACAGTGTGAGGAAGCTGGATTAACATCAGTAGAGATACAGTCAGTGACACAGGGTGCTGGGGGAGAGGGTTACTGAGTGACAGTGTGAGGGAGCTGGATTAACATCATTAGAGATACAGTCAGTGACACAGGGTGCTGGGGGAGAGGGTTACTGAGTGACAGTGTGAGGGAGCTGGATTAACATAAGTGGAGAAACAGTCAGTGACACAGGGCGCTGGGGGGAGAGGGGTTACTGAGTGACAGTGTGAGGGAGCTGGATTAACATCATTAGAGATACAGTCAGTGACACAGGGTGCTGGGGGAGAGGGTTACTGAGTGACAGTGTGAGGGAGCTGGATTAACATAAGTGGAGAAACAGTCAGTGACACAGGGCGCTGGGGGGAGAGGGGTTACTGAGTGACAGTGTGAGGGAGCTGGATTAACATCAGTAGAGATACAGTCAGTAACACAGGGCACTGGGGACTGAAACCTTCATCCGTGCCTTTGTTACCTCCTGACTCGACTATTCCAACGCTCTCCTGGCTGGCCTCAGATCCTCCATAAACTTGAGGTCATCCAAAACTCTGCTGCCTGTATCCTAAACTGCACCAAGTCCCGCTCACCCTTCACCCCCTGTGCTCGCTGACCTGTATTGGCTCCCGGTCCAGCTACACCTCCAATTTAAAATTCCTGGGCGAGATCCTGCTTCCTGCGGCGATGCACCCTCCCATTAAAGTTTAAGGTGGAACGGTGCAGAGTCCAGGGCAAGAGTCAGAACCGAGGGCGCGCTTCGCACTGCGTCGAAGCAGGGGGCGGATGGTGGTGTGGGGGCTGCGTTCTGGGAAAGTGGGTTGAGCAAGGAGGTTGCTGGATCAGGGATTTCACAGGAGCTGAACGCGGTCCACGCGAAGGGTTCTCGGCAAACCGCCTTTACAGATCCTTACAGCAGTCGTGATTCATTGCGTCCTCCCTCTCCGCATTTATATAGCGCCTTTGACGGAGTAAAATGTCCCAAGACGCTTCACAGGAGCGTTATCGGACAAAATTTGACAGCGAGCCACATAAGGAGATATTAGGGACAGGCGACCAAAAGCTTGGTCAAAGAGGTCGGTTTTAAGGAGCGTCTTAAAGGAGGAGAGAGAGGCGGAGAGGTTTAGGGAGGGAGTTCCAGAGCTCAGGGCCCCAGGCAGCTGAAGGCACGGCCGCCAATGGTGGAGCGATGGAAATCGGGGGATGCTCAAGAGGCCGGAATTGGTGGAGCGCAGAGATCTCGGAGGTTTGTGGGGCTGGAGGGGGTTACAGAGCTAGAGAGAACTGGTCACTGTGGCTGCTGACCGGGGTTGGAAAGGGAGCCTCGCTGAGAGTGAAGCACTTCGATTTTGCCGTGTAGCAGTCTCACCGCACCTGGACTACTGCATACAGTTTTGGTGTCCATACTTAAGAAAAGACATACTTGCTCTCGAGGCAGTACAAAGAAGGTTCACTCGGTTAATCCCGGGGATGAGGGGATGGACATATGAGGAGAGGTTGGGTAGATTGGGACTCTACTCATTGGAGTTCAGAAGAATGAGAGGCGATCTTATTGAAACATATAAGATTGTGAAGGGGTTGGATCGGGTGGATGCGGGGAGGATGTTCCCGATGATGAGTGAAACTAGAACTAGGGGGCATAGTTTTAGAATAAGGGGCTGCTCTTTCAAAACTGAGATGAGAAGGAACTACTTCACTCAGAGGGTGGTAGGTCCATGGAATATGCTGCCCCAAAAAGCTGTAGAAGCTACATCATTACATAAATTTAAAACAGAAATAGACAGTTTGCTAGAAGTAAAGGGAATTAAGGGTTACGGGGAGCGGGCAGGAATTTGGACATGAGTCTAGGTTCGGATCGGTCATGGCCCTGTGGGTAGCGTAGCGGGCCTAGGGGCCGTGTAGCCTGATCCTGCTCCTATTTCGTGTGTCCAATTCTGTTAGGTTCAGGAGATGGTTCTGTGATAGTAGATTGGCGGTTAGGATCAGATCAGCCATGATCTTATTGAATGGTGGAGCAGGCTCGAGGGGCCAATTCACCTACTCCTGCTCCTATTTCTTATGTTCTTACTCCGCCAGCTGTACCCTGCAATGCAGACAAGCTCCGGATTCCCGACTCGGACGGTGGGGACCACGAGACTCCCCCCCAACCCCCTCTATTAAAAGTGGAGCTCTCAGTGCTTCTAAAGTCTGGCTCCCTGCTCAAAGGGTTCACAGCAGGAGACGGCAGAGAGAGAGAGAGAGAGAGAGAGAGCTGGCTTGCCCTGAACGGGATGCAGCAATCGTCACAAAACAATTGAGAGAGGAACTGTTGCTTTGTGTAAAACACACACGAGTTACGAATAGGAAGTGTTGGCACATTCCACATTAACATCCGGCTACAAAACTTGGCTATCTCGCTTAAATTGAAATACTCCACCTCTCTGTCCCCTCTGCTGGCTTGTTTTGTCCAGGAATGGCACGGATACACACTGAGGCCTGGAATGTAAAATGTCACTTCAAAAGGCAGCGGTGACAGAATCACTTGATGCCGGTCCATCGGAGCTGATCGAGCGTGGTCAAAGCTTCGATGCTGGGGATGTTGGCCTGAGCAAGAACACTCTGACGTTGGTGCACCCATCCTGCCAATGGATTTGGCATCGAAGCTTTGACCACGCTCGATCAGCTCCGATGGACGGGTCACATCGTCCGCATGCCCGATACGAGACTCCCGAAACAAGCGCTCTACTCGGAGCTCCGAAACGGCAAGAGAGCCCCAGGTGGGCAGAGAAAACGCTTCAAGGACACCTTCAAAGCCTCCTTGAAAAAGTGAACATCCCCACTGACACCTGGGAATCCCTGGTCCAAGACCGCACACAAAGTGGAGGAGAAGCATCCGGGAAGGCGCCGAACACCTCGAGTCTCTTCGCCGGGAGCAAGCGCAGGCAGCGGAAGGAGCGCACGTCAACCCAAGCACCCCACCCACCCGCCCCTTCAACCACCGTCTGCCCCACCTGTGACAGAGACTGTAGGTCCCGCATTGGACTCATCAGTCACCTGAGAACTCTTTTTTAATGTGGAAGCAAGTCATCCTCGGTCCCGAGGGACTGCCTAAGAAGAGAAGACAACGACTTGATGCCGGTTACCTGGCAGGGCTATACCAGTTGCCCCCATCGCTGCCAGCAGGCTTCTCACGGGCTGACTCTGCCCTGGGGACAGAACGAGAGACTGGAGACAGATTTGTGAAAGAGATCCTTTTAAGCTCACTTGACGGGCAGCCGTTCATTCTGGGGTCTCTCCAATTCTTCCAAAAGAGACTGGAGGGGCCGCTTCAGTAGACGACACCAGGTTTATGTTCGGGATGCTTAAGAGAGTCACCGAAGTGTTGAGTTGTATTTGAGGTGGTGTGCTGGTTAAAAGCTCTGTAATCAAGTCAAATCTACTTTTTCCCCATTTGATGAGGCTGAATGGCAGCTTGTGGCCAGAGTCCAACAACACGTTTTTATGATCCTGTTCTCCGCGAGAGTAGCAATTAAGGGGGACTCCCGTCAACTGTGTGAGCCAATTACAATAAAAAGGGCTTCTCTTAGACCCCGGGGTGCTCGGCTGTGTGAATATATTTATTTCCTCGAGCCTGCTACATAGGAGTAGGCCATTCTGCCCCTCGAGCCCCATGGCTGATTTTCGCCCCCATCCCCATATCCCTCGATTCCCCTAGAGTCCAAAAATCTATCTCAGCCTTGAATATACTCAACGACTGAGCCTCCACAGCCCTCTGGGGTAGAGAATTCCAAAGATTCACCACCCTCGGAGTGAAGAAATTCCTCCTCATCTCAGTCCTAAATGGCCAACACCTTATTCTGAGACTGTGACCCCTGGTTCTAGACTCTCCAGCCAGGGGAAACATCCTCCCTGCATCTACCCTGTCTCTAAGAAATGTTTTATGTTTCAAAGAGCTCACCTCTCAAACTTCTAAACTCCAGAGAGTATCGGCCCATTCTACTCAATCTCTCCTCACTGGACAGCCCTCTCATCCCAGGAATCAATCTAGTGAACCTTCGTTGCACCCCCTCTAAGGCAAGTATATCTTTCCATAGGTAAGGAGAGTAAAACTGTGCACAGTACTCCAGGTGTGCTCTCACTATATAATTGCACTATATAATCTCTTCACTTCACCTGACGAAGGAGCAGCGCTCTGAAAGCTTGTGATTTCAAATAAAACTGTTGGACTATAACCTGGTGTTGTGCGACTTCTCACATTATATAATTGCAGCAAGACTTCCTCACTCTTAGACTCCAACCCCCTTGCAATAAAGGCCAACATACCATCCCGCCTTCCGAATTGCTTGCTGTACCTGCATGTTAACTTTCTGTGATTTGTGGACAAGGACGCCCAAATCCCTCTGAACACCAACATTTACTGGTCTCTCGCCCACACAGGAACAGTTGACCCATTCAGCCCCTCAAGCCTGTTACGTAGGAACAGGAGTTAGGCCCATTCAGCCCCTCGAACCTGTTCCCCGTTCAATCCGATCGTGGCTGATCTGTATCTCAACTCCATTCTCTACCACAGAAGGCAGTAGAGGCCAATCATTAAATATATTCAAGAAGGAGTTGGATATATTTCTTAAGGCTAAAGGGATCAAGGGATATGGGGAGAAAGCAGGGACAGGGTACTGAATTTGGATGATCAGCCATGATCTCATTAAATGGCGGAGCAGGCTCGAGGGGCCGAATGGCCTACTCCTGCTCCTATCTTCTATGCTTCTATTTACCCGCCTTAACTCTATATCCTTTAGCGAACAAAAATCTATCAATCGCAGTCTTGAAAGCGCCAATTAACCTCCAGCATCCACAGCCTTTTGGGGAGAGTTCCAGATTTCCACTGCCCTTTCTGTGGAATTAGTGCTTCTTGATTTCACTCCTGAACGACCGAGCTCTCATTTTAAGATTGCGGCCCCTTGTTCTGGATTCCCTTGAACATTTTAAGGACCTCGATTAAATTACCCAACGACCTTGTAAACCCAAGGAAATATAAAGCAAGTTTATGCAAGCCGTCCTCCTGATTTAACCCTTTGGGCCCTGAACTGAGGAGTAGGCTGCTGCATACCAAATAAGGCTGAGTTTTATTTTACTCATTCACGGGATCTGGGTGTCGCTGGCAAGGCCCAGCATTTATTGCCCATCCCTAATTGCCCTCGAGAAGGTGGCGGTGAGCCGCCGCCTTGAACCGCTGCAGTCCGTGTGGTGAAGGTGCTCCCACAGTGCTGTTAGGGAGGGAGTTCCAGGATTTTGACCCAGCGACGATGAAGGAACGGCCGATATATTTCCAAGTCAGGCTGATGTGTGACTTGGAGGGGAACTTGGAGGTGGCGGTGTTCCCGTGCGCCTGCTGCCCTTGTCCTTCTAGGTGGTAGAGGTCACGGGTTTGGGAGGTGCTGCCGAAGAAGCCTTGGCAAGTTGCTGCAGTGCATCTTGTAGATGGTACACACTGCAACCACGGTGCGGCGGTGGTGGAGGGAGTGAATGTTTAAATTAGGAGTGAATGTTTAATAGTTACCCAGGCTTTGAGGGGCGATTGCCTGGGTTTACCCGAGCTAGCCCATAACCAGGTATGGAATATTTTTAGTCCCCCCGGCCTAATTTTAAAAGACGGATTCTTAAGGCCTGCTGAATAATGAGTTTAGGTGGAGAGAGGCGAGTGCGGTCACTTGGCGTCAGAGGTCTATTCGACCGTGAGCACCTTCGCAGCAGAATCTGATCTCACCCGAGGCCTGCCCGCAGGCACTTTCCACGCGAGGGTCGCGGGGGCGGAGTGCAGGAGCAGGAGTGACGTCCCCTCTCGGTCAGGCACTCGGGCGTCGGATCCCTCGCAGAGGGCAGACTCTGACCGGGCTGGGCGCTGCCAATCCTGGCCGCGGGCAAATGCCACAGGGAGGTCCGCCAGAGGCCGGAACCCAACGCAGAAAGCCAGCTGGGACTCCACAAGCATAATCTGATCTGCAATGTTCCAGTTCGTGCTGTTGCCTGCACTGTCCCCGGTCTCTTATTGTTCTACATCAGACCCCCTACAATTAAGACTGGCAGCCCTCCCACTGCTGTCTCTCTCTGGTATGTAAACAGTATCGAATATCTTCCACCTCTCGTCTGAAACAGATTAAGCACAGTTCAACTGTTCAACTCTCGGGAGCTGTGTCTCTGAAACTATATATCCCTCGATCTTGGTTTAATTGGCCCTGTTCCGCTGAGCAAGTTAGTGCAAAGCTCTACAGTGTCAGCCGTGGCTCTGGTCTCTCTCTCGTCTCTGATTCAGAAGGTCGTGGGTTCGAGTCCCACTCCAGAGACTTGAGCACAAAATCCAGGCCCACACTCCCAGTGCAGTGCTGATGGAGCGCCGCACTGTCGGAGGTGCTGTCTTTCGGATGAGACGTTAAACCGAGGCCCCGTCCGCCCTCTCAAGTGGACGTAAAAGATCCCGCGGCCACTATTGGAAGAAGAGCAGGGAATGTTCTCCCCGCTGTCCTGGGGCCAATATTTATCCTTCAGTCGACATCACTAAAACATGATCTGGTCGTTATCACATTGCTGTTTGTGGGAGCTTGCTGTGCGCAAATTGGCTGCCGCGTTTCCTACATTACAACAGTGACCGCACTTCAAAAAGTACTTCATTGGCTGTAAAGCGCTTTGGGACGTCCCGAGGTGGTGAAAGGCGCTGGAGAAACACAAGTTCCTTCTTTTTAAGAGGTCATTTGCCTCCTTCCAAGGCGAAAGAGACGGAGGATGATTTAGCCTTCCCCGTGGAACTATATCCCAGCAAGGAACGATGGTCAGATCGTCAAATACTTGAAGGGGACAAATTTGCAGGGCTATGGGGGAAAGAGCAGGGGCAGGGGGGGAGTGGGACTAATTGGGGAGCTCTTTCAAAGAGCCGGTACAGTCACGATGGGCTGAACGGCCTCAATCTGTGCTGTATCATTCGAGGGAGCTGATTATGGAGGATTGGCACTGAAAGAAAGCACCCGTCAAACACCTTGCAATTCACCGTAAGACACAGAAACCCTTTGTTTTTTTTAAATAATTGCACTTAAACATCTTTTATTACATAAGTTGTGTGTGGGTTTTTTTTATATAATTTTTTTTTACACATGTGTATGAACACGGATTAACACTCATATTACACAGGTGGATGAGGGGGGAGGGGGCTGCCAGCACGCACGCACACACGTTTACACACACACAGCGTGTCGATGGTGTGCAAGGGACCAGTGGAGACATCTCGCACGCCCACACTAGCATCTACTGCACAGCCAGGCCCGATACATTCTTTGGAAGTAAAAGGGGAAGGGGGCTCAACATTTGATCTGCACACTTAAACCCCCCTACCCCCACCATCCTGAAGGCAACCAGCTCTCGCTGGGATACGGATTCCACATACCCTCTGGCACCGCGCACGAGTGCCCTTATTTTTAAAAAAAAAACATGCCAGCTATTCGATCGCAGTTGGCAACACGGTCAGGCCTGGTCTCGGCCTCACCCGACGACTCGTACACTTTCCAGTGACCAGAAGCCGATTCCACATTGTGGCCCCCACTCCCTCCCTCCCTAATAGAAGGTCGGTGGGGATGATTCGAGCTCTTGGTTAAGACTGGCCAGCTGGGCACAGATCGAGGCTGGGATCGTGTTTCGGGCACACCTAGATCTGGGGGAGTGGGTGGAGGGCGTTATGATGCGTAATTGTTGCAACCGTTGCCAGTAATGAACTGAGGCGCTGAATACTCGGCAGTACGCAGTCCGTTTGAGACCCGACTTGGTCACTTCTACGAACAGCCCGTTCGGGAGCACAGACCGCAGTCCCTTCAGCCAGAGACACGCACACAACACAGAGGCAGAGGCTGCGTGTGTGTGTCAGTGTAACCGAAATCGGAAACGCACGTCAGACAGAGTGGATTTCTCTGCACTTAAGTCTTGTCTACGCGTGGTTGACACATGCTGGTGAAGTGTTTTTGATTTAAACGCTGCAGCGAAGTGCCACTTGAGCAGCAGCTGCAGCCTGTCCCACTCGCCCGCCCTTCTGCACAAGAACCACATAGGGCTGGAACCGGGAGCGCGCAGACCCCCAGACTGTTCGAGTTTCGAGATGCTTTATGACTAAACCCCTCTCCCACCCCACCAAAAAAAAAATGGGTGCTCGTTACATAAGCATCAGCCATATATCCCCCCCACCCCGCCACCCACCCTCCAACTCCTCCCACATTTCCACCTCTTCTGAAGGGGCCCAGGTCCTGTTGGGAGGTGGCACCGCAGCGCCACCTCTGGGCGGGAGGATGCAATTACAGCGTGACACGTTGACATAGCCAATTCCCAGCAGAAATGTGGACAAAGGAATTGATAATGGGGAAAAGTACACACAGAAGCTCGATATTTAATATAATTAAGATGATTCAGAACGGTTGAGGTGTGAACGATCAGGCCCAGCTACAGGGCGTTGAGTTCATTATCCGGCGAGTGTTGTCACCAAAATTAAATCTTAAAAATTCTCTCTCTCTATATGTATATACATTTCAATTAAAAATCTCAAATCATCTTCCATACATGCAGTATAAATGAACTCACCAGGAAAATTGGGACTAGCAGGTCTAATTCACTCTGCCTTTCTCATCCGTGAAATATTGCTCCAGATTTCATGTCGAGTTAATGTAGAAATTAATAAAAACAGTGCAAAATTTTGGGGGTACTAACTTTCAGGCCGTTCGAAAAATTTTTTTTTTTTACATTTTATAGCATGCCAGTATATTTTTGATTCTAATGCTGCCCCCCCCCCCCCCGCCCCCCCCCACGGTTACTTTAGTTCTAAACTGTCCCTAACCTCTGAGATTTGGACAGTCTCCACACCACCAACTTGTATTTAATACAGCGCCTTTAACGTAGTAAAACGTCCCAGGGTGCTTCACAGGAGCGATTATCAGACTGAATTTGACACCGAGCCACATAAGGCGATATTAGGACAGGGGTCAAAGAGGTCGGTTTTAAGGAGCGTCTTAAAGGAGGAGAGAGAGAGGCGGAGAGGTTTAGGGAGGGAATTCCAGACTTTAGGGCCCAGGCAGCTGAAGGCACGGCCGCCAGTGGTGGAGCGATTAAAATCGGGGGATGCTCAAGAGGCCAGAAATGGAGGAGCGCAGAGATCTCGGGGGTTGTAGGAGATTACAGAGATGGGGAGGGAGCGAGGGCCATGGAGGGATTTTAAAACAAGGATGAGAATTTTAAAAATTGAGGCGTTGCCGGACCGGGAGCCAATGTAGGTCAGCGAGCACAGGGGGTGATGGGTGAACGGGACTTGGTGCGAGTTAGGACACGGGGGCAGCACACCTATGCCACATGCACACCACCCTCGTGAGCAGGCCTGGAGTAACATCCCATGCGCCCCCATTCCTTCCCCGGCAAGCAGAGCCAGCGCCGCCTCTGCTAACTTGTCCAGAGTGCCCGCGTCCTCCGCATGTAGGCGCTGGCACGATGGCCGGCTGTTTGGCCAGGGAGGGCATCACAGCCCAGCCCTCATTCGGTGCCCAGCGGTTCTGGACTGGTGGTGGGGGAATCCGGCTGAGTTTGGTTTGTGATGGCTCTGTCTTGAGATCAGCAAATTCAGCACAGTGGGGGGGGAGGCCCCTCCGTTGTCCAAGAGTTCCCCAATCGCCCCCTCCCAGGGATGCTCCTGCTCAGCAGCATAATCCAATATAAACCCCCTCCGCCCAATTTTTTTTGAATTCAATGTGATCTTACCCGCGGTGGCACCGGTCACCCATTGCTGGGGCGATGTAATCCAGCGCAGCTCCGCCGAACAGCAAGACTGTGCCGCCCTCCGCTCTGGAGCTGAGCGCAGACACACCGCTGTACCTGGCATCTCGGTCAATATCGTCCTGCTCCCTTTCAGTTACCTTTATCAAAGTGGGCTGTGCCAAGGTAGTGCGGGGGGCCGGGGGGGGGGAGATAGCTTAACGGTTAATTAGGGCATTTAGTTCCCCCCCCACCCCCAACCCCCCCTCAAGTTACCTCCCCTGTTCTATGTCGCTCTCAGCCCACTCCATGTGGCAAATAAGCATTCCTGAGGCCAGTCCCTCAGAGGGTGATGCAGTCAGCCCCAGTTTTAACTCCCGCCCTGTGATAAGTGCTTGGGCTCCACTCCCGCCCTGTGATAAGTGCTTGGGCTCCACACGGCCCCCTCCTAGAGCGGCAGGGATAATACAGTCTGCGGGGAGGTGACAGCATTTGCCTCTCCGCGCCCCAGTGCATTGGGGATACCTTAAGGGTGTTGGTCAATGAAAAGGCCTGCGATATCTTGCGTTAGCCCTGGCCTGAATCCTGAAAGAGTGTGCCAGGCCCGAGAGCCGGGCGCTAATGAGGGAGACATTCAACGAGGGCAGCAACCTGCTTTTACCCAGAGCCTCCGAGGGGATTACTCCTTACCCGCGTCTGTAACTGCTCCCTCTCCGTGGTTCGGTTTATCGACAGATATTGCCAGCATCTCGCGAAGCCCGTGATGGGTGGGGGCCACGGGTTTCACAGACACAGCCCTCGCCCAAGGGGACCATCTTTTAGGTGTGTGAGCCAAAACAGCCGAATATCCGACCGGCTATTCGACATCGGTGGGCATCACACTTAACCCCGATCTCGACAGCCGCCGTTGGATATCCGGAGCGGGAATTCTGGCCGCCATTACTCTCGGACTGGATCCCCACACAGGGATACAGCCAGTGGTTTAAAGCCTTGGTTATGATGCAACTTCTCCCCCCCCTGGTTAAGGGTTGCATTCCGCATTCAAAGTCCCCCCCCACTGGCACTCAGCGTCGGCATTACGAGTGCCCAGGTAGGTAGGCACACGGCAAATCCATCTCTCCTCTCTGCTCAGTGAATGAGCCTCCGCCCCAGGCAGGGGGAGGGGGAGTGGGGGGCAGGCACTGTCCATGCTGTCAGTCTGACTCCAAACCCCCTTTGCAGTTCAGTGCCAACTGGGGTTGTGGGTGGCGGTCTGGAGGGGACTCGAACCCAGGTACCCGAGGTGAACAGGAAACACAGTGTCTGACCCTGCCTGCCGGAGCACCGGTTCCCCGTTCCTGCCAGTCACCGTGCGGTAACCGTGGAGGCACGGGTCGAGGCCAGCCACTTTTGCAAATCGAGTTTTAACAAACGCCGCCTGAAAAAGATCAATTCTCCGAAATTAGAACGAGCTTTTATTAAGTTATAGGTTTTGAAACCCCCCCCCGGGAGGGGGTTGTTTTGTTTGCGGGTGGGAAAAAAGAGATTTCCCGAATATATTCAATGTTTTATTTCCGCCCCCACCCGACCGATTAACACTGGTTCCTGCCACATTCGCGCGCGCGCACACACACACACACACACACGCACACACCCAGACAGACAAGAGTCTGTGCAGTTCAGAGGTCACACGGACCGTGCTAAGAAGGGCTACCTGGTCTCGCTCGCCAGGTCTCGCTGCGTCCGTCTCTCTGGTTGGTTATTCTACGCGAAGAGCTCAGGTTTCTTTTTTTTTGTCGCTAATCTTAAGCGCAGTTCGCTGGAACCCCGACAGAAGCTGATGGCACTTTCCTTATTATTAATAACCATAACAAAAAAAGCGAACATAATTCCAAGGGCGAAGATGGCCGGGCTGGCTCTTATTCCTGGGCTTCGTCCGTGCGCCACTTCTGGCTGTCCTCCTTGCGGGCGTCCGGCTTGATCTGGTTACGCATCCCCCCGAGGAGGTTGGAGGTGGCCTCCGTGGCCACGATGAGTGGCTTGACCACGGTGGGCGGGATTTGCCTCAGGACCCCGCCCACCGCCCCCGTGATGCCCTTCTGCTCGTGCCCCCTCGCCGCCACGTCGCAGATGGTCTGAGCCGTGTCGATGACGCCCTGGAACAAGAGGCGGGGTGGGGGAGAAACGCAGAGGTTAGCAAACAGCTCGGCTTGTCATAGGAGGCCATTTCGATCTTATCGAAACATATAAGATTGTGAGGGGGCTTGATCGGGTGGAGGCGGGGAGGATGTTTCCACTGATGGGTGAGACTAGAACTAGGGGGCATAATCTTAGAATAAGGGGCTGCCGTTTCAAAACTGAGATGAGGAGAAACTTCTTCACTCAGAGGGTAGTAAATCGATGGAATTTGCTACCTCAGAGAGCTGTGGAAGCTGCGACATTAAATAAATTTAAAACGGAGATAGACAGTTTCCCAGCTGATGAGGGAATTAAGGGTTATGGGGAGCGGGCAGGGAAGTGGACGTGAGTCTAGGTTCGGATCAGCCATGATCCTATTGAATGGCGGAGTAGGCCCGAGGGGTCGTATGGCCGACTCCTGCTCCTACTTCTTATGTTCTTATTCAGCCGGGTGACTGTCTGTGTGGAGTTTGCACATTCTCCCCGTGTCTGCGTGGGTTTCCTCCGGGTGCTCCGGTTTCCTCCCACAGTCCAAAGATGTGCGGGTTAGGTTGATTTGGCTATGATAAATTGACCCTTAGTGTTAGGGGGGATTAAATACGTGGGGTTACGGGGATAGGGTGGGATATGTGTCGGTGCAGGCTCGATGGGCCAAAATGGCCTCTATCTGCACTGTGGGGATTCTGTGATTCTTCTGTGAGCCCCTCGAGCCTGTTCCGCCCTACAATCAGATCGTGGCCGATCTGTACCCAAACTCCATCCATCCGCCTTGGCTCCGCATCCCTTAATAACCTTGGCTCGCAAAATTCTAACGAGCTCAGATTTAAAATTATTCATTCAGCTAGTATCTACTGTGAGAGACAGTTCCACACTTCTACCCCCGGTTGCGTGAAGAAGTGTTTCCTAACTTCTTGGTCCGTTCCCCCGTAACAGCCTTGCCCAACAAAAATGGGCCAAAGACGTATCGATGGAGTTGAGATACAGCTCAGGCACGATCTGATTGAATGGCGGAACAGGCTCGAGGGGCTGAATGGCCTCCTCCTGTGCCGACGTTGATGTTTAGATACAAGAATATTACACGGCAATAGTTACAGATGAGTATACAGGAAAGGACTGTTGACAAGACACTGGGTGGCACCGTGAGTCACACCCAGACCGATAGGATGAGAGTCAATTGACCCCCAGCCTCAACAGCTTTTTGGGGGAAGACAGTTCCAGATTTCCATCACCCTTTGTGTGAAGAAGTGCTTCCTGACATCACCCCTGAACGGCCTGGCTCTAATCTTAAGGTTGTGCCCCCTTGGTCTGGACTCCCCCCACCAGAGGAAATAGTTTCTCTCTATCTACCCTATTTAATCATCTTAAACATCTCGATTAGATCACCCCTTAATCTTCTAAACTCAAGGGAATACAAGCCGTGCCCTCATAATTTAACCCTTTTCGCCCCGGTATCATTCTGGTGAATCTGCGCTGCACCCTCTCCAAGGCCAGTATATCCTTCCTGAGATGTGGAGCCCAGGACTGAACGCTGTAACTCCAGATGGGGTCTGACCAGGGCCTGTATCCCTTACTCTCATTCCTGAGGCAGAAGATTATAGGTTCAAGCACCACTCCAGACACTCGAGCCACCAATCCAGGGCAACACGCCCAGTGCCAGTACTGAGAGAGCGCCGCACTGTCGGAGGGGCAGTACGGAGGGAGCGCCGCACTGTCGGAGGGGCAGTACTGAGGGAGCGCCGCACTGTCGGAGGGGCAGTACTGAGGGAGCGCCGCACTGTCGGAGGGGCAGTACTGAGGGAGCACCGCACTGTCGGAGGGGCAGTACTGAGGGAGCGCCGCACTGTCGGAGGGGCAGTACTGAGGGAGCGCCGCACTGTCGGAGGGGCAGTACTGAGGGAGCGCCGCACTGTCGGAGGGGCAGTACTGAGGGAGCGTCACCGCACTGTCGGAGGGGTAGTACTGAGGGAGCGCCGCACTGTCGGAGGGGCGGTACTGAGGGAGCGCCGCTACTGAGGGAGCGCCGCACTGTCGGAGGGTCGGTAC
This sequence comes from Squalus acanthias, assembly GCA_030390025.1. Taxonomy (NCBI): domain Eukaryota; kingdom Metazoa; phylum Chordata; class Chondrichthyes; order Squaliformes; family Squalidae; genus Squalus; species Squalus acanthias. The sequence goes on from JASTWF010000041.1 coordinate 650,180, forward strand.
TGAGGGAGCGCCGCGCTGTCGGAGGGGCGGTACTGAGGGAGCACCGCACTGTCGGAGGGGCCGTACTGAGGGAGCACCGCACTGTCAGAGGGACAGTACTGAGGGAGCGCCGCACTGTCGGAGGGGCAGTACTGAGGGAGCGCCGCACTGTCGGAGGGGCAGTACTGAGGGAGCGCCGCACTGTCGGAGGGGCAGTACTGAGGGAGCGCCGCACTGTCGGAGGGGCAGTACTGAGGGAGCGCCGCACTGTCGGAGGGGCAGTACTGAGGGAGCGCCGCACTGTCGGAGGGGCAGTACTGAGGGAGCGCCGCACTGTCGGAGGGGCAGTACTGAGGGAGCGCCTCACTGTTGGAGGGGCAGTACTGAGGGAGCGCTGCACTGTCGGAGGGGCAGTACTGAGGGAGCGTCACCGCACTGTCGGAGGGGCGGTACTGAGGGAGCGCCGCACTGTCGGAGGGTCAGTACTGAGGGATCGCCGCGCTGTCGGAGGGGCGGTACTGAGGGAGCACCGCACTGTCGGAGGGGCCATACTGAGGGAGCGCCGCACTGTCAGAGGGGCCGTACTGAGCGAGCACCACACTGTCGGAGGGACAGTACTGAGGGAGCGCTGCACTGTCGGAGGGGCAGTACTGAGGGAGCGCCGCACTGTCGGAGGGGCGGTACTGAGGGAGCGCCGCACTGTCGGAGAGGCAGTACTGAGGGAGCGCCGCACTGTCGGAGGGGCGGTACTGAGGGAGCGCCGCACTGTCGGAGGGGCAGTACTGAGGGAACGCCGCACTGTCGGAGGGGCGGTACTGAGGGAGCGCCGCACTGTCGGAGGGGCGGTACTGAGGGAGCGCCGCACTGTCGGAGGGGCGGTACTGAGGGAGCGCCGCACTGTCGGAGGGGCAGTACTGAGGGAACGCCGCACTGTCGGAGGGGCGGTACTGAGGGAGCGCCGCACTGTCGGAGGGGCAGTACTGAGGGAGCGCCGCACTGTCGGAGGGGCGGTACTGAGGGAGCGCCGCACTGTCGGAGGGGCGGTACTGAGGGAGCGCCGCACTGTCGGAGGGGCGGTACTGAGGGAGCGCCGCACTGTCGGAGGGGCAGTACTGAGGGAGCGCCGCACTGTTGGAGGGGCTGTCTTTTCAGATGAGACGTTAAACCGAGGCCCCGTCTGCCCTCTCAGGTGGGTATTAAAATTCCCACGGCCACTGTTGGATGAAGAGTTCTCCTCGGTGTCGTGGACCAACATTCCTCCCTCAACCAACACCACCAGGTTATCTGTCTGTGGGATCTTGCTGGGTGAAAACTGGTTGCCGATAACAGTGACCGCAGCTGAAATGCAATGAATTGGCGATGAGGCGCTCTGGGATGCCCTGGGAACGGGATAAGATGCGATATAAATGCAAGTTCCTTCGATTTTAATTGATGAATAAAAGATTCTTTCTGTGTTTGGAAGGAACTTTACAGGACAGGCAAGGTGACGACTTCACTGGGTTACTCGAATTGCACAGAATTCACAGCACAGAAACAGGCCATTCGGCCCAACTGCTCCGTGCCGGTGTTTCTGCTCCACACCAGCCTCCTCCCACCCCCTCTTCATCTCACCCCATCAACATAACCTTCTATTCCTTTCTCCCTCATGTGTTTATCCAGCTTCCCCTTAAATGCACTATGCTAATCATCTCAACCACTCCCTGTGGTAGCGAGTTCCACATTCTCACCACTCTCTGGGTAAAGAAGTTTCTCCTGAATTCCCCATTGGATTTATTAGTGACTATCTTATATTGATGGCCCCGAGTTCCGGTCTCCCCCGCAAGTCATCATAGAAATTTACAGCACAGAAGGAGGCCATTCGGACCATTGTGTCTGTGCCGGCCGACAAAGAGCTCTCCAGCCTAATCCCACTTTCCAGCTCTTGGTCTGTAGCCCTGTTGGTTACGGCACTTCAAGTGCATATCCAGGTACTTTTTAAATGTGATGAGGGTTTCTGCCTCGACCACCCTTTCAGGCAGTGAGTTCCAGACCCTCACCACCCTCTGGGTGAAAAAGTTTCTCCTCAAATCCCCTCTAAACCTCCGACCAATTACTTTAAATCTCTGCCCCCTGGTTATTGACCCGTCTGCTAGGGGAAATAGGTCCTTCCTATCCACTCTATCTAAGCCCCATGGCAAGTGGAAACATCTTCTCTATGTCTACCCTATCGAACCCCTTCATAATCTTAAAGACCTCGATCAGGTCACCCCTCAGCCTTCTCTTTTCTAGAGAAAAGAGCCCCAGCCTGTTCAATCTTTCCTGATAGTTATAACCTCTCAGTTCTGGTATCATTCTTGTATGAGCTGTGCAGGTAAGAACATAAATCTCACCTTGCAGGAGAGATACACGCACACACACACAGACACATATCCCCTTACCTCTCTGACGGTGTCGTAAGCTTTGGCAACTCCCTCGCGCAAGTCCGCTGGCTGTTGTACCCTCTTGTACTTCTTCAGGTACTTCCTGTCCACGATCGCCTTGGTTACCGGTGGCGTTGGAGACAAGATGTCGTACACAGTCTCCGCAGTGGCCTGTCGGCAAAAGCAGTGCTTAGAGCTCAGCCGCGCAGAGGGCCCAGAACCCTTTCACCTGTATTAGCCAGATCGGGCCTAACCCAATTGTGGCTTCTCCGGTCACGAGCCAGGTTACCCGAGGGGTCCGCCCCGGGCAAAAACACAAAACACGGCGCCGGTCACGTTGGCCAGAGGGGAGAGCCAAGTGACATGAAAGAATCGGAGCGCAGGAGGCCATTCGGCCCATCGTGCCTGTGCCCTCTCTCCGAAAGACCACAAGAAACAGGAGCAGGAGTAGGCCACACAGCCACGTCGAGCCTGCTCCGCCAGTCAGTAAGATCATGGCGGATCTTCTACCTCTTTCCTGCCCTATCCTCATATCCCTAGATTCCGAGAATCCCTCAGAAAGAGCTCGCCCCTCAGTCCCACTCCCCTGCCCTTTCCCCATCGCCCTGTGCCCTCTCTCTGAAAGCGCTCTCCCCTCAGTCCCACTCCCCTGCCCTTTCCCCATTCCCCCATCGCCCTGTGCCCTCTCTCTGAAAGCACTCTCCCCTCAGTCCACTCCCCTGCCCTTTCCCCATCGCCCTGTGCCCTCTCTCTGAAAGCACTCTCCCCTCAGTCCACTCCCCTGCCCTTTCCCCATCGCCCTGTGCCCTCTCTCTGAAAGCACTCTCCCCTCAGTCCACTCCCCTGCCCTTTCCCCATCGCCCTGTGCCCTCTCCCTTTAGCTCCATTCCCTTGCCCCAAATACCTCAAAATTTATCTTTTTTAGATATTTAACCCCATCCCTTTTAAAAGCGGTTATACATTCTGCTCCCCCACTGTTTCTGGTCGGACAGTCCCTGCCTTAACAACCTTCGGCTGTAAAATAATTTCTCCCAATCTCCCTTTGTTCAATCGGTGCTGATCTTCAATTGATTGCTTCTAGTTAACCACTCACCAACCAGCGCAAATTGTTCTTCCCAATTTACCTATCAAACACCCTCCTAATTTTGACCCCCTCTATCAGATCTCCACTTAACCTTCTCCCTTCTAATAAGAACAGCCCCAGTTTCTCTAGTCTCTCCTCAGAACTGAAGTCTCTCATCATTAAGACGTTCTACTTTTCCTTTCTCGCTAATCTGTGTCAGCCGTGCCTCAGTGGATATCTCTCCGAGTCAGAAGGACATGGGTTCGAGCCCTACTCCAAAACTTGAGCCCATAGTCCAGGCCAACACACCAGTGCCAGTACTGAGGGAGCGCCGCACTGTCGGAGGGGCAGTACTGAGGGAGCGCCGCACTGTCGGAGGGGCAGTACTGAGGGAGCGCCACACTGTCGGAGGGGCAGTGCTGAGGGAGCGCCGCACTGTCGGAGGAGCAGTACTGAGGGAGCGCCGCACTGTCGGAGGGGCAGTACTGAGGGAGCGCCGCACTGTCGGAGGGGCGGTCCTGAGGGAGCGCCGCACTGTCGGAGGGGCGGTACTGAGGGAGCGCCGCACTGTCGGAGGGGCAGTACTGAGGGAGCGCCGCACTGTCGGAGGGGCAGTACTGAGGGAGCGCCGCACTGTCGGAGGGGCAGTACTGAGGGAGCGCCGCACTGTCGGAGGAGCAGTACTGAGGGAGCGCCGCACTTTCGGAGGGGCAGTACTGAGGGAGTGCCGCACTGTCGGAGGGGCAGTACTGAGGGAGCGCCGCACTGTCAGAGGGGCCGTACTGAGGGAGTGCTGCACTGTCGGAGGGGCAGTACTGAGGGAGCGCCGCACTGTCGGAGGGGCAGTACTGAGGGAGCGCCGCACTGTCGGAGGGGCAGTACTGAGGGAGCGCCGCACTGTCAGAGGGGCCGTACTGAGGGAGTGCTGCACTGTCGGAGGGGGCGTCTTTCGGATGAGACGTTAAACCGTGGCCGCATCTGCCCTCTCAGGTGGACGTAAAAGATCCCACGGCCGCTATTGGAAGAAGAGCAGGGGGTAGTTCTCCCTGGTGTCCTGGGCCAATATTTATCCCTCAACCAACATCATGAAAACAGATTATCTTGCCATTATCGAATTGCTGTTTGAGGGATCTTGCTGTGTGAAAATTGGTTGCCGCGTTAAGTTACTTTGTGAAATGCTTTTGAATTAGAACTACATCTGGACACAGGTGGACTAATGGATAACTGTACAGAACCCAACTTTCTGCTCCCTCTCCTGAAGATGCGGATTCTTACTGGGGTACAGGTTCCATGTGTGCAGTCAAATAGCCCGACTGTGTAGGTTCACCCAGGTGGGCATTCTGCACGCGTGAACCTACACAGTCGGGCTATTTGACTGTGGCGGGCATCACAGCTGATCCCGATCTGCCCCTGGATCCTCCCACCACCCCTCCCCAACCCAGGGGTGCTGAGGGGCATCACAATATAGACCAGGAATCCTGGTCTATGTGGCTCATGACCACACATAAGAACAGAAGAAATAGGAGCTGGAGTCGGCCACACGGCCCCTTGAGCCTGCTCCGCCATTCAATAAGATCATGGCTGATCTTCGACCTCAACTCCTCTTTCCTGCCCGATCCCCATATCCCTTGATTCCCCTAGAGTCCAAAAATCTATCGATCCCAGCCTTGAACATACTCAACGACTGAGCATCCACAGCCCTCTGGGGCAGAGAGTTCCAAAGATTCACAACCCTCAGTGAAGAAATTCCTCCTCATCTCAGTCTTAAATGGCCGACCCCTTATCCTGAGACTGTGACCCCTGGTTCTAGACTCTCCAGCCAGGGGGAAACATCCTCCCTGCATCTACCCTGTCAATCCCCTTCAGAATCTTGAATGTTTCAATGAGATCACCTCTCATTCTTCTAAACTCCAGAGAGTATCGGCCCATTCTACACAATCTCTCATCATAGGACAGCCCTCTCATCCCAGGAATCAATCTAGTGAACCTTCACTGCACCGCCTCCAAGGCAAGTATATCCAAGATTAGGAGACCAGAACTGTGCACAGTACTCCAGGTGTGGTCTCACCAAGGCCCTGTACAATTGTAGCAAGACTTCCTTACTCTTATACTCCAACCCTGGGTGTTTAAGTTCCCAAGTTAACCTCCGGGGGGGGGCGAGCGACGTGTTAAATATTTCCGCACAAATTCGGAACGAATCAAGCGAGACGGTGAATCAGCTGTCCGAACCTGCGCGCTGCGCACAGCTTTACCTGAATGGCCTGCACCAGTCGGTTACTCAGCTCCAGGGCTGCAGAGGCAGTGGAGGTCCCGAAGGAAGCAGCCCCTCGCTGCAGCCCCCGGATAATCCGCCCGTCCTTCCGGTACTGTTCGATCGGCAGCCAGAAGAGATCCCTGAGGCCGTGAACTGCAGGGAGCAGAGAACGCAGTTACGCACGGCAGTGCTGGCTGATACAGCAGGAGAGAAACAAGCAGCGAAGGCTCCTGATTCGCAGGTAGAATGATACACAGCACAGAAGGAAGCCATTCGGCCCATCGTGCCTGTGCCGGCTCTTTGAAGGAAGCTCTCCAATTAGTCCCACTCCTCCCTGCTTTTTCCCCATTGCCTTCTTGATAGCTGGTGGGATAAGGTTGTTGATTCTACCAGGTTGAAAGACGACAGTCCTGCGAAATGGTACACTTTCCATTTCAGTTACCCAGTGACAACACCAAACTCGCCCGGGACAGGGACAGCACGTGTTAGATACAGAGTAAAGCTCCCTCTACACTGTCCCATCAAACACTCCCAGGGCAGGTACAGCACGGGTTAGATACAGAGTAAAGCTCCCTCTACACTGTCCCATCAAACACTCCCAGGACAGGTACAGCACGGAGTTAGATACAGAGTAAAGCTCCCTCTACACTGTCCCATCAAACACTCCCAGGGCAGGTACAGCACGGGGTTAGATACAGAGTAAAGCTCCCTCTACACTGTCCCCATCAAATACTCCCAGGGCAGGTACAGCACGGGTTAGATACAGAGTAAAGCTCCCTCTACACTGTCCCCATCAAACACTCCCAAAGGCAGGTACAGCACAGGTTAGATACAGCGTAAAGCTCCCTCTACACTGTCCCGTCAAACACTCCCAGGGCAGGTACAGCACGGGTTAGATAAAGAGTAAAGCTCCCTCTACACTGTCCCCATCAAACACTCCCAGGGCAGGTACAGCACAGGGTTAGATACAGAGTAAAGCTCCCTCTACACCGTCCCATCAAACACTCCCAGGGCAGGTACAACACGGGTTAGATACAGAGTAAAGGTCCCTCTACACTGTCCCATCAAACACTCCCAGGGCAGGTACAGCACGGGGTTAGATACAGAGTAAAGCTCCCTCTACACTGTCCCATCAAACACTCCCAGGGCAGGTACAGCACGGGGTTAGATACAGAGTAAAGCTCCCTCTACACTGTCCCATCAAACACTCCCAGGGCAGGTACAGCTCGGGTTAGATACAGAGTAAAGCTCCCATCAAGGTGCCTCAGTCCTATCCTCTCATCTCAGGACCTAGCTGAGCGAGACTGGTTTCAGGGCCAATTTGGGGGAGGGGGGGGTCCCTTGAAGTGGGCTTATGCCCGCTGGGGACTGGGGCCCACAAACAACGAACTAGATTAACTGAGAAGTGAAGTGTGAGCAAATTAACAGTGCTGAGAGATGGTGTGGGAGATTATTAACTTGTCTACTCCCAGAACAGAACTTTCTGAGAAACGGTTATTCCCGGTTCCATTATATTAATGGTTTCCCAATCTGTGCTGCGAATCTTACAGTGGATCGCTCACAATGTGAATGGATATTTTAAGGGATTTGCTTTAACTTGCATTAACTAATGGAAACCCCCACCTTGCCCCCAGGTAACGTGACGGCAGGAGTGTTATTGAAATCCCTCCTTCGCGAATCTCTCGAATTCTCACCTGCCTCTAAGGCACATTCCTACCCCCACGATAATGTCCCCCACCCCCGTCCCTCCTGAAGTCGGCGAGTCTCGTCGTTGTACGGACCCCCCCCGCACGTTGGCCCTTTCGCACGGGCGAGCCCGGACGCTGAGCGCAGGCCGGCTATTCGACTGCAGAGGGCCTCGCCCGACATCCTGACGGATGCACTTTCCAGCTGGTGAGGTGCCGAGAGCCCTCGGGAGGCGGGGAGCCAGAGCGCTGCGCGGCCAAACGCGGTGGCCCACCGTCACCCCCCACCCCCCCGGGCGCTCGCTACTTACACAGCTGTACCACAGAGTGCATGGGTCCCACGCCTCCCAGAATGCCCGGTAGCTGGTTCTTCCGGATATCGTTCAGCCATTCGTTCAAGGCGTAGTTGATCACCTTGTCCACCCCCAGCAGCCTGTGAAAATGACAACAGGCACGGTTATTTTATGCGGAGTGAGCAGTATTGATGCCACTGTGTCAGCCAGTGAGTGGGATGTGGGGCGGGATTTACAACAAACAGAGTCTATTTCACAACAAGCAGAGTCTATTTCACAGCAAGCAGAGTCTATTTCACAGCAAGCAGAGTCTATTTCACAGCAAGCAGAGTCTATTTCACAGCAAAGAGTCTATTTCACAGCAAGCAGAGTCTATTTCACAGCAAGCAGAGTCTATTTCACAGCAAGCAGAGTCTATTTCACAGCAAGCAGAGTCTTTCCGAACTACAGCAAACAGAACTCATGACCGAAACTACAGCAAAGTCTCCCGATAAAAGCAGGATTATTTCTCCAGCAAAATGCAGTGAGTGGAGGATAGTTACGCAATATAAATTGTGCGCGCAGAATCAATCCCAGTCCCTTACAGCGTGATTGACGGGGGTAATACCCAATCATCTCCATTCTGGCCGGGACTTGCGGCAGCACTGCACGCAGCCTCGTTTATTACACGCAACTTCACTTACGTGGAGAGACTAGAGACTAGAGAAGCTGGGGTTGTTCTCCTTAATGTGGAGATGCCGGTGTTGGACTGGGGTGGACAAATGTGAGAAGTCGCACACACCAGGTTATAGTCCAACAGCTTTATTGAAATCACGATAAAGCTGTTGGACTATAACCTGCTGTTGTGCGACTTCTCACATTTGTTCTCCTTAGAACAGAGAAGATTAAGGGGAGATTTGTTCAAAATTGTGAGGGGCTTTGATAGAGTAGATGAGGAGAAACTGTTTCCGCTGGCAGGAGGGTCGGTAACCAAGAGGACACAGATTTAAGGTAAAGAAACCAGAGGAGGAGATGAGAAGAGTTTTTTTTTAGGCAGTGAGTTGTTGTGATCTGGAATGCACGGCCTGAAAAGGTGGTGGAAGCAGATTCAATAGTAACTTTCAAGAGAGAATTGGATAAGCTTTGAGGAGAAAAAATTCAATTGCTCTTTCAAAGAGCCAGCACAGGCGCGACGGACCAAATGGCCTCCTTCTGTGCTGTGAGATTCAATGGTTATAGCAAGGCAGCACTGCCGATCTGGTGCCCACAGGCTTTGAGAAGAGGGGCTCATTGTTGGAAGAACAGTTGTCCCAGCTGCTGCTCGCGTGTCAGAACAGCTTCTGCACAATAACCGCACTGTGACCGGCCTCTCTGTCTTGGAACAGTGCGAGAGCAAACACCAACAAAGATGCCCTTTTGGCTGGTGTTGGCTTAGACACAGAGTCGGAGAGAAACATTTCTTGGATTGTCTCGAGTGACATTTCATTAGCTACGTAACGATTTTCTTTTTGGAGAGGCAAAGGACACGCAGCGCCCCTGATGTAAAGCACAGCTCACTGCCCACAGACACACACACTCCTTCCTGAAAAATGAGCAGGCTTGCATTTCTGCTCAGTGAATGGCTCTGCTGCTTACAGTGTGGGACGTCAGTGCTCGGGAATGAGACACGATCCAGTTCAGGCACCCGGCGTCAGTGCCAAACACTCCCGGGGCAGGTACAGCACAGGTTAGATACAGAGTAAAGCTCCCTCTACACTGTCCCATCAAACACTCCCAGGGCAGGTACAGCACGGGTTAGATACAGAGTAAAGCTCCCTCTACACTGTCCCATCAAACACTCCCAGGGCAGGTACAGCACGGGTTAGATACAGAGTAAAGCTCCCTCTACACTGTCCCATCAAACACTCCCAGGGCAGGTACAGCACGGGTTAGATACAGAGTAAAGCTCCCTCGTCACAAGGTACAGGCCACGGGTTAGATACAGAGTAAAGCTCCCTCTACACTGTCCCATCAAACACTCCCAGGGCAGGTACAGCACGGGTTAGATACAGAGTAAAGGTTTCTCTACAATGACCATTCCTGTATCCCAACTGTGCCGGACAGAAAATGTAAGTGTAGAGGGCTCGTTAGGAACTGGGCTGTGGCTGCCCCAAGGTTACTTCATGCAGGATCTTTGCACTGCGGAGACCTTCACCCCATCAGCCTGGGCAGAATGTGCGCTCCAATGCCAGAGGTGGACGGACAGCGCGTGTCGTAAGGGATATGGAGATCAGGCAAGGAATCAGGGACTGAGCAGAGACACAGCGGCAGGCGGAGCTTGAAGGGCTGAATGGTCGGACCCTGTTCGTACGCAAGCCAACCTGGTGCGCCAACCCTGCCCCTGAAAGGAAAGGGTAAATTGCCAGAAGATGGCTCTCCGTGGCAGCTGATGTGTCTGTCTGGTATCTTGATGCAGG
>JASTWF010000041.1:660787-795664 GCA_030390025.1 Squalus acanthias
CGCACCCTTTAATATCCCACCCAGTCTAATCCCACTCTCCCCCTCACTCCCCATATCCTTTGATACTCTTTTATCAATAAACTATCTAATTCCCTTTTAATAGAATTGGTGAACTCTACATCAACAAGGGTGGGTCGCCACTCAGCGCACATTCTAGCCCCCTCTTCTGTGATAATCTTAAATTAGTGCCCTTCTGTTAGTGTCTGACTGACCAGTGGAAACAATCTCTCACTATTTACCTTATCATAACCCGGCATAATGTTGAAGCCCCCGATCAGGTCACCCCTTAACCTCAGCTCTAGTGAATAAAGCCCTCCTTTCTCTGACCGCCATATCTGTAACCCCATCGCCCCTGGGAACACCCAGTGAACCCACACTGTGCCTTTCCCCTTGTATTTATATCCCTGCTACAATAGGGTCTAAAACTGCACACAATACTCCACCCGCAGCCTAACGAAGATCTTATATAAGTTCAATTTTTGTATTGTGTCACAGCTAAGACGAACCAGTTTAAAGTTCTGCCATTTATTCCGGAATCCTAACAGACCGAGGAAAGAGGCGGCTCTAGCTGGTCTGGGCTGGGACCTCGCGGAGACCCCCCCCAAGGTAGATCGGCAGCACGCAGATTACCCCGCCCCGCCCAGTCGCTCCATTTCCAACCTCCGTCATCTGTCACCTGACAGGAATTTCTGTCTGGCAAGCAAGAAAATCCCCAGCCGAAGGGAAACTGATCCAATGTGGAGAGGTCGATCACGCCTGCGAATCCTGTGACTCGCGAGGCACCCGATCTATCCCGGATCAGCTGTGCCAAGCCTCATCTCCATTACCTCATCTGGAGCTGTGCAATCAGGAGGGTTTCTCCCCCCCGCCCCCACCCCCCCCAACGTGTCAGCTCAGTGGAATCTCTCTCTCTCATCTGACCCATGATGTGGAGATGCCGGTGTTGGACTGGGGTGGACAAATGTGAGAAGTCGCACAACACCAGGTTATAGTCCGACAGCTTTATTTGAAATCACAAGCTTTCGGAGCGCTGCTCCTTCGTCAGGTGAAGTGAAGAGATGCATATAGGCACAGCATATATAGTCAGAGAACACTGCCAGATGATTACAGTTAATCTTTCTAACTGCCCTTTATCACACCTCGCCAGAGAGATAATCACGGCACTCATCGTTGGCTTGTTCTCTCTACACAGATGCGGCCGGACCTGCTGTGATTTCCAGCAAAAACAGTTTTTTGTTTTCCATACAGACCCCGGCATCTGCCACATTTGACCCCTTGTGACCCCACCTCATTGTCTTTGATGTAATGTTTTCCTGACTGACCTGTTTGGACACCATCCACACCTTTGATTGCCGAGATTGTCTCTCTGCCGAGGTGTGATAAAGGGCAGTTGGAAAGATTAACTGTAATCATCTGGCAGTGTTCTCTGACTATATATGCTGTGCCTATATGCATCTCTTCACTTCACCTGATGAAGGAGCAGCGCTCCGAAAGCTTGTGATTTCAAATAAAGCTGTTGGACTATAACCTGGTGTTGTGCGACTTCTCACATTCATCTGAGTCAGAAGGTCGTGGGTTCGAGCCCCATGCCAAAGACTTGAGCCCATAATCGAGGCCGACACTCCCAAGTGCAGTACTGAGGGGAGCAGTGCGCTGTCGGAGACGCCGTCTTTCGGATGAGATGTTAAACCGAGGCCCTGTCTGCCCCTCTCGGGTGGAGAGTCTCGAACTAGGGGGCCCACAGTCTCAGGATAAGAGAAGTGAGATGAGGGTTGGGAATCTTTGCAATTCTCTACTCCAGAGGGCGGTGGGTGCTCAGTCGATGAGTATATTCGAGACTGAGGTAGATGGATTTTTGGGCACTGAAGGAATCAAGGGATATGGGGATAGTGCGGGAAAGTGGAGTTGATGTCGATGATCAGCCTTGATCTTATTGAATGGCGGAGCAGGCTCGAGGGGCCATATGGCCGACTCCTGCTCCTAATTCTTATGTTCTTATGATCTAAAAGATCCCATGGCACTATTGGAAGAGGAGCAGGGGAGTTCTCCCCAATGTCCTGGGCCAATATTTATCCCTCTACCAACATCACAGAAACAGATGATGTCGTCATTATCTCACTTACGGCACAGAAGGAGGCCATTTCGGCCCATCGTGTCTGTGCCGGCTGAAAAGGAGCTATCCAGCCTAATCCCACTTTCCAGCTCTTGGTCCCTAGCCCTGTAGGTTACGGCACTTCAAGTGCATATGCAAGTACTTTTTAAATGTGATGAGGGTTTCTGCCTCTACCGCCCTTTCAGGCAGTGAGTTCCAGACCCCCACCACCCTCTGGGTGAAGAAAGTTCTCCTCAACTCCCCTCTAATCCTTCCACCAATTACTTTAAATCAATGCCCCCTGGTTATTGACCTCTCTGCTGAGGGAAGTAAGTGCTCAGGGAAACTGATGTTTGTGGGAGCTTGCTGTGCACAAATTGGCTGCAGCATTTCCTACATTACAACAGTGACTACACTTCAAAAGTGCTGTGAAGCGCTTTGAGACTTCCTGAGGTCGTGAAAGGCGCTATATAAAGCCAAGTTCTTTCTTTCCTTCATCGTTGGGAATCTGGATTTGGGGGGGGGGTTAAATGAACTCTACCGCAAACAATGAGAATTGCGTGCTTACCAGTTTCGATGGTCTGCGCGAACATCTCGAGCCCCTCCAGGGGCTGCGTGGGCTCCTCGGGCTCCTCGGCCTGCTCCTTCAGGCACTCCTTGGCCAGCTGCATGCTGGTCGTCATGCATGAGGACCAGCTGGGAGACTCGGTCCCCGGGGCTGCACGGCAGAGAATTAGCAACAGGGTTAGCAATGCGTCAAATCTTTCGTAACACGCGGCCAAAGCAAGATACTGCGGATGTTGGAAACACATAGCATTAACACTGAACTTACAGCACACAGGTTACACCTATCAGCAAAGATTGAACAGGCTGGGGCTCTTTTCTCTAGAAAAGAGAAGGCTGAGGGGTGACCTGATCGAGGTCTTTAAAATTATGGAAAGATTTGATAGGGTAGACGTAGAGAAGATGTTTCCACTTGTGGGTGAGACCAGAACTAGGGGCCATCAATATAAGATAGTCACTAATAAATCCAATGGGGAATTCAGGAGAAAATTCTTTACCCAGAGAGTGGTGAGAATGTGGAACTCGCTACCACAGGGAGTGGTTGAGGCGAATAGCAGAGATGCATTTAAAGGGAAGCTGGATAAGCACATGAGGGAGAAAGGAATAGAAGGATATGCTGATGGGGTGAGATGAAGAGGGGTGGGAGGAGGCTGGTGTGGAGCAGAAACACCGGCACGGAGCAGTTGGGCCGAATGGCCTGTTTCTGTGCTGTAGACTCGATGTAATTCTATCTATAACGTAATTCTATCTATCAGGACTGAACACGCTGTGCAGTATACCTTTGGTCAGTCGCGCGTCCGACACACATGGAAAAACCCATCGGGCACGTTTAACGGTCTCTGAACCAAAGCCAGTGAAAAACAGGCAAGAGTCTCAGTTTGCTGGATACAGAGTGCCCACTCTCGGCCTTTTTTAAAATGGCCGCCGCCAGCAAGGCCAGCATTTATTGCCCATCCCTAATTGCCCTCGAGAAGGTGGTGGTGAGCCGCTTTCTTGAATCCAACTGAGTGTCTCGCTGGGCCATTTCAGAGGGGCAGTTAAGTGTCAACCACATTGCTGTGGGTCTGGAGTGACATATAGGCCAGACCGGATAAGGACGGCAGATTTCCTTCCCTAAAGGACATTAGTGAACCAGACGGGTTTTTACGACAATCCGGCAGTTTACTGATACTGGCTTTGTTTTTTAATTCCGGATTTATTTAATTATTTTGAATTTAAATTCCCCAGCTGCCGTGGTGGGATTTGAACTCTTGTCTCCAGATCATTAGTCCAGGCCGCTGGATTACTCGTCCAGTAATGTTACCACTATGCTACCGTTCCCTCGGGGGGCCGTATGGCCTACTCCTGCTCCTATTTCTTATGCCAACCTGAACCCGGAGAGCTCAGGCGAAGGGTAGCCAGGGCCGAGGCTCGGTGAGTGAGTGCGGGGGGTTACTGCCGGAGTTTAACCAGCTCGAACCGCACAGCCTGCCAGCGACAAGTGCGCTCGGCAGCCTCCCACAGCCAGCCACCGACTCCATCCCTCTCCCTGGCCGCCGTCTCAGACCGTGCGCAACCTCGGTGTCCCCTCTTTGACCGTGAGCTGAGCTTCCGATCCTCCGCATCGGCCAGTTAGCCGAACATCTGTCATTGGGAAAATGCTGGAATCCATTATGAAGGAGGTAATAGCAGGACATTTAGAAAATCATCAACAATCAAGCAGAGTCAACATGGTTTTATGAAAGGGAAATATTGTTTGACAAATTTGCTAGAGTTCTTTGAGGATGTAACGAGCAGGGTGGATAAAGGGGAACCAATAGATGTAGTGTATTTGGATTTCCAGAAGGCATTCGATAAGGTGCCACATAAAAGGTTACTGCACAAGATAAGAGCGCACAGGGTTGGGGGTAATATATTGGCATGGATAGGGATTGGCTAACTAACAGAAGACAGAGAGTCGGGATAAATGGGTCATTTTCCGGTTGACAATCAGTAACTAGTGGGGTGCCACAGGGATCAGTGCTGGGGCCTCAACTATTTACACTCGATATTAATGACTTGGAAGAAGGGACCGAGTGTACTGTAGCCAAATTTGCTGATGATACAAAGATAGATGGGTTAGCAAGTTGTGAGGAGGACACAAAGAGTCTGCAAAGGGAGATTGACAGACATTTGAACTACAGGGGAGTCAAGGGGTATTGGGGAGAGAGCAGGAAAGTGGTGTTGAGGCCAAGATTGGATCAGCCATGATCTTATTGAATGGCGGAGCAGGCTCGAGGGGCCGACTGGCCGACTCCTGTTTCTTATGTTCTGATGTATCCTCTCGGTCGCCAAGACCGCCTGCTTCCACCTCCGTAACACCGCTATATGAATGCAAGTTGTTGTTGCCCGTCCCTAACCCGTTAGACCGCTGTCTGAAGAATCCCAGCTCCCAGTGACTGGCCGACTCCATTAATCGGCAGGCTGGCTGGCTTGGATCGGGTATCAGATTGCCGAGGCTGGCCTTGCATCTGATCCATCGGGTCTAGGGAGTGCCTTGCCCCCAAACACACGGCTTAACCTCTCTCGCTTCCCCGAAAGAGGGCATTTAGACGACAGACCAGGTTCGAGCCCTTGTTCAGAGGGAACATAGGAACAGGAGGAGGCCATTCAGCCCCTCGAACCTGCTCCGCCATTCAATGAGATCATGGCTGATCTGTGACCTAACTCCATCCACCCGCCTTTGCCCCATATCCCTTAATACCTTTGGTTAACAAAAATCTATCAATCTCAGATTTAAAATTAACAATTGATCTAACACCAATTGCCAAAGAGAGTTCCAAACTTCTACCACCCTTTGTGTGTAGAAGTGTTTCCTAACTTCATTCCTGAAATGAGAAGTCGCACAACACCAGGTTATAGTCCAACAGATTTATTTAAAATTACAAGCTTTCGGAGCTGTCGCCCCTTCCTCAGGTAAAGTTACAATGAGTGAATCTACAATATTTCACAGTATATAAACACAGAAACTGCAGAGATACAATCTTTCAGGGAAGGTGTCCTTACATCAAAGACACACCAAGAGCACAGCCAAGACAATGAGATGTGTCACAGGGGGTCCAACGTGTCAAATCCTGCTGTCTGCAGTTTTTTTTTGAAAGATTGTATCTCTGCAGTTTCTGTGTTTATATACTGTGAAATATTGTAGATTCACTCATTGTAACTTTACCTGAGGAAGGGGCGACAGCTCCAAAAGCTTGTAATTTTAAATAAATCTGTTGGACTATAACCTGGTGTTGTGCGACTTCTCATTTTTGTCCACCCCAGTCCAACGCCGGCATCTCCACATCATCATTCCTGAAAGGTCTGGCTCTAATTTTTAGACTAATGCCCCCTAGTCCGAGAATTCCCCAACCAGCGGAAATAGTTTCTCTCGATCTACCCTATCTGTTCCCCTTAATATCCTGAAAACTTTGATCAGATCACCCCTTAACCTTCTAGGGAGCAACCAGGGGGCGCATCAGGAGAATCACAATCCACCAGGGATGTGCGAGTGCCTGGTCACCGTTTCCCACCGGCCGCATATTTTATCGTATCTCGGGCTGCCACTTACCGAAGCAATACTTGGGCCTGCAGGTCACCTGTAGGCCCGTCACCTCTACGGTGCAGTTCTCGGTGATCAGAGCGGACCAGGGGATGGTCACCGAGATGGTGCTGATGAAGCCGTCTGTGATCTCCAGTGGCGCCCCCAGCGAGTCCAGGAACTCATTCAGAGACTGCGAAGCAAAAAGGGGGAAAGCTCGTTACAGCGCCGGCAGAACAAGTCGCATTCGCAAACGCAGTAAAACGTCCCGAGGCGCCTCACAGGAGCGCAATCAGACAACATTTGACACCGAGCCGCGTCAGGAGATATTAGGGACAGGGGACCAAAAGCTTGGTCGAAGAGGAAAGTTTTAAGGAGCGTCTTAAAGGAGGAGAGAGAGGCGGAGAGGTTTAGGGAAGGAATTCCAGAGCTTAGGGGCCCAGGCAGCTGAAGGCACGGCCGCCAATGGTGGAGCGATTAAAATCGGGGATTCTCAAGAGGTCAGAATTGGAGGAGTGCAGAGATCTCGGAGGGTTGTGGGGCTGGAGGAGATTATAGAGAAAGGGAGGGGGCGAGGGCCGCGGAGGGATTTGAACACGAGGATATTTTACTGCGTTAGAGGCTCTATATAAATGCAAGTTGTTGTATGCTGATGATCAGAGGCCCTACTGTAATGAATGATCACTCAAGAAATAAACAAACACCATCCCCCTCCCTTTCCAAAGCACAGGCACCCACCCTCCACGTTGTCAGCAGGCTCTTCGGCCGGGAAGGAATCACAGCCCAGCTAGATCGTGTCCTCCACCCGACACACACTTCCAGCAGGTGCTCACGAGATGGCGGTCAGGAGCTGGAACCCGGGCTGCTGCTGCTGCTGTTGTTCCTCCGCTCGCTCCCTCCCTCAGGTGAAGGCACTGAGCCCAACTGCGGTGGCCCAGCAGCTGCCCTGACCAAAACCAGCTAACTCGGCGCAGACCAGGAGGCGTACCCGGGACTATCTCATGTCTGTGGCTCAGTACCGCACCAGGCAGTGTATTTACCCAGGAAGTTTAAAAAAGGTTACAGAGGGATAGAAGATAGATAATGCAATAGAAAAAAGTAAACCTGGAATATTACTTTAGATTAGGAGAGGAGGACAAAGGTTCTAACTAGTAACTTTAGAATGAAGGGGACACAGGTTCTAACTAGTAACTTTAGAATGAAGGGGACACAGGTTCTAACTAGTAACTTTAGAATGAAGGGGACACAGGTTCTAACTGGTAATTAGTAACTTTAGAATGAAGGGGACACAGGTTCTAACTGGTAACTAGTAACTTTAGAATGAAGGGGACACAGGTTCTAACTAGTAACTTTAGAATGAAGGGGACACAGGTTCTAACTGGTAACTTTAGAATGAAGGGGACACAGGTTCTAACTAGTAACTTTAGAATGAAGGGGACACAGGTTCTAACTAGTAACTTTAGAATGAAGGGGACACAGGTTCTAACTGGTAACTTTAGAATGAAGGGGACACAGGTTCTAACTAGTAACTTTAGAATGAAGGGGACACAGGTTCTAACTAGTAACTTTAGAATGAAGGGGACACAGGTTCTAACTGGTAACTTTAGAATGAAGGGGACACAGGTTCTAACTAGTAACTTTAGAATGAAGGGGACACAGGTTCTAACTAGTAACTTTAGAATGAAGGGGACACAGGTTCTAACTGGTAACTTTAGAATGAAGGGGACACAGGTTCTAACTAGTAACTTTAGAATGAAGGGGACACAGGTTCTAACTAGTAACTTTAGAACTGCTATCAGGAGCTGGTTCTTCATACAGAGAGAGTGATCGACACCTGGAATGAACGCCCAGTCGAGCAGTGGGGGCAAGAACCCCGGGATCATTTAAGAACCAATCGGATGCTGCGATGGGGGAAGAGTACAGACTCTCTGGGTGGATGGACTAAGATGGGCCGAGTGGCCTCCCTCGTCCGTTATAACCTTGCGACCTTGTGCACGATTCTGGAAACAGACTGGAACCAACCTGCGCTGAAAACGCCATGTAAGTACCCCACAGTATACTGGGGGGACAACTTTCTTTGATTACTACAGGGGTTACAAAGGGTGCTGAATAAGACTTGCCTGCATTCAACCGCAACATTCGAACAGGAACTCTCAAAAGACCCGCTTTCTTCCAAGTTCCTTCTGCCTCATTGCCCCACTTATCCCTCCCTTCCCAAGCTTGTGCTGCAGTACGGTCACACCCCAGCAGTAGCCCTCCAGCCCACAGCGAGCTATTTGACCGCAGCACTCGTCACAGCTGAGCTCCATCTTGACCTCGGCCTGCGACCCCTGTTGTGTAGCAGTCAGGAACACCCCCCCCACCCAGTCCAGCTGAGGTTAGTTAACCCATCCTGGTCCGTATTAGAATCGTAGAATGGTTACAGCACAGTAGGAGGCCATTCGGCCCATCGAGCCCGTGCTGGCTCTCTGCAAGAGCACTTCAACTAGTCCCACTCCCCCGCCCTTTCCCCGTAGCCCTGCAAATTTTTTTCCCTTCAGGTACTTACCCAATTCCCTTTTGAAAGCCACGATTGAGTCTGCCTCCACCACCCTCTCAGGCAGTGCATTCCAGATCCTAACCACTCGCTGTGTAAAAACGTTTTTCCTCATGTCGCCTTTGGTCCTTCTGCCAATCACCTTAAATCTGTGTCCTCTGGTTCTCGACCCTTCCGCCAATGGGAGCAGTTTCTCTCTACCTACTCTGTCCAGACCCCTCATGATTTTGAACACCTCTATCAAATCTCCTCCAAGGAGAACAACCCCAGCTTCTCCAGTCTATCCACGTAACTGAAGTCCCTCATCCCTGGAACCATTCTTGTAAATCTTTTCTGCACCCTCTCTAAGGCCTTCACATCCTTCCGAAAGTGCGGTGCCCAGAATTGGACACAATACTCCAGTTGAGGCCGAACCAGTGTTTTATTATAAAGGTTCATCGTAACTTCCTCGCTTTTGTACTCGACGCCTCGAATTATTGGGACAGTGCCAGATCGGGGCTGTGTATTTTTGCACTGACCCGTGGGGCAGTGGAATGAGGGGGGTCAGCACACCGGCTCCGAGACCAATCCTCATCTTTCCCCTTCCTCAGACGATGCGTGCAGGAGGCTGCAGCGGTCAGCGGCTGCATCTGCCAGGCACATGTTCCGCATGCCTGAAAGTTCAAGATTGGGGAATGCGTGTAAACATCACGCAGAGTGCTTGACCAGTGCCAAGGCTGAGGGGGCGGGGGGGGGGGGGGGGAAGGGTGTACAGTCACACACACACACACACACAGCTCGCATGCTAACAAACACCACGTGCTCTCCTCAAACACAGCCAAAGGGACTGCCTGGGCCCAGTGCTGTCGCCACCCGCACAGCCGAGAGAGCAAAACAAGGTCACGCCACGAGCCCGCCCGCACCGCGACCCGAGCAGTGATCCAGTGCAGCTAACATGGAAAAACTTGCATTTATATAGCGCCTTTCACAGCCTAAGGACATCCCAAAGCGCCTTACAGCCAATAAAGTACTTTTGAAATGCAGGCACTGCTGTAATTGCAAACGCCGTGGGACGTTTTACTACATTAAAGACGCTATATAAATGCAAGTTGTTGTTGTCGTCAAGTAGGAAACGCGGCAGCCAATTTGCGCACAGCAAGCTCCCACAAACAGCAATGTGATAATGACCAGATCATCTGTTTGAGTGAGGTTGGTTGAGGGATAAATATTGGCCCCAGGACACCGGGGAGAACTCCCCCTGCTCTTCTTCCAACAGTGGCCGTGGGATCTTTTACGTCCACCTGAGAGAGCAGATGGGGCCTCGGTTTAACGTCTCATCCGAAAGGCAGCCCCTCCGACAGTGCAGCGCACCCTCAGTACTGCCCCTCCGACAGTGCGGCGCTCCCTCAGTACCGCCCCTCCGACAGTGCGGCGCTCCCTCAGTACCGCCCCTCCGACAGTGCTGCGCTCCCTCAGTACTGCCCCTCCGACAGTGCGGTGCTCCCTCAGCACTGCCCCTCCGACAGTGCGGCGCTCCCTCAGTACTGCCCCTCCGACAGTGCCGCGCTCCCTCAGTACTGCCCCTCCAACAGTGCGGCGCTCCCTCAGTACTGCCCCTCCGACAGTGCGGCGCTCCCTCAGTACTGACCATCCGACAGTGCCGCGCTCCCTCAGTACTGCCCCTCCGACAGTGCCGCGCTCCCTCAGTACTGCCCCTCCGACAGTGCGGCGCTCCCTCAGTACTGCCCCTCCGACAGTGCGGCGCTCCCTCAGTACTGGCACTGGAGTGTCGGCCTAGACAGCGGGGGTCGGTGGGCTAATTAACTGCGGAGGCATCACAGTCGAGCCCGTCTGATCCACGGGCGAGCACTTCCCAGATGAGTCACTGGAAAGCGATCAGGGAACGGGAACCCGAGTTGAATTCTTCCCCCATCCCTGGCCTCCAGGGGGACCCTGAGCATTTTTGCAGTCGCTGCCTTGATGGGGGAGGGGCGGGGAGGAATGAGATCAGTGGACTCCACAGAGTCTGGGGGACAAAACGTTGGATCTTCGGGTCAGTGTGGCTCAGTACCGCAGCCAGTGGGGCACTCACGCACCCAGCCATCGGGGGAAACCTTTGGAAAGCTCGGAGGAAAACCCTGAGGTTTAACAGGTGCAGGGCGGAGGTCAGTTGACAGCTGCAAAGGTGATCAGTTTGTACTAGAATATTGCCCTGGTCCTCACAGCTGCTGACTTTTTTTGTAATCTGTGTACTGTCTGCAGAAGTAATGCTGTGATGACTGTTTAATTCTCTCCTCGCCCCTCACCCCACTCCCCAGGCTGAGCCAGTAACACAAGTCAGATTTCATCATCCCAGCCAATCTGAATCAACAACTGCACAGGGACACGCAATGACTGAAGCCAGGTTTGGCAAAAGAGCCGCTGGGGGTGCGGGGCGGGGGGAGGAGAGCGGAGAAGTGAGAAGGTGGGAGCTAGAGGAGCATGGAGGGGAGCGCTCCCTCTGTACCGCCCCTCCGACAGTGCGGCGCTCCCTCAGTACTGCCCCTCCGACAGTGCGGCGCTCCCTCAGTACCGTCCCTCCGACAGTGCGGCGCTCCCTCAGTACCGCCCCTCCGACAGTGCGGCGCTCCCTCAGTACCGTCCCTCCGACAGTGCGGCGCTCCCTCAGTACTGTCCCTCCGACAGTGCGGCGCTCCCTCAGTACCGTCCCTCCGACAGTGCGGTGCTCCCTCAGTACCGCCCCTCCGACAGTGCGGCGCTCCCTCAGTACCGTCCCTCCGACAGTGCGGCGCTCCCTCAGTACTGTCCCTCCGACAGTGCGGCGCTCCCTCAGTACCGCCCCTCCGACAGTGCGGCGCTCTCTCAGTACCGCCCCTCCGACAGTGCGGCGCTCCCTCAGTACCGCCCCTCCGACAGTGCGGCGCTCCCTCAGTACTGCCCCTCTGACAGTGCGGCGCTCCCTCAGTACTGGCACTGGGAGTGTCGGCCGAGACGAGAAGTAGGGGAGGGGAGAGGAGGTGCCGACATAGATACGTAGCAGAGAGAACAGAGGAGGGGATAGATGTGGTAGAGGGTGAGGGGATGTGGTCTTATTCAGGGGCCACAGTGACAATTCCTGTAGAAAGAGCTCACCGTCACGCCATCAGCTTGAGGCGGGGGCGGGGGCGGGGGTATCAGACTGACCTCTGCCCTTTCAGCTCAAAGAGCAATGCTGACTGCGGTCTGAGAACAGGCTGAATGCTCACTCTCTGAGTCAGGAAGTGGTGAGCGCAAAGACGGAAAATAACGGCGAACAAACACCTCACTTTGAAAAATCATGCCTCAGCTGGCTGAAAAGCCACCTCACTTGCAGTAGAAGAACCAGACTCTTGGATTTGAGGTGCCTCACACACAAAAGGAGAGTGGGCAACGGCCATGGTTCTTCATTCTGTGAAGGTCTCTGCCCGGCTGACTGCGACAGACCTGTCCCCACCAGTGTTACAGTGACAGACCTGCACCCACCAGTACTGTACCCCAGTGTTATACAGTGACAGACCTGTCCCCACCAGTACTGTACCCCAGTGTTATACAGTGACAGACCTGCACCCATCAGTACTGTACCCCAGTGTTATACAGGGACAGACCTGTACCCACCAGTACTGTACCCCAGTGTTATAGTGACAGACCTGTACCCACCAGTACTGTACCCCAGTGTTATAGTGACAGACCTGTACCCACCAGTACTGTACCCCAGTGTTATCGTGACAGACCTGTACCCACCAGTACTGTACCCCAGTGTTATACAGGGACAGACCTGTACCCACCAGTACTGTACCCCAGTGTTATACACTGACAGACCTATACCCACCAGTACTGTACCCCAGTGTTATACAGGGACAGACCTGTACCCACCAGTACTGTACCCCAGTGTTATACAGTGACAGACCTGTACCCCAGTGTTAGTGACAAACCTGTACCCACCAGTACTGTACCCCAGTGTTAGTGACAGACCTGTACCCACCAGTACTGTACCCCAGTGTTATAGTGACAGACCTGTACCCCAGTGTTAGTGACAAACCTGTACCCACCAGTACTGTACCCCAGTGTTAGTGACAGACCTGTACCCACCAGTACTGTACCCCAGTGTTATACAGTGACAGACCTGTACCCACCAGTACTGTACCCCAGTGTTATAGTGACAGACCTGTACCCACCAGTACTGCACCCCAGTGTTAGTGACAAACCTGTACCCACCAGTACTGTACCCGTGTTATAGTGACAGACCTGTACCCACCAGTACTGTACCCCAGTGTTATAGTGACAAACCTGTACCCACCAGTACTGTACCCCAGTGTTAGTGACAAACCTGTACCCACCAGTACTGCACCCCAGTGTTATAGTGACAGACCTGTACCCACCAGTACTGTACCCCAGTGTTATAGTGACAGACCTGTACCCACCAGTACTGTACCCCAGTGTTAGTGACAAACCTGTACCCCAGTGTTAGTGACAAACCTGTACCCACCAGTACTGTACCCCAGTGTTATACAGTGACAGACCTGTACCCCAGTGTTATAGTGACAGACCTGCACCCATCAGTACTGTACCCCAGTGTTATAGTGACAGACCTGTACCCACCAGTACTGTCCCCTAGTGTTATAGTGACAGACCTGCACCCACCAGTACTGTACCCCAGTGTTATACTGTGACAGACCTGTCCCCACCAGTACTGTACCCCAGTGTTATACAGCGACAGACCTGTACCCACCAGTACTGTACCCCAGCATTATAGTGACAGACCTATACCCACCAGTACTGTACCCCAGTGTTATACAGGACAGACCTGTACCCACCAGTACTGTACCCCAGTGTTATACAGTGACAGACCTGTACCCCAGTGTTATACAGTGACAGACCTGTACCCACCAGTACTGTACCCCAGTGTTATACAGGACAGACCTGTACCCACCAGTACTGTACCCCAGTGTTATACAGTGACAGACCTGTACCCCAGTGTTATACAGTGACAGACCTGTACCCCAGTGTTATACAGTGACAGACCTGTACCCACCAGTACTGTACCCCAGTGTTATACAGCAACAGTCCTGTACCCACCAGTACTGTACCCCAGTGTTATACAGTGACAGACCTGTACCCACCAGTACTGTACCCGTGTTATACAGCGACAGACCTGTACCCACCAGTACTGTACCCCAGTGTTATACAGGGACAGACCTGTACCCACCAGTACTGTACCCCAGTGTTATACAGCGACAGACCTGTACCCACCAGTACTGTACCCCAGTGTTATACAGGGACAGACCTGTACCCACCAGTACTGTACCCTAGTGTTATACAGTGACAGACCTGTACCCACCAGTACTGTACCCCAGTGTTATACAGTGACAGACCTGTACCCACCAGTACTGTACCCCAGTGTTATACAGCGACAGACCTGTACCCACCAGTACTGTACCCGTGTTATACAGCGACAGACCTGTACCCACCAGTACTGTACCCCAGTGTTATACAGCGACAGTCCTGTACCCACCAGTACTGTACCCCAGTGTTATACAGTGACAGACCTGTACCCACCAGACCTGTACCCCAGTGTTATACAGCGACAGTCCTGTAGCCACCAGTAGTGTAACCCAGAGTTACACATTTTCCATTCCCCTCACCTTTCCCCACCCTACCCTCTTCCTCCTGTGTTTGAGGAGCGCTGTAGCAAATAGACTAGAGGTGTTGTATCATCCGGGGACAGGGAACAGTAAAGCTGATGGTGACTCAGTTATTTCCATCCCAGGAGAGTGGCCACACTGAAGTGTCGGAAAGACACTCCCAGAAGCAGCTGCTGTCCAAACACTGCCATGCTGCTCCCGAGGAGCCCTACCCTGGCTCCACGTGATTCCTACAGACTCTTATAGAAACTGATCTAGTTTCACCAACGCCTTCACCGCTGCCTGTTAGACAAGAAAGAACAAACTTGCATTTATGCAACGTCTTTCACCTCCCAAAGCGCTTCACAGCCAATGAGGTACTTTTGAAGTGCAGTCACTGATATAACTGTAAACGCCTTGGGATGTTTTACTGCATTAAAGGCGCTGTGTAAATGCAAGTTGTTGTTGTTGTAATGTAGGAAACGCAGCAGCCAATCTGTGCACAGCAAGCTCCCACAAACAGCATTGTGACAATGACCAGATCATCTGTTTTTAGTGATGCTGATTGAGGGATAAATATTGGCCCCAGGACACCGGGGAGAACTGCTCTTCTTCCAATCCTGGCCGTGGGATCTTTTACATCCACCTGAGGGGGCAGACGGGGCCTCGTTTCAACGTCTCATCCGAAAGAGGGCACCTCCGACAGTGCGGCGCTCCCTCAGTATCTCCCCTCCGACAGTGCAGCGCTCCCTCAGTACTGCCCCCCCAACAGTGCGGCGCTCCCTCAGTACTGCCCCTCCGACAGTGCGGCACTCGCTCAGTACTGCCCCTCCGACAGTGCGGCACTCCCTCAGTACTACCCCTCCGACAGTGCGGCGCTCCCTCAGTACTGCCCCTCCGACAGTGCGGCGCTCCCTCAGTACTGCCCCTCCGACAGTGCGGCGCTCCCTCAGCACCGCCCCTCCGACAGTGCGGCGCTCCCTCAGTACCGCCCCTCCGACAGTGCGGCGCTCCCTCAGTACCGCCCCTCCGACAGTGCGGCGCTCCCTCAGTACCGCCCCTCCGACAGTGCGGCGCTCCCTCAGTACCGTCCCTCCGACAGTGCGGCGCTCCCTCAGTACCGCCCCTCCGACAGTGCAGCGCTCCCTCAGTACTGCCCCTCCGACAGTGCGGCGCTCCCTCAGTACTGTCCCTCCGACAGTGCGGCGCTCCCTCAGTACTGTCCCTCCGACAGTGCGGCGCTCCCTCAGTACCGTCCCTCCGACAGTGCGGCGCTCCCTCAGTACCGCCCCTCCGACAGTGCGCCGCTCCCTCAGTACTGCCCCTCCGACAGTGCGGTGCTCCCTCAGTACTGCCCCTCCGACAGTGCGGCGCTCCCTCAGTACCGCCCCTCCGACAGTGCGGCGCTCCCTCAGTACCGTCCCTCCGACAGTGCGGCGCTCCCTCAGTACTGCCCCTCCGACAGTGCAGCGCTCCCTCAGTACTGCCCCTCCGACAGTGCGGCACTCCCTCAGTACTGCTCCTCCGACAGTGCGGCGCTCCCTCAGTACTGCCCCTCCGACAGTGCGGCGCTCCCTCAGTACTGCCCCTCCGACAGTGCGGCGCTCCCTCAGTACTGCCCCTCCGACAGTGCGGCCCTCCCTCAGTACTGCCCCTCCGACAGTGCGGCCCTCCCTCAGTACTGCACTGGGAGTGTCAGCCTGGATTATGGGCTCAAGTCTCTGGAGTGGGACTGGAACCCACGACCTTCTGACTCCGAGGCGAGAGTGCTGCCCACTGAATCACGGTTGACTTTAATCACAATGCAAAGGCATCTCTGGCCTGTAGAATATGTTTGCAATTCTCTGACACTGACGGAGCCCAACCTGCAAGTGGTCGCATCCATAAGCCGAGACAGTGAGTACCACCATCATAGCCATTCACAATCCCATCCTGAACTCACCCAACATCCGCAAGGACTCACTTTCCGGGGCGGGGAGTGAGTGTCACTGAATAGCAATCAGGAGCGGGAACCCCGGCTGATTCCCCCCCCCACTCCCGAGGCACTGAGGCCAACTGAGACGCCCCTTACTGACACGGCCGAGATCAGTTAGCTCAAAACCGGGGACGCTCTTGGGCCGGGTGTCACAGCGTGGCCGGAGCATGTACCCAGTGGGCCAGCGGAGAGCACATCCAGCTCTTCAGCAATGGACACAGGCCCCCTGCCAGTACCCCTCAGCATGTAGCCCGGGAGGGTTCAAGGAGAGAGACTAACAGGAACATTTATATTCTTAAAACACTCGTTGCATCGCACACCAGTTGACAAGCAAAAACATTCTGCACCTCAGCACGTGCTGAAGAGATCCCCACACAAACTGTGGAGCTGTGTCAAGGATGACACTCTCAATAATGTCTTTCCTCCACTTAGAAACTGCCAATACGGTTTTGTTTTAAATGGAGGGGAGTATAGACGTGGCTCAGTGGGTATCACTCTCTCTCACGCCTCCAAGTTAGAAGGTCGTTGGTTCGAGCCCCATTCCAGAGACTTGAACCCCATAATCCAGGCCGACACTCGGGGCGGTACTGAGGGAGCGCCGCACTGTCGGAGGGGCAGTACTGAGGGAGCGCCGCACTGTCGGAGGGGCAGTACTGAGGGAGCGCCGCACTGTCGGAGGGGCAGTACTGAGGGAGCGCCGCACTGTCGGAGGGGCAGTACTGAGGGAGTGCCGCACTGTCGGAGGGGCAGTACTGAGGGAGCGCCACACTGTCGGAGGGGCAGTACTGAGGGAGCGCCGCACTGTCGGAGGGACAGTACTGAGGGAGCGCCGCACTATCGGAGGGGCAGTACTGAGGGAGCGCTGCACTGTTGGAGGGGCAGTACTGAGGTAGCGGCGCACTTTCGGAGGGGCGGTACTGAGGGAGCGCCGCACTATCGGTGGGGCAGTACTGAGGGAGTGCCGCACTGTCGGAGATCTTTCGGATGAGACGTTAAACCGAGGTCCAGTCTGCCCTCTCAGATGGATGTAAAAGATCCCACGGCCACTCTTGGAAGAAAAGCAGGGGGAGTTCTCCCCGGTGTCCTGGTCAATATTTATCCCTCAATCAACATCACTAAAAAACAGATGATCTGGTCATTATTGCAATAGAATTGCTGGTTCTTGCTTCTATTGTCTCTTAATGGTCACATCAATAATTCAGCAAGAGGCTCAGTGGGCAGCACAGAGCAGGTGGTCTGAGCCTCGTTGCCTGGTATGTACTCAGTTATCGCACCTAAACTGGGGCGGCAACACTAACACTGGTGGCCTTACTGCCCCTAGGTTAGGGAGGAGTAAAGTCAGCCAGCGATATCCGGCCTAGTGACCCGGCCTGCGCTGTGCTCAAGCTGGCGTTTCGCCAAGGGCGGGTAGCAGTACCGATGCGACGTCCTTCAGCACCAAGCAGACCTAACCCCCTCTCGGACAAGTCCTGGCAGTGCGGATTAACGCACCGCTCTCTGCATGTTTCATCAAACTGCCAAATAGTTAAACACATCTTATCATCTGCAACAGAAGGAACGAGTCCCTTTCACAACCTCAGGACGTCCCAAAGCGCTTCACAGCCGATTAATTACTTTTGAAGCGTCGTCACTGTTGTAATGTAGGAAACGCGGCAGCCAATTTGCGCACAGCAAGCTCCCACAAGCAGCAATGTGATAATGACCGGATCATCTGTTTTAGTGATGTTGGTTGAGGGATAAATATTGGCCCCAGGACCCCGGAGAGAACTCCCCCTGCTCTTCTTCCTATAGTGGCCGTGGGATCTTTTACATCCACCTGAGAGCAGACGGGGCCTCGGTTTAACGTCTCATCCGAAAGACGGCACCTCCGACAGGGCAGCACTCCCTCAGTACTGGCACTGGGAGAGTCAGCCTGGATTATGTGGGGATCGCACTTGAAAACTTCTGACTCAGAGGCGAGAGAGAGTGATAG
The DNA here is from genome assembly GCA_030390025.1 of Squalus acanthias. Lineage (NCBI taxonomy): Eukaryota > Metazoa > Chordata > Chondrichthyes > Squaliformes > Squalidae > Squalus > Squalus acanthias. Next base: position 679,086 of record JASTWF010000041.1, read on the forward strand.
CGACTGAGCCAAGCTGACATTTAAACAGCAATAAATCGCCCCCCAAAAAGTTTGTGACATGAAAAATCAGCAAAATAAGTGTTAAAATGTAATTTCTTTCCAAGTACATTTTAGTGAAACAACAAAATATTAAAGAATTAATATATCAATATCTATTTATCTACATTTATTAATTCATCTATATCTAGTTAGCAATTTATGTATAGCTGCATGTCTATATATCAGTTTTTTAAATTTATCCATATATCTATCAATTAATAATTTATTAATGTATCTAAATATCAATTTATATTTATTAATCCCCCTTTATACCTACTTATTTCCATATATTATTATTTCTGTAACTTTTTTTAGTCATCTATGTATCTATTTAAAATTTAATTTACTTCTAGCACAAATTATTTAATGTATCTACTGTTCATTCATTTATCTTTAAATTGATTAATTTATATGATTAATCTGTCAATTGTTTAATTTCTGTAAATTGATTAATTTATTTATATTAATGATTAATTCATACATTAATTTCTGCATATTAATTTACCTATTGTTTACAAAGTTCTGTGACTTGGTTAATTTACCTATTGTTTATTAATGTAACTAAATTAAGTTATCTATTTATTAATGTATCTGTAGATTGATTGGCTATTGTTTCTTAATTTCTCTGTAAATTGATCATTTGCCTATTCTGAAAATTGTTTCTAAATTTCTGTAAATTGATTAATTTACCTATTTTTAGGAATGTATCTGCAAATTGATTCTCATGTTTATTAATGTCTATAAATCAATTAGCAATTGTTTATTAATTAATCTGTAAATTGATTCATGTATCTATTGTTTATTAACCTGTGAATTGTTTGAGTTATCTATTATTTATTAACTTGATTTGATTAATGTATCTACTGATTATCTAAATTGCTTAATGTATTGTTTATGAATATGTAGATTAACTTATTGTTTATTTGTGTTGATTGCTGTATTGTTTGATATGTAAAATGATTGTGTTGTTTATTAATATGTAAATTGATTATCTATGGTTTATTAATCTGTGAATTGATTATCTCAGTTTGTCTGTCAATTGATTAATTTACCTATTATTTATGAATGTATATGTAAATTGATTACCTATGGTTTATTAATCTGTAAACTATTGTTTCAAACTGTAAATTGATTAATGTATTGTTTATTAATATAAATTGATTATCTATGGTATATTATGAATTATTTGAGATATATCAGTTTGTCAATTGATGAATTTACCTGTTGTTTATGAATGCATCTGTAAATTGATTACCTATGGTTTATTGATCTGTAAATTGAATGTATTCTTTATGAATGTCTATAAACTGATGAATATATTGTTTATCAATCTGTAAACTGGTGAATGTATTGTTTATCAAGCTGTAAACTGGTGAATGTATTGTTTATCAATCTGTAAACTGATTAATGTATTGTTTATCGATCTGTAAACTGGTGAATGTATTGTTTATCAATCTGTAAACTGATTAATGTATTGTTTATCTGTAAACTGGTGAATGTATTGTTTATCGATCTGTAAACTGGTGAATGTATTGTTTTATCAATCTGTAAACTGGTGAATGTATTGTTTATCAATCTGTAAATTGATTAATGTATTGTTTATTGATCTGTAAACTGGTGAATGTGTTGTTTATCGATCTGTAAACTGGTGAATGTATTGTTTTTCCATCTGTAAACTGGTGAATGTATTGTTTATCAAGCTGTAAACTGGTGAATGTATTGTTTATCAAGCTGTAAACTGGTGAATGTATTGTTTTTCCATCTGTAAACTGGTGAATGTATTGTTTATCAAGCTGTAAACTGGTGAATGTATTGTTTATCAAGCTGTAAACTGGTGAATGTATTGTTTTTCCATCTGTAAACTGGTGAATGTATTGTTTATCAAGCTGTAAACTGGTGAATGTATTGTTTATCAATCTGTAAACTGGTGAATGTATTGTTTTATCAATCTGTAAACTGGTGAATGTATTGTTTATCAATCTGTAAATTGATTAATGTATTGTTTATTGATCTGTAAACTGGTGAATGTGTTGTTTATCGATCTGTAAACTGGTGAATGTATTGTTTTTCCATCTGTAAACTGGTGAATGTATTGTTTACCAATCTGTAAACCGATGAATGTGTTGTTTATCGATCTGTAAACGGGTGAATGTGTTGTTTCTCGATCTGTAAACTGGTGAATGTGTTGCTTATTAATCTGTAGATTGATTATCTATTGTTTATTATGTAAACTGATGAGTGTGTTGTTTATGAATGTGAATTGGTTGACTATCTCTCAGTCTGTCTGTGGCTGAATCGCCCCTTACCCAGACGTCGAGCTGCACGGCGCTGAGGCGGCCGCTGCCGTTGTACAGGTCCAGGCTGAGCTGCTCCAGGGTAAGGCGCTCCTCCAAGAAGTGGCCCAGGTAGTGCTGCAGCAGGTAGCGGCAGGCCCGCTTCTTGATGGAGCTCGACCAGGGGAAAAACCATGACATCCTAGCGACCGGCCGCCGGCCACCCGCATAGCCCGGCCCGGCCCGCTCATCCACGGCCTGCGGTGGTGTGGTGGGGTGGGTGGGTGGTGGGGTTGGTGAGGGCAGAGGGTTTAAAGCCGGCTCAAAAGGAAGGGGAAGGGCGGACAACCTCAACGAGTCAATAAGCGGCGTACAGGCTCCGCCGCCATTGCTGCCGCCGCCTCTCTGGCTGTCCCGCGCCTGCGCACTGGGGAGTGAACAGCGCCCTCAGCCGACCTGGAGGATTCATCACCTTCAGCTCCCCCATTAGATTCTATAGGGAGGGATCCGCGCCCCCTGCCGGCCTGGAGGACTCATGTACTGAAGCCTCCCCCCCCCCATAGGATTATCGAGAGAGAGAGAGAGATCCGCGCCTGCGCACTACGGAATGGACAGCGCCCTCTGCCGACCTGGAGGACTCATCAGCAACAGCTACATTGGATTCTATAGGGAGGGATCCGCGCCCCCTGTCGGCCTGGAGGACTCATGTACTGCAGCTCCCCCATTGGATTCTATATAGAGGGATCCGCGCCTGCGCACTAGGGGGTTGGACACTGCCCTCTGCCGGCCTGGAGGACTCATCACATGCAGCCTCCCATTGGATTACATAGAGAGGGATCCGCGCCCCCTGCCGGCCTGGAGGACTCATGTACTACAGCTTTCCCCCATTGGATTCAAAAAAGAGGGATCCGCGCCTGCGCCCTGGAGGGGTTGGACAGCGCCCTCTGCCGACCTGGAGGACTCATCACCTGCAGCCCCCCCCCCACCCCCGCCATTGGATTATACAGAGAGGGATCCGCGCCCCCTGCCGGCCTGGAGGACTCATCACCTGCTGCCTCCGGGATTATATACAGAGGGATAAACTGGGATTATATTGGGAATTCTCTCTACCCCTCCATCCCCCACCAGGTCAGCCTGTGGTCCCTCCGCTGCTACCTTCAACGGCGCCCCAACTGGCTGAGCTTGAACAACGTCTCCTTTGGCTCCACTCAGGTCCTCCAATGAGTGGTGTTGCTGTAGGAACACAGGAACAGGAGGAGGCCATTCAGCCCCTCGAGCCTATTCCGCCATTCAATGAGATCATGGCTGATCTGCGACCTAACTCCATCCACCCGCCTTTGCCCCATATCCCTTAATACCTTTGGTTAACAGAAAGCCATCAATCTCAGATTTAACATTAACAATTGATCCCCAGCATCAATTACCATTTTTGGAAGAGAGTTCCAAACTTCTCCCACCCTTTGTGTGTAGAAGTGTTTCCTAACTTCACTCCTGAAAGGTCTGGGCTCTAATTTTAGACTATGCCCCCTAGTCCTAGACTCCCCAACCAGCGGAAATAGTTTCTCTCTCTCTACCCTATCACTTCCCCTTAATATCTTGAAAGCTTCGATTAGATCAGCCCTTAACCTTCTAAATTCCAGGGAATACAACCCTAGTTTGTGTAATCTCGCCTCGTAACTTAACCCTTGGAGTCCGGGTATCATTCTGGTAAACCTACGCTGCACTCCCTCCAAGGCCAATGTATCTGAGGAGTATTTCCAATATTTTCTGTTTTTATTCCTGCCTTAGCTGCTCTGTCTTTGTTCCGTATTTAAAAACTACAAAAGCAAATGTATATATTCTTCAGCTCTCAGTAAATCCCTGCTGAGAGTCACCCTGAGTTAGTCCTGCACATCTCCACCTCAACTACTTCCTCTGACGCTGTTGTCTCAAAGAGAGAGTCTCCCCACTGCATTGACCCTCCCTCCCCCTTCTCCCCCCCCACCCCCTCCCAAAGGGTTACGGTTGTCACTGGCCGCCCCCCGTGAGCCCATTATTCATGCAGGGTGTGTCGGTAGGCGAGTCAACTATGGAGGCATCGCAACTCCCACCCCGGGATTGACCCTTCCCTGGGGTCTGGCTGGCCAGCTGGCCGCCTTCCTGTACCTCACCCAAGCGGTCTTATACCCCGTGCAAGCCCGGACAGTGTCCGCGGGCTGTTCCACCGTGGAGGGCATCGCAGTCCAGTCCTGCCGTCGGCCAGAATCCACCCATGCTCTTTCAGCAGAGTTTACTGGAGAGGAGAGGCCCGATTGATGTCCTCATCTCTCCCTCCCCTTCCCCCCCCCCACCAGGCGAGGAGGGGAGACTGCTACCTGCCCAGCCAAACTGACGGCATAGAGCATCGCAGGCGCAGAGCCACGTCTGGGAGGCGGCCTACCTGTTTGTACTTGCTCTCTTCACCCTCTCCCACTTTCTTCCTGTCCAGCTGCTGATGTTTAAGAAGGCCTCGCCCTTGGCTTGTGGAACCAGTGCCGGCCCCTGCGCTCAGATCCGTTACAGACAGACCCAGAGGACTGCAGGCAAGGTAAAGTCGAAATAAAGCGATCGAGAGACTTCCCTGATCTATCTGCTAATAAAAATAAACACTTGCATTTCTCCAGCCCCTTTCACAACCTCAGGACGTCCCGAAGCGCTTCACAGCCAATGAAGCACTTTTTGAAGTGTGGTCACTGTTTGTAATGTGGGAAACGTGGCAGCCAATTGCGCACAGCAAGCTCCCAAAAACAGCAATGTGATAATGAGCAGATAATCTGTTATACTGATGTTGATTGAGGGATAAATATTGACCCCAGGACACCGGGGAGAACTCCCCTGCTCTTCTTCCAATAGTGGCCGTGGGATCTTTTATGTCCACCTGAGAGGGCAGACGGGGCCTCGATTTAATATCTCATCCGAAAGACGGCAGCTCTGACAGTGCGGGCTCCCTCAGTACTGCCCCTACGACAGTGCGGCGCTCCCTCAGTACTGCCCCTCCAACAGTGCAGCGCTCCCTCAGTACTGCCCCTCCGACAGTGCAGCGCTCCCTCAGTACTGCCCCTCCGACAGTGCGGCGCTCCCTCAGTACTGCACTGGGAGTCTCAGCCTGGATTTGTGTGCTCGTGTCTCTGGCGTGGGGCTCGAACCCACAACCTTCAGACTCGGAAGCGAGAGAGATACCGACTAAGCCACAGCTGACAACTAATAGACTATAAGTTTGAAAAATAAATTCAGAGTAAGACAGGAAGCTGGGAGAATCTGTTTCTGTCAAAGGGTAATCGAGTTAACGGGAAGGATACTGAAGCTGAGAGAACGAGAGGCGTTGCTGGAGAGCGAGGGGCTTGTGGGAAGCGGGTAGGTGGGCTTGCGAACCGTGGTGTGTGACCGACTGTGTCTGGGTTCCCCTCAGGGCAGCCGCAGGAAGCCCGGTGTGAAGCGCAGTGCCGAGCTGGCCATCGAACTCCAGGAGGCCCACGCGGACGTGGACATCACTTTCCTGGACAGAGTGGACTTCCTGCTCAACCTCTGGCCGACGGGAGGGCGGGAATCTCCGGCGGCGCAAGGCAGATCATCGGAGCCAACGCTGGTGAGCTGAGCACTGGTCCTGGCTTTGTCCTGAAGTCAGTGGGTTAACCGCACCTTGTGATTCTGTTAGTAACCAGCACATCCCATCAAACACTCCCAGGGCAGGTACAGCACGGGTTAGATACAGAGTAAAGCTCCCTCTACACTGTCCCATCAAACACTCCCAGGGCAGGTACAGCACGGGTTAGATACAGAGTAAAGCTCCCTCTACACTGTCCCATCAAACACTCCCAGGGCAGGTACAGCACGGGTTAGATACAGAGTAAAGCTCCCTCTACACTGTCCCATCAAACACTCCCAGGGCAGGTACAGCACGGGTTAGATACAGAGTAAAGCTCCCTCTACACTGTCCCATCAAACACTCCCAGGGCAGGTACAGCACGGGTTAGATACAGAGTAAAGCTCCCTCTACACTGTCCCATCAAACACTCCCAGGGCAGGTACAGCACGGGTTAGATACAGAGTAAAGCTCCCTCTACACTGTCCCGTCAAACACTCCCAGGGCAGGTACAGCACGGGTTAGATACAGAGTAAAGCTCCCTCTACACTGTCCCATCAAACACTCCCAGGGCAGGTACAGCACGGGTTAGATACAGAGTAAAGCTCCCTCTACACTGTCCCATCAAACACTCCCAGGGCAGGTACAGCACGGGTTAGATACAGAGTAAAGCTCCCTCTACACTGTCCCATCAAACACTCTCAGGGCAGGTACAGCACGGGTTAGATACAGAGTAAAGCTCCCTCTACACTGTCCCATCAAAAACTCCCAGGACAGGTACAGCACGGGTTAGATACAGAGTATCTTAAAAATCTGCTACATCTCGAACTTTTTCCAGTTCTGACGAAGTGTCATCGACCTGAAACGGTAACTCTGTTTCTCTCTCGATGGATGCTGCCTGGCCCGCTGAGTATTTCCAGCATTTTATGTTTTTATGTCAGATTTCCAGCAGTATTTGGGCTTTTATGGTGGCGGAATTGCGCCCCCTGCTGGCCCAGGACTGCAGCTGTAAACTCAGTGAGCGAATGGTCGATCTTTGGAACAGGCTCCCTCAGGAGACGGTGGTATTAGAGTTCATTCATTCAAATGCAAATTAGATAGATTTCTTTAACAAACAACAATTTGGGACACAGTATAGGAGTAATTTGAGACACGACATGTGTATTGTGCTCGGGAGGAACAGGTGACTTTGGACCGATGTTCCTAAACTCTCCAGCGCTGTCGGAGGGGCGGTACTGAGGGAGCGCCGCACTGTCGGAGCGGCAGTACTGAGGGAGCGCCGCACTGTCGGAGGGGCAGTACTGAGGGAGCGCCGCACTGTCGGAGGGGCAGTACTGAGGGAGCGCCGCACTGTCGGAGGGGCAGTACTGAGGGAGCGCCGCACTGTCGGAGGGGTAGTACTGAGGGAGCGCCGCACTGTCGGAGGGGCAGTACTGAGGGAGCGCCGCACTGTCGGAGGGGTAGTACTGAGGGAGCGCTGCACTGTCGGAGGGGCAGTACTGAGGGAGCGCCGCACTGTCGGAGGGGCAGTACTGAGGGGGCGCCGCACTGTCGGAGGGGCAGTACTGAGGGAACGCCGCACTGTCGGAGGGGCAGTACTGAGGGGGCGCCGCACTGTCAGAGGGGCAGTACTGAGGGATATACTTTCCATAGAGGGAGTGCAACGAAGGTTCACCAGACTGGTTCCTGGGATGGGGGGATTGTCCTATGAGGAGAGATTGAGTAGACTAGGCCTATATTCTCTGGAGTTTAGTAGAATGAGATGATCTCATTGAAACGTATAAATTTCTTAAGGTGCTTGACAGGGTAGATGCAGGGAGGATGTTTCCCCTGGCTGGGGAGTCTAGAACCAGGGGTCACAGTCTCAGAATAAGGGGTCGGCCATTTAGGACTGAGATGAGGAGGAATTTCTTCACTCAGAGGGTGGTGAATCTTTGGAATTCTCTACTCCAGAGGGCTGTGGAGGCTCAGTCGTTGAGTATATTCAAGGCTGAGATCGACAGATTTTTGGATATTAAGGGAATCAAGGGATATGGGGATAGTGCAGGAAAGTGGAGTTGAGGTCGAAGATCAGCCACGATCTTATTGAATGGCGGAGCTGTTTCGAGGGGCTGAATGGCCGACTCCTGCTCCTATGCCTTATGTTCTGAGACCCACTGCAGTTCCGCAGGGCCTGGTTCAGCCTGAAGGTGCGGCAGCCCAGGTATGTGATGCAGATCCGACTCCCCCACACACAGATTACTGCCCCTATGGCCCAGGGGTAACATCTGTTTCTCAGAGCCAAAGTCCGCAGATTTAATCCCTGGTCCGTGTTGCTTTAAACTGTGGGTGGGGGCCGCAGGGGGGAGAGGGGGTTGCTATAATTAGCCCCGGTACCCCTGAGCCAATTGCCACCCACTGACCTCCTTCAGGGAAGTGTGCAAGGGCAGGATCTGGCTCTGCTGTGATGCCCCCCTTGGTTGGATAGCCTGCCGTCAGCCGTGAAGAATGGTCATAAGAAATAGGAGCAGGAGTAGGCCATTCGGCCTCTCGAGCCTGCTCCGCCATTCAATAAGATTATGGCTGATCTTCTACCTCAACTCCACTTTCCCGCCCGATCCCCATATCCCTTGATTCCCCGAGAGTCCAAAAATCTATTGATCTCATGTCTTCAATATATGCAACGACTGAGCATCCGCAGCCCTCTGGGGTAGAGAATTCCAAAGATTCACCACCCTCTGAGTGAAGAAATTTCTCCTCATCTCAGTCCTAAATGGCCGACCCCTTATCCTGAGACTGTGCCCCCTGGTTCTAGACTCTCCAGCCAGGGGAAACATCCTCCCTGCATCTACCCTGTCAAGCCCTGTAAGAATTTTGTATGTTTCAATGAGATCTCCTCTCATTCTTCTAAACTCCAGAGAATATCGGCCTAGTCTACTCAATCTCTCCTCATAGGACAATCCCCCCATCCCAGGAATCAGTCTGGTGAACCTTTGTTGCACTCCCTCTATGGCAAGTATATCCTTCCTTAGATAAGGAGACCAAAACTGTACACAATACTCCAGGTGTGGTCTCACCAGGGCCCGGTATAATTGCAATAAGACGTCTTTACTCTTAGACTCAATCCTTTTATACCATTTGTGGATTGTCCCCCTCGCACCTGTGGAACTGTACGTCCCGCACCCCCCCCCCCCGCCCCGCCCACCCCCGACAACCAAAAAAAAATTCACAGCGGTCAGTAAACTTAGAAAATGAAGAGGAACAACACAAAACACCACAGGCTGCGAGTTTGTCGACATTTTTTAATTCACCGTTCCTTTACTGAATAAAACAACACTGTACAATGAACCCCCATCCCATCATCGGCAGACACGTCAAGGGCTGAGCGGCCCAGACAGCCACACAGCCCAGCCGATGACACCACAGTTCAAACGATTCACCATCCTCCACCCAGCCCCCCCCCCGCCCGCCTCCCCTCCAGCCCCACCTTGTGCGTCCATCGCTCTGGCTCAACAGGAGAGGGAACGATGGCAACAGAAGGCGACGCATTTATCGGAGCATAAAGGGAGATATTATGGGTTGTAAAATCGATTTATATAAAATTTGCAGCCAGCTTCTCAAAGCCATCGTCAGTCTCTGTCTCTCTCTGTCTGTCTTTCAATCACTCCGTCTGTCTCGCTGGGTCTCTTTCTCTCCACCTCTATCCCTCTCTCTGATTGTCTCTCTCTTTCCCTCTCCCTCTTTCTTTCCCTCCATCGCTACTCTCTAGATCTTTGCCTCCACCTCTTTCCCTCTCTGATTGTGTCTCTCTCTTTCACTCTACTTCTATCCTTCTGTGTCTCTCTCTCCCTCTACTCTATCCCTCTCTCTCTCCCTCTACCTACCCTCTCTAGATCTCTTTCCCTCTATCTCTATCCTTCTGTCTCTTTCCCTCTATCCCTCTCTCTGTCTCTCTCTCCCTCTACTCTATCCCTCTCTCTTTCCCTCTACCTACCCTCTCTAGATCTCTTTCCCTCTATCTCTATCCTTCTGTCTCTTTCCCTCTATCCCTCTCTGTGTCTCTCTCTCCCTCTACTCTATCCCTCTCTCTTTCCCTCTACCTACCCTCTCTAGATCTCTTTCCCTCTATCTCTATCCTTCTGTCTCTTTCCCTCTATCCCTCTCTGTGTCTCTCTCTCCCTCTACTCTATCCCTCTCTCTTTCCCTCTACCTACCCTCTCTAGATCTCTTTCCCTCCATCTCTATCCTTCTGTCTCTTTCCCTCTATCCCTCTCTCTGTGTCTCTCTCTCCCCTCTACCTATCCTCTCCCGATCTCTTTCTCACTTCCTCTATCCTTCTCTCGATGACTTTTTCCCTCTATCCCTCTCTCTGTCTTTCTTTCCCTTCCCTTCTCCCTCCATCTCTCTCTGTCTCTGACTCCGTCCCTCCCTTTCCCTCTACCCTCCCGCTCTCTGTCTCTGTTTGTCTGTCTCACTCACACATTCTACCAGCGCCTCTGCCAGCTCAATCCCAATTCATTAATGCCTCACCCTGTGTCACAACGATCCAATCTATTCTGATTTAAGGTTTATTTTGGTCGTAAACAGTTCAAGTCAGCCTTTCTGCATGCATAAATGGTTGGTGTCTTCCACTGAACAAAAATTGGACATCAACCAGAGTGCGAATAATTACATTAGTGTTACAATAAAATCATAAATTATTTTTACATTATTCATTTTACTCCCTCTCCTCTCCGACATGCAGGTTGCCGAGCTCCTCCTAGCACCTCATCCAATTGGCTGCTCATACACATGCCCGGACTGGTGGGGTCGGATATTCGACTGTGGGGGGCAGCGCCGCCGCACTCAATCCTTTTTCCCCACCAGACCCCACACGCGCTCTTTCCAAAAGGAGTCACTGGATAGCGATCAGGAGCAAGGAACACAACCTCTCCCGCCCACCCCCCCCCCCCCACCTCCACCCCCACCCCCCCCCCCCCAACAACCCCTCTCACTAACCCAGGGGGTCCTGAGCCCCGCTCGGTGGAGCTTGAGTATCACACCGGCGGAGCATTCACCCACCGAGGCAACGGGGCGGTCCATATCTTTATTACTTCTCGCAAGCGACGTCGTCGCTGCTGGTTTAACGGGACGGGCTGAAGGTCAGCAGACAGAGGGCGCCCTGCGTATTGGCCACCGCCTATTTGCGCTTGCCCACACGCTGGCCTGCGCCTTTAATTGAAAGCAACAACGGGATTGGTGGAAATTCGCACGGAGCCAGCAGGCAGCCTGGCGGCAGGTGCTGCGCCGGGCGCGGTATGACTGCGATCCCGCGCATCCGGCCACCTCAAGTCAGGTCAGGAGACGGCTAACCATTGCCTGACGTTGAAATTCAACTGGGTTAGGCGGCCCCTGGACAGAACGTGACGCGCAGCCGGCAGTCTAACTGGAGGTACGACTGCTCCTTAAAAGGGGCAAAGTAGGAGCTGGAGGGGTGGGAGGTCAGGGGTCATCACAGCCAGCGAGGGGTCACCGCTTGTGGCCTCAAGATGTTGCCAGTAATTTTTCTAACTAATAAAAAAAAATAATAATCGTTAAATATTAAATAAATAAATAGCTGCACAGGACTGGCAATGAGGTCATTTCTAAAACTGCCTGGCAGGCGGCCATTTTGAATTCTAAAATGGCGGCTCTGGTCCGCAGTCGGGCTGCATGTGGCCGCCTCGCCGTCTGCGCTCCCCGAAACTGGGGGAGGAGCGCGTGGGATCCATGTGCCCGTTGGGGCCCCCTCTGCCCACGTGCGTCTGCTCTCCCCTTTAACGCTTAAGCCGCCCCCCCCCCCCCCCTCCCCCCCACCCCACTGCACATTCCCGTCTCCCACCCCCTCCCACTCTCAGTGCTCCGCCCCTCCCGGGAGCCAGGCATCTCACTCTTGGCGGTATACCTCCACCCCAGCCACCCTCCAGGTACCTGTCCTGTAGTCTCTGTCCAATTAAACACACACAGCACGGGGTTAGATACAGAGTAAAGCTCCCTCTACACTGTCCCATCAAACACTCCCAGGGCAGGTACAGCACGGGTTAGATACAGAGTAAAGCTCCCTCTACACTGTCCCATCAAACACTCCCAGGGCAGGTACAGCACGGGTTAGATACAGAGTAAAGCTCCCTCTACACTGTCCCATCAAACACTCCCAGGGCAGGTACAGCACGGGTTAGATACAGAGTAAAGCTCCCTCTACACTGTCCCATCAAACACTCCCAGGGCAGGTACAGCACGGGTTAGATACAGAGTAAAGCTCCCTCTACACTTTCCCATCAAACACTCCCAGGGCAGGTACAGCTCGGATTAGATACAGAGTAAAGCTCCCTCTACACTGTCCCCAGCAGTCTCATCCTACATTCCCATTTCCCACACTGCGGCCTCAGATTGAGATCGCCTATTTGGTACCAACTTAGGGTCCAGTTTTTGTGTTCTGAGCCCAGTTTAGCATTGGGTCCATCACAGCCAGGAGACCTTGCCTCCTAAAACCGCACAGAACATTATAAATGATGCAAGTCCCTTTCCTCCCCCAAATATACTTTCAGGATGTCCCGTGGGGGGCAGGAAACTTTCCCTTGTAATGGTGCAAAACTGACATAACGGTGCAAAACCCCATTTCCAGAGGCACACGCGGACTCAACATCTAACACCGGTGGTGATAGATCAGTTCGAAGTCTGAAGGCAAAGTCAAGCACCAGGAAACTGCGAATCCAGATGATACAGGTGAATATTGTCCCGCGCGTCGCTGCTCAAAGCGAGTAGGTTATTCTCCGACCCTTCTAGCAATGCAATTCGCCGTTCACCTGGGGTTTTGAGGAGAGTCACATGCCCTGGGAGAGATCCAGGAGATACTGGTTCCCCCAGTCCATGTTGAAATCAGCGACGGTGAAATCTACCTCGATCTCGTCCACCGGGTATCGCGCGGGCACGCCGACGGCTGGGGAGCCCGCCACGGCGTACCAGTGACCATGCGCCGGAGCTGCATCCGCGCCCGCCCCGTGCCCCACGGCGCAGCTCGGTCCGAAGGCGTCGTATTCGAGCTTCAGGCTCTGTGGAGCGGCCGGGCACTGGGCGGCCCCCACCGGGTAGCCCCCCGCCGGGACAGCGTTGTGCCCGTGCATCATGTCCGCCAGGGGCCGCCTGGTCGCGCCGGCGCAGAGCGGCTGGCTGGGCACGGGGGCGGCGGTGTTGGGGTAGTGCAAGGTGCCCGTGGGCAGGTGCAGCTCGCGCCCGTCGCTCGTCGACGCTCTGGCTCGCTGTCGGCCGGCCGCGGACTGCCTGCTGTACCGGGCTCTGCGGTTCTGGAACCACACCTGTTGAAGGAGAAACAGACACGAAATTAACATAAAATCTAACATGAAATTAACATGAAATCTGACATGAAATTAACACGAAACTGACATGAAATTAACATGAAACTGACATGAAATTAACATGAAATCTGACATGAAATTAACACGAAACTGACATGAAATTAACACGAAACTGACATGAAATTAACATGAAACTGACATGAAATTAACATGAAACTGACAAGCATCATCGCCCGTCTCCGCCCCTGCCTCAGCTCATCCGCTGCTGAAACCCTCATCCATGCCTTTGTTACCTCTAGACTGGACTATCCCAACGCTCTCCTGGCCGGCCTCCCACATTCCACCCTACATAAACTCGAGGTCATCCACAACTCGGCTGCCCCGTGTCCTAACTCGCACCGAGTCCCGTTCGCCCATCACCCCCCTGTGCTCGCTGACCTACATTGGCTCCCGGTCCGGCAACGCCTCGATTTCAAAATTCTCATCCTTGTTTTCAAATCCCTCCGTGGCCCTCGCCCCCCTCCCTATCTCTGTAACCTCCTCCAGCCCCACAACCCCCAGAGATCTCTGCGCTCCTCCAATTCTGGCCTCTTGAGCATCCCCCTGATTTTAATCGCTCCACCATTGGTGGCCGTGCCTTCAGCCGCCGGGGCCCGAGCTCTGGAATTCCCTCCCTGACCACAATCCAATGACGCGTGTCGGGCGGACGGAGCTCAGGATGGGGCTCGGCAGCAACAGCAGCCCCCGCGGCCGAATAGCTCGCTGAGGTCCCCTTCGGGGAGCACAATAAGCAAAACACTGTGGACCCCGGAAATCTGGAAAAAACAACGGAAAATGCTGGAAAACGCTCAGCAGGTCAGGCAGTGGAGAGAGAGAGAAACAGAGTCAACGTTTCAGGTCGATGACCCTTCGTCAGAACTGGGGGAAACGTACGGTCGGAAGGGCGGGGGCAGGGGGGGGGCAAATATCCAAAAGAGTTTCAAAGCCAGCCGAGACTGGGAGCTGGATCAATAACCCTCAGTGTGCAGTAGCTGCACCGGAGGTGTGAATCACTGCTCAGGCTGTTCAGGTGCCTCAGGCATAAAGTGATAAACTCTGGCCGTTGTGTTAATGTAGGCGGCTCCAGTCAGTGACTCGGGGAGTCTAATCTTTAAAGCTGATTAAAGTGATATCAGGACAGTTAGAGACTCATCGACACAGACCCTACCATCAACACAGCCTGCCCACACCCAGCGACCCTCTGATCAATACAACAGCGTGCATTAATATAGCGCCTTTAACGTAGTAAAACGTCCCAAGATGCCACCCGGGAGCGATTATCAAACAAAATTTGACTCCGAGCCACATAAGAAAGAAAGACATTTCTACAGCGGCCTTTCACGACCACCGGACGTCTCAAATCGCTTTACAGCCAATGAAGTACGTTTTTTGAAGTGTGGTCACTGTTGTAATGTGGGAAACGCGGCAGCCAATTTGCGCACAGCAAGCTCCCACAAACAGCAATGTGATAATGACCAGATCATCTGTTTTTGTTCTGTTGATTGAGGGATAAATATTGGCCCCAGGACATCGGGGAGAACTCCCCCTGCTCCTCTTCAAATAGTGGCCGTGGAATCTTTTACGTCCACCCGAGAGGGCAGACGGGGCCTCGGTTTAATGTCTCACCCGAAAGCCGGCACCTCCGACAGTGCGGCGCTCCCTCAGTACCGCCCCTCCGACAGTGCGGCGCTCCCTCAGTACCGCCCCTCCGACAGTGCGGTGCTCCCTCAGTACTGCCCCTCCGACAGTGCGGCGCTCCCTCAGTACCGCCCCTCCGACAGTGCGGCGCTCCCTCAGTACAGCCCCTCCGACAGTGCGGTGCTCCCTCAGTACTGCCCCTCCGACAGTGCAGCGCTCCCTCAGTACTGCCCCTCCGACAGTGCGGCGCTCCCTCAGTACCGCCCCTCCGACAGTGCGGCGCTCCCTCAGTACTGCCCCTCCGACAGTGCGGCGCTCCCTCAGTACCGCCCCTCCGACAGTGCGGCGCTCCCTCAGTACTGCCCCTCCGTCAGTGCAGCGCTCCCTCAGTACTGCCCCTCCGACAGTGCAGCGCTCCCTCAGTACTGCCCCTCCGACAGTGCGGCGCTCCCTCAGTACTGCCCCTCCGACAGTGCAGCACTTCCTCAGCACTACACTGGGAGTGTCGGCCTAGATTTTTGTGCTCGAGTCTTTGGAGTGGGACTTGAACCCACGACCTTCTGACTCAGAGGTGAGAGTGCTACCAACTGAGCCACAGTTGAAACTAAAGAGATATTAGGACAGGTGACCAAAAGCTTGGTCAAAGAGGTCGGTTTTAAGGAGCGTCTTAAAGGAGGAGAGAGAGGCGAAGAGGTTTAGGGAGGGAATTCCAGAGCTTAGGGCCCCAGGCAGCTGAAGGCACGGCCGCCAATGGTGGAGCGATTAAAATCGGGGGATGCGCAAGAGGCCAGAATTGGAGGAACGCAGAGATCTCATAGATTCATAGAAATTTACAGCACAGAAGGAGGCCATTCGGCCCATCTTGTCCGTGCCGGCCGATAAAGAGCTCTCCGGCCTAATCCCACTTTCCAGCTCTTGGTCCGTAGCCCTGTAGGTTACGGCACTTCAAGTGCATATCCAAGTACTTTTTAAATGTGATGAGGGTTTCTGCCTCTACCACCCTTTCAGGCAGTGAGTTCCAGACCCCCACCACCCTCTGAGTGAAAAAAGTTCTCCTCAACTCCCCTCTAATCCTTCCACCAATTACTTTAAATCTCTGCCCCCTGGTTATTGACCTCTCTGCTAAGGGAAATAGGTCCTTCCTATCCACTCTATCGAGGCCCCTCATAATTTTATGCACCTCAATTAAATCTCCACTCGGCCTCCTCTGTTCCAAAGAAAACAACCCCAGCCTATCCAATCCTTCCTCATAGCTAAAATTCTCCAGCCCAGGCAACATCCTCATAAATCTCCTCTGTACCCACTCTCGGGGGGGTTGCAGGACTGGAGGAGGTTACAGAGATAGGGAGAGGGGGCGAAGCCACAGAGGGATTTGAAAACAAGGATGAGAATTTTAAAATCGAGGCGTTGCAGTAGCAGCCCCCAGTGCCACAGGGGAAAGGACAGTGTCTGGCCCACTGTCCCAGAGTGTGTAAGGTCAGTCCCTGTGAGTCACTTTCCTCGTGTGAATTAACATTTAACTGCAGGCAGTTCGTTTACTCTGTGAAACAGGAGGTGCAGACGCTGTAAATAACCTCAGGACAGCTACCTGTGTCAGACGGTTGTAGGTTCCAGTTACCACTCCAGAGACTTGAGCACAAAAATCCAGGCCGACACTCCCAGTGCCAGTACTGAGGGAGCGCCGCACTGTCGGAGGGGGCGGTACTGAGGGAGCGCCGCACTGTCGAAGGGGCGGTACTGAGGGAGCGCCGCACTGTCGGAGGGGCGGTACTGAGGGAGCGTTGCACTGTCGGAGGGACAGTACTGAGGGAGCACCGCACTGTCGGAGGGGCGGTACTGAGGGAGCACCGCACTGTCGGAGGGGCGGTACTGAGGGAGCGCCGCACTGTCGGAGGGGGCAGTACTGAGGGAGCGCCGCACTGTGGGAGGGGCAGTACTGAGGGAGCGCCGCACTGTCGGAGGTGCCATCTTTCGGATGAGACGTTAAACCAAGGCCCCGTCTGCCCTTTCATAGATTCATAGAATAGTACAGCACAGAAGGAGGCCATTCGGCCCATCGTGTCTGCGCCGGCTCTTTCGAAGGGTGGACATTAAAGATCCTACTGCCACTATTGGAAGAAGAGCAGGGGAGTTCTCCCCGGTGTCCTGGGCCAATATTTATCCCTCAATCAACATCTAAAAAACAGATGATCTGGTCATTATCACATTGCTGTTTTTGGGAGCTTGCTGTGCACAAATTGTCTGCTGTGTTTCCTACATTACAACAGTGACCACACTCCAAACAAGTGCTTCATTGGCTGTAAAGCGCTTTGGGATGTCCTGAGGTGGTGAAAGGCGCTGGGGAAATGGGAGTCTGTCTTTCTTTCTAGGGTCTGCCCAACTGTCCAGTCCAAGACCCGCTCAATCGAACAAGGCCGCCGATTGGAGGCCGCGAGGGGGCAGCTGGGACCCTTGGCGACTTCCTCAGCCCCCCAACCCAATTGGACCACCCCATCTGAGATCCGGGATCTGAGGGCTTCCTGACCAGAGGGGCTCAGTACCATGTTGGGTGGGGCATTCAGCTGCCGAGCCAATTGGGAGGCGCCAATAGGGTCAACACAACCAACCCTGGAATGAGCCATCGAGGGTCGTCCCTCGGGGGTGAGGGGTATGGAGTCGCCATGGAGGACCTGACGGCCCTTCACATCGCACGCTTATCCTAAACGCTGGAGGTTTGCTTACGATAATCCGGGCATCGTCCACATTGAGGGCCTTGGACAGGGTCTCACGGGTCCACACATTGGGATATTTACAGACCGCGTAGGCCTTCTCCAGCAGGTTCTTCTGCCAGTGGTTGTACTTGGTCCTCTTGCGTCTCCGGGGCCCGTTCACCGCAGCCTGTGGAGAGGCCATGAGGGCGGCTTCTGCAACAAGACAGAGAGTCGCATATAAGGGTGGCTCAGGGTGACATGCAACACCCCCGACCACAGACACCCCATCACCGTCCCCGACCACAGACACCCCATCACCCCTCCCGACCACACACACCCCATCACCCCTCCCCGACCACACACACCCCATCACCCCTCCCCAATCACACACACCCCATCACCCCTCCCCAATCACACACACCCCATCACCCCTCCCCGACCACACACACCCCATCACCCCTCCCCGATCACACACACCCCATCACCCCTCCCCAATCACACACACCCCATCACCCCTCCCCAATCACACACACCCCATCACCCCTCCCCGACCACACACACCCCAGCACCCCTCCCCGATCACACACACCCCATCACCCCTCCCGACCACACACACCCCATCACCCCTCCCCGACCACACACACCCCATCACCCCTCCCCGATCACACACACCCCATCACCCCTCCCCGACCACACACACCCCATCACCCCTCCCCGATCACACACACCCCATCACCCCTCCCCAATCACACACACCCCATCACCCCTCCCCGATCACACACACCCCATCACCCCTCCCCGACCACAGACACCCCATCACCCCTCCCGACCACAGACACCCCATCACCCCTCCCCACACACACACCCCATCACCCCTCCCGATCACAGACACCCCATCACCCCTCCCCACACACACACCCCATCACCCCTCCCCACACACACACCCCATCACCCCTCCCCGATCACACACACCCCATCACCCCTCCCCGACCACACACACCCCATCACCCCTCCCCGATCACACACACCCCATCACCCCTCCCCGACCACACACACCCCATCACCCCTCCCCACACACACACCCCATCACCCCTCCCCGACCACAGACACCCTATCACCCCTCCCCGATCACACACACCCCATCACCCCTCCCCACACACACACCCCATCACCCCTCCCCGATCACACACACCCCATCACCCCTCCCCGACCACACACACCCCATCACCCCTCCCCACACACACACCCCATCACCCCTCCCCGATCACACACACCCCATCACCCCTCCCCGACCACACACACACCCCATCACCCCTCCCCGACCACACACACCCCATCACCCCTCCCCACACACACACCCCATCACCCCTCCCCGATCACACACACCCCATCACCCCTCCCCGATCACACACACCCCATCACCCCTCCCCGACCACAGACACCCTATCACCCCTCCCCGATCACACACACCCCATCACCCCTCCCCGACCACACACACCCCATCACCCCTCCCCGATCACACACACCCCATCACCCCTCCCGACCACAGACACCCCATCACCCCTCCCCGATCACACACACCCCATCACCCCTCCCCGATCACACACACACCATCACCCCTCCCCGACCACACACACCCCATCACCCCTCCCCGATCACACACACCCCATCACCCCTCCCCGATCACACACACCCCATCACCCCTCCCCGACCACACACACCCCATCACCCCTCCCCGATCACACACACCCCATCACCCCTCCCTGATCACACACACCCCATCACCCCTCCCCGATCACACACACCCCATCACCCCTCCCCGATCACACACACCCCATCACCCCTCCCCAATCACACACACCCCATCACCCCTCCCCACACACACACCCCATCACCCCTCCCCGATCACACACACCCCATCACCCCTCCCCGACCACACACACCCCATCACCCCTCCCCGACCACACACACCCCATCACCCCTCCCCGACCACACACACCCCATCACCCCTCCCCGACCACACACACCCCATCACCCCTCCCCGACCACAGACACACCCCATCACCCCTCCCCGATCACACACACCCCATCACCCCTCCCGACCACAGAGACACCCTATCACCCCTCCCCGATCACACACACCCCATCACCCCTCCCCGACCACACACACCCCATCACCCCTCCCCGACCACACACACCCCATCACCCCTCCCCGACCACAGACACCCTATCACCCCTCCCCGACCACAGACACCCCATCACCCCTCCCCGATCACACACACCCCATCACCCCTCCCCGACCACACACACCCCATCACCCCTCCCCGACCACACACCCCATCACCCCTCCCCGATCACAGAGACACCCCATCACCCCTCCCCGATCACACACACCCCATCACCCCTCCCCGATCACACACACCCCATCACCCCTCCCCGACCACACACATCATCGAACTCCCCTAGAGGGAGAGAGGGAGGGGAGAGAGAGGGAGAGAGAGAGAGCGGGAGACAGGGAGGGAGAGAGACAGGGAGTGAGAGAGAGAGAGAGACAGACAGACAGGCAGAGAGAGAGAGACTGGGAGAGAGAGAGAGACAGAGAGCGAGAGAGAGAGGAAACTCACTGAAACTGCCGAGGAAACTCACTGAAACAGCCCAAGAAACTCACTGAAACAGCCCAAGAAACTCACTGAAACAACCCAAGAAACTCACTGAAACAGCCCAGGAAACTCACTGAAACAGCCCAGGAAACTCACTGAAACTGCCAGGAAACTCACTGAAACAGCCCAGGAAACTCACTGAAACTGCCCAAGAAACTCACTGAAACAGCCCAAGAAACTCACTAAAACAGCCCAGGAAACTCACTGAAACAGCCCAGGAAACTCACTGAAACAGCCCAGGAAACTCACTGAAACTGCCCAAGAAACTCACTGAAACAGCCCAAGAAACTCACTGAAACTGCCGAGGAAACTCACTGAAACAGCCCAAGAAACTCACTGAAACAGCCCAGGAAACTCACTAAAACTGCCTGGAAACTCACTGAAACTCACGCAAACCCAGTACAGAACTCTTAATCCATCCTGCAAGATTTTGGAAGGAACGGTTCCAGACATTTTAACTTAAAATTAAAACCAGCAAACCTCTAGCTGAAAGCTAGAAGCTGATCTCACTCACCCATCAGGGCGATCCCTTCTTTCCCATCTCTTTCCAACCCCTGGTTGGGCACGTTGTCCAGCATCCCGCCTTGGAGAGGGTTGGTGAATCTGAAAGACTCCACCGCCATCTGCATCTCTGGTCAGGCAGTGTGTGTGTGTGTGTGTGTGTGTGTGTGAGTGAGTGAGTCACCTTTTACCTGTTACAGAATCCCAACCAAGTCTTCTTTATATATGGGAGTCCAGGTCAGCAACAACTCCCAACAAGCCAGGACTTGAAGTACTGGTGGTGATACTCCGCCCCCCTCCCCTTTGTGACACCTCCCCATTCGAATCCACAAACAGAGAGCCCAATGATCCCTCCCCACCCTCAGAGAGAGAGAGAACAAGTTCCTCCAACAGAAATTACACACAAGAGACTTCAGTCACATTGGAGAGAGTTCGTTTAACTTTTTTTTTTGCAGAGTGAATGTGCCCTCTCTATTTTATTAAACTCTTGTTTTATTTTCCCAAATTTATTAATCAGAATGGTACCAGGGATGAGGGACTTCAGTTATGCGGAGAGACTGGAGAAGCTGGGGTTGTTCTCCTTAGAGCAGAGAAGGCTAAGGGGAGATTCAATAGAGGTGTTCAAAATCATGAGGGGTTTTGATAGAGTAAATAAGGAGAAACTGTTTCCAGTGGCAGGAGGGTCGGTAACCAGAGGACACAGATTGAAGATAATTGGCAAAAAAGCCAGAGGGGAGATGAGGAGAATTTGTTTTTACGCAGCGAGTTGTTGTGATCTGGAACGCGCTGCCTGAAAGGGCGGTGGGAGCAGATTCAATAGTAACTTTCAAAAGGGGAATTGGATAAATACTCGAAAAGGAGAAATGTGCAGGGCTACGGGGAAAGAGCAGGGGGGGAGTGGGACTAATTGGAGAGCTCGTTCAAAGAGCCGGCACAGGCACGATGGGCCCAATGGCCTCCTCCTGTGCTGTACGATTCCATAATTGCCCTCTCAGGTGGATGTAAAAGATCCCACGGCCACTATTGGAAGAAGAGCAGGGGGAGTTCTCCCCGGTGTCCTGGGGCCAATATTTATCCTTCAATCAACATCACTAAAACAGATGATCTGATCATTATCACATTGCAGTTTGTGGGATCTTGCTGTGCGCAAATTGGCTGCCGCGTTTCCTACATTACAACAGTGACCACACTTCAAAAAGTACTTCATTGGCTGTAAAGCACTTTGGGACGTCCGGTAGTCGTGCAAGGCGCTGGAGAAATGTTAGCTCTTTCTTATATGGGCGAGGGAACAGAGGAGATTTACTAGAATGGTTCCAGGGATGAGGGACTTCAGTTGTGTGGAGAGACTGGAGAAGCTGGGGTTGTTCTCCTTAGAGCAGAGAAGGTTAAGAGGAGATTTGATAGAGGCGTTCAAAGTCATGAAGGGTTCAGACGGAGGAAATAAGGAGAAACTGTTTCAATGGCTGAAGGGTCGATAACCAGAGGGCCCAGATTGAAGGTGATTGGCAAAAGAACCAGAGGCGATACGAGGAGAAACTGTCGGAGGGGCAGTACTGAGGGAGCGCCGCACTGTCAGAGGGGCAGTACTGAGGGAGCGCTGCACTGTCGGAGGGGCAGTACTGAGGGAGTGCAGCACTGTCAGAGGGGCAGTACTGAGGGAGCGCCGCACTGTCGGAGGGGCAGTACTGAGGGAGCGCCGCACTGTCGGAGGGGCAGTACTGAGGGAACACCGCACTGTCGGAGGGTCAGTACTGAGGGAGCGCCGCACTGTCGGAGGGGCAGTACTGAGGGAGCGCCGCACTGTCAGAGGGGCGGTACTGAGGGAGCGCCGCACTGTCGGAGGGGCGGTACTGAGGGAGCGCCGCACTGTCAGAGGGGCAGTACTGAGGGAGCGCCGCACTGTCGGAGGGGCAGTACTGAGGGAGAGCCGCACTGTCGGAGGGGCAGTACTGAGGGAGCGCCGCACTGTCGGAGGGGCAGTACTGAGGGAGCGCCGCACTGTCGGAGGGGCAGTACTGAGGGAGCGCCGCACTGTCGGAGGGGCAGTACTGAGGGAGCGCCGCACTGTCGGAGGGGCAGTACTGAGGGAGCGCCGCACTGTCGGAGGGGCAGTACTGAGGGAGCGCCGCACTGTCGGAGGGGCAGTACTGAGGGAGCGCCGCACTGTCGGAGGGGCAGTACTGAGGGAGCGCCGCACTGTCGGAGGGGCAGTACTGAGAGAGCGCCGCACTGTCAGAGGGGAAGTACTGAGGGAGTGCTGCACTGTCGGAGGGGCAGTACTGAGGGAGCGCTGCACTGTCGGAGGGGCGGTACTGAGGGAGCGCCGCACTGTCGGAGGGTCAGTACTGAGGGAGCGCCGCACTGTCGGTGGTGCCGTCTTTCGGATGAGACGTTAAACCGAGGCCCTGTCTGCTCTCTCAAGTGGACGTAAAAGATTCCACAGCCACTATTGGAAGAAGAGCAGGGGAATTCTCCCCGGTGTCCTGGGGCCAATATTTATCCCTCAACCAACATCACTAAAAAAATAGATTAAATGTTTGCATTGTTATTTGTGGGATCTTGCTGTGCACAAATTCACTACCTAACAGTGACTACACTTTAAAAGTACTTTATTGCCCAGCGCTGTGGGATGTTTCCAAGAGATTAAGCTGCTTTGTATAGATGCCGGTCTGTCCCTGAAAGCAGCCAGACCAAGGATTGAACCTGGGACATGCAGGGAGCCAGTGAGTCACCAGGAGAGCGAGAGAGAGAGAGAGGGGGGAGGGAAATAGCAACCGACATCAGGGGAGAGACGGAGATAGTGAGGGAGAGAGAAAGACAGGCAGGGAGAGAGAGAGGGAGGGAGAGAGAAAGACAGGCAGGGAGAGAGAGAGGGAGAGAGAGAGACAGACAGGCAGGGAGAGAGAGGGAGAGAGGGAGAGAGAAAGACAGGCAGGGAGAGAGAGAGGGAGAGAGAGAGACAGACAGGCAGGGAGAGAGAGAGGGAGAGAGAGAGACAGACAGACAGGGAGAGAGAGGGAGAGAGGGAGAGAGAGAGACAGACAGGGACAGAGAGAGATAAGGGGGAGGGAGAGAGAAACAGACAGGGAGAGAGAGAGAGGGAGGGAGAGAGAGAGACAGACAGGGAGAGAGAGAGATAAGGGGGAGGGATAGAGAGACAGACAGGGAGAGAGAGAGAGAGGGAGGGAGAGAGAGAGACAGACAGGGAGAGAGAGAGATAAGGGGGAGGGATAGAGAGACAGACAGGGAGAGAGAGAGGGAGGGAGAGAGAGAGACAGATAGACAGGGAGAGAGAGAGTGAGGGAGGGAGAACGATAAGGGGGAGGGAAATACCTACCGAGATCAGGGAAGTGACGGAGATAGTGAGGGAACATAAGAACATAAGAACATAAGAAATAGGTGCAGGAGTAGGCCATTCGGCCCCTCGAGCCTGCTCCGCCATTGGATGAGATCATGGCTGATCATCGACCTCAACTCCATTCACCGGCCCTATCGCCATATCCCTTGATGCCCTCACTAGTCAGAAATCTATCGACTTCTGTTTTGAATATACCCAATGACTGAGCCTCCACAGCCCTCTGGGGTAGAGAATTCCAAAGATTCACCACCCTCTATGTGAAGAAATTTCTTCTCATCTCAGTCCTGAACGGCCTACCCTTTATCCTGAGGCTGTGGCCCCTGGTTCTCTGACTGGGAGAGAGAGCAAGATAGAGAGAGTGACAGACAGAGAGCGAGGGAGAGAGAGAGAGACAGAGAGGGAGGGGAGAGAGGGAGGGAGGGAGATAGAGAGAGGGAGGGAGAGAGAGAGACAGGGACAGAGAGAGACAGACAGGGAGAGAGAGAGGGAGGGAGATAGAAAGAGAGAGACAGGGAGAAAGAGAAAGAGAGAGGGAGAGGGAGAGAGAAAGAGAGCGAGACAGACAGGGAGAGAGAGAGACAGACAGACAGGGAGAGAGAGAGACAGACGGAGAGAGAGAGTGGGAGAGACAGGGAGAGAGAGAAAGGGAAAGAGAGAGAGAGACAGAGCATGGAGAAAGAGAGAGGGAGACAGGGAGAGAGAAAGAGAGTGAGACAGACAGACAGGGAGAGAGACAGACAGACAGACAGAGAGAGGGAGAGACAGACAGACAGAGAGAGAGAGGGAGAGACAGACAGACAGACAGAGAGAGGGAGAGACAGACAGACAGAGAGAGAGACAGACAGACAGACAGAGAGAGGGAGAGACAGACAGACAGAGAGAGAGACAGACAGACAGACAGAGAGAGGGAGAGACAGACAGACAGAGAGAGAGACAGACAGACAGACAGAGAGAGGGAGAGACAGACAGACAGGGAGAGAGAGAGACAGACGGACAGAGAGAGAGACAGACAGACAGACAGGGAGAGAGAGACAGACGGAGAGAGAGAGTGGGAGAGACAGGGAGAGAGAGAAAGGGAAAGAGAGAGAGAGACAGAGCATGGAGAAAGAGAGAGGGAGACAGGGAGAGAGAAAGAGAGCGAGACAGACAGACAGGGAGAGAGACAGACAGACAGACAGAGAGAGGGAGAGACAGACAGACAGGGAGAGAGACAAACAGACAGACAGAGAGAGGGATAGACAGACAGGGAGAGAGACAGACAGACAGGGAGAGAGACAGACAGCCAGACAGAGAGAGAGACAGACAGAGAAAGGGAAAGACAGACAGACAGACAGGGAGAGAGACAGACAGACAAACAGAGAGAGAGAGACAGACAAACAGACAGAGAGAGGGAGAGACAGACAGACAGACAGGGAGAGAGACAGACAGACAGGGAGAGAGACAGACAGACAGGGAGAGAGAGGTACAGACAGACAGACAAGGAGAGAGGGAGAGACAGACAGACAGACAGAGAGACAGACAGACAGACAGGGAGAGGGAGAGACAGCAAAATGCAGCAGAGAGACAGAGAGGCGAATCTGTCGGAGTTGGAGCAGGGTAAGAGCAGGGCTGCTGACAGACTGAGTAAGCGAGTGGTGCTGTGAGTGTTGACAGGAACTGATCCCATCCCCTCTCTGGATCAAGTTGTATTTTACTCATCCTCCTCCTCTCCCGATTAAAGAAAGAGCAATCCCAAAGCTCCCGAGCGGATCAGTGCCACCCACAGCACGGAACAGGAAGATCCCAGGCTGAGTTAGCTGATCTTCACGGGGCGGGGGAGAGTGGGGGGAAGGAGAGGTGCGACAATTAGCCTCAGCACCCCTCACTTCTGGAGAGAATGAATCAGGATAGGGGTCCCGCTCTTGATCGCTCCCTGACGGACTCCACTGTTGGAGAGAGTGTGTGTGGTTTGTCACATCACCCTCCGCCCCTGCCTCAGCTCATCCGCTGCTGAAACCCTCATCCATGCCTTTGTTACCTCTGGACTTGACTATTCCAGCGCTCTCCTGACCGGCCTCCCACATTCCACCCTACGTAAACTTGAGCTCATCCAAAACTCTGCTGCCCCCGTGTCCTAACTCGCACCGAGTCCCGTTCACCCATCACCCCCTGTGCTCGCTGACCTACATTGGCTCCCGGTCCAGCAACGCCTCGATTTCAAAATTCTCATCCTTGTTTTCAAATCCCTCCGTGGCCCTCGCCCCTCCCTATCTCTGTAACCTCCTCCAGCCCCACAACCCCCCCGAGATCTCTGCGCTCCTCCAATTCTGGCCTCTTGCACATCCCCGATTTTCATCGCTCCACCATTGGCGGCCGTGCCTTCAGCTGCCTGGGCCCTGAGCTCTGGAATTCCCTGTCCGAAACCTCTCCGCCTCTCTCTCCTCCTTGAACACGCTCCTTAAAACCGACCTCTCTGACCAAGCTTTTGGTCACCTGCCCTAATATCTCCTCCTTTGGCTTGACCTCCAGTTTTGTCTAACTGTGTCTCAGTGAAGTGCCTCGCGACGTTTTCCTACGCTAATATAAAGACAGCACCTCCAGCAGTGCGGCACTCCCTCAGTACAGCACTGGCAGTGTCGTCCTGGGTTATGGGGCTCGAGTCCAAGAACGCTCAGAGCTCACCCCTCTCTAACCTCTGGCTCCGAGGTGGGAGAGTACTTCTAATCATCATTCCCACGGCGACGGCAATCTGACTCCAGCCTGCATCTGACAGCCCGTCTGTCTCTATCTCAGTCTATCTGTGTTTGCCTCTGTCTGGTTGTCTCGTATGCAAGCCAATTATTCCCACCTCTCAGCTTTCCTTCCCAAAAGGTGTTACTTGGTGCTCTGACTCGCTGGAGTGTGGGTACCACCAGCAATCTCCCTGTTACTTCAACCCCCATGTGCCAACCCAGTGAGGGCTACTTGGCTATTCGACTGTGAGCAGCATCACCCGATCCCCTTCGCAGTCTCACCACAGACATAGATTTTCCAGCGGGGGTTACTAGACTGGACTGGACTGGAAATTCCCCCCCCCCGCCCTCGTTAACAGAGAGGCGAGGACCCCTGTCGTAACACCCCCCCCCCCCCCCCCCCAACCTGGTTGAGATCCGGGGATAGGTCCCGGAAGCGTCCTGGTCTGCGTGACTTGGCCGTTCACCCTCCGAGGGGGCTGTCCCATTCGTCCACCCCACTGATTCCCACCCCCAGCAACTTTAAGAAGAAGGAGTGGAGGGGGGGGGTGGCGGGGGGGGGGGGGAAGAGGAATAAAAATGAACGATTTAAAAAAATTAAAAGAATCACTCACTTCGAAATAATAGTCGCACAACACCAGGTTATAGTCCAACAGCTTTATTTGAAATCACAAGCTTTCGGAGCGGCTGCTCCTTCGTCAGGTGAAGTGAAGAGATGTCTTCTCTGTCTATATATACTTTGTAACCGATTTGTATTCCCTCACTTCACCTGACGAAGGAGCAGCGCTCCGAAAGCTCGTAATTTCAAATAAAACTGTTGGACTATAACCTGGTGTTGTGCGACTTCTCACTTTTGTCCACCCCAGTCCAACACCGGCATCTCCGCATCATGGCTTCGAAATAATAGCCTGCGCTACAGTAACGAAGGGTTGAGATCGAGTAAATAAAGAGATTCCAATGGCTGAAGGGTCAGTAACCAGAGGGCTCAGATTTAAGGTGATAGGACGGTGGAGACAGATTCAATAGGAGCCTTCTAAAGGGAATCGGATAAATACTGGAAGAAGGAAAAAATTGCAGGGATATGGGGAGAGAGCGGGGGGAGTGGGACTGACTGGATTGCTCTTCGAAAGAGCCGGCACAGACTCGATGGGCCGAATGGCCTCCTCCAGTGCTGTGCTGTTCTATGATTCTATGATAATACGCGAAGTCCCTCTCTCCGAGAATCGGCAGAAAGATTAAGGAGGTACAGGATGGAAAGCGGGCGAGTGCCTGGTTACACAGAGGTGAGAGATGGCCTCGTGGGGGTGACTGAAGTGTGGAACCAAAGGTTGTGTGTCTCTCACTGAGGGAACGGAACAATGACCAGTCTCACTACAATGGGGCGTGAGATAAGGGAGAATGGTGGGCCTCCTTGATAAGGTGTCTAATCAGTTTAAGAGCGGGGGAAGAACTCGTACTGAGGGTTGTCCCAAAAAAAAAGAGAGCGCTTTTCGAGACGGAGGACCCATCGCTCAGGAACCTCGGGAACCGTTGTAGTCAGGTCACGATTCACCTCGTTCCCCCTCGGGAGATTGCAGGGCCCCTGCCCCCTTCAGCTCATCCAAAACTCGGCTGCCCCGTGTCCTAACTCGCACCAAGTCCCGTTCGCCCATCGCCCCCTGTGCTCGCTGACCTACACCGGCTCCCGGTCCAGCAACGCCTCGATTTCAAAATTCTCATCCTTGTTTTCAAATCCCTCCGTGGCCCTCGCCCCCCTCCCTATCTCTGTAATCTCCTCCAGCCCCACCACCCTCCGAGATCTCTGCGCTCCTCCAATTCTGGCCTCTTGAGCATCCCCTGATTTCAATCGCTCCATCATTGGTGGCCGTGCCTTCAGCTGCCTGGGGCCTAAGCTCTGGAATTCCCTCCCTAAACCTCTCCGCCTCTCTCTCCTCCTTTAAGACGCTCCTTAAAACCGACCTCTCTGACCAAGCTTTTGGTCGCCTGTCCCTAATATCTCCTTATGTGGCTCGGTGTCAAATTTTGTTTGATAATCGCTCCTGTGAAGCGCCTTGGGACGTTTTAGGCGCTATATAAATACAAACTGCTGTTGTTATGCTATTGCACCAATAATGGGTTATGGTTTTCCCAGTAACCTGTTGTAGGCATTTACAATATAAAAATATAAGGATGCAGGAAATCCTGGACTGATGATGAATAACATGATACACGTCAATAATCCTATCTGGGTCCAATTTATATCAATCCCTGTTAAAGAAGATGGGCTCCGATATTCCCAAAGTCAGACAAATATGATATTTTATTATCCAGTGAGGGCAGGTCCAAGATGAGAACTCCTTGGGATCACATTCCCGTAGGGTTCAATTATCATTGGGCCAGAAATTGGGGTCGGAGGCTTCCCGCGGGTGCAAGCCCCCAACCTGCACTTACCTAGCGCGCCTGCCGTTGTGCTTCGGGCCCGCGTGGACTTCGGCTCCTGGGCCTCCTGCAGCTGCCGGCGCGCAGTGCTTGCGTATCCCAGGGGTGCAGTTAGTTCGAAGCGTCCCCTGGGATCACGTGGGCCATGGAGAGCCAATCGGAGCAGGGAATCTCCATTCATAGATTTGACAGGAAGACCTGTCTAATCTATGAATAGAGATCACCCCCCGAAACCTAACTAAAACTTCAAATAAATTCAAAAAAAAATCACATTTTTAAAATAACTATAAATTACATAAATTAACTACCTTAAACAAAAATTTAAATTTTTGAAAAAATTAGTTACACTTTTTAACGGTGCTAAAAATAAACTTACCTTTCTTTAAAGTATGTAAAAAAGATAAATCTGTGGAAAAAATGTTTAAATTGTATTTAATTCACCACTTACCTTGTTAAAAGCAGGCCTTGCGCCTCCTTTTTCCCCGCACAGCTTCTCCGTACTTACCCTCACGGAGAAACCTGGAAAAAAAAACGAAGTTCGCTGCGTGCGCGCAGCCTCTCCGGCGCACGCGTTCGACCTCTGAACCCCTTCCTTCAGGGGAACGGAAGTTCCGGTTTCCAGTGCATGCGCGAAACCGGCACTTTCGTTGGGTCTACGGGTGAGTACCCAGCGCGTACTCACCCGTGGAGACCCGAATTTCTGGTCCATTGTGTGTGCATCACGGGAAAGTACGATTGGTTGGATGGGGCAATCACGTAAAGATAATGTCAAAACAATGTAAGCTTGGGAACAATGGGCAGCAATTACAACTTCTCTTCGAATCCCCCCTCCCTATCTCTGTAACCTCCTCCAGCCCCCACAACAACCCCCCCGAGATCTCTGCGCTCTTCCAATTCTGCCATCTTGCGCATCCCCCGATTTTAATCGCTCCACCATTGGCGGCCGTGCCTTCAGCTGCCCGGGCCCTAAGCTCTGAAATTCCCTCCCTAAACCTCTCCGCCTCTCTCTCCTCCTTAAGACCTACCTCTTTGACCAAGCTTTTGGTCACCTGTCCTAATATCTCCTTATGGGGCTCGGTGTCAAATTTCTGTCTGATAAAGGTCCTGTGAAGCGCCCTGGGACGTTTTACTACATTAAAGGCGCTATATAAATGTACGGTGTTGTCGTTTGAATCAGGCACCCTGCACCTTTGAAGGGGCGAGGTCATCATGGGATCGTGTCTCGATTACAAAGTGGGAAGAGCAGAGACAATCTATTTTGGCTTCCCCCCGGCAGCTCGGAGACTAAATACAGCACCCAGTGTGGTACCGAGTCAAACCAACCAGAAACAGCCCAGGCCCAGGCCTGTGCTGAGTTAGCTGATCCTGGATGGGCCTAACACTGGCCTCAGAGCCCACAGTGAGAGACAATGATCAGCCAGGGTTTTATTCTTATATTCATTCTCGGGGATGTGGGCACCATGCGCTGGCAAGGCCCAGCATTTATTGCCCATCCCTAGTTGCCCCTTGAGAAGGTGGTGGTGAGCCGCCTTCTTGAACCGCTGCAGTCCGTGTGGTGAAGGTGCCCCCACAGTGCTGTTAGGGAGGGAGTTCCAGGATTTTGACCCAGCGACGATGAAGGAACGGCCGATATATTTCCAAGTCAGGATGGTGTGTGACTTGGAGGGGAACTTGGAGGTGGTGGTGTTCCCATGCGCCTGCTGCCCTTATCCTTCTAGATGGGAGAGGTCGCGGGTTTGGGAGGTGCTGCCGAAGAAGCCTTGGCGAGTTGCTGCAGTGCATCTTGTAGATGGTACACACTGCAGCCACGGTGCGCCGGTGGTGGAGGGAGTGGATGTTTAAGGTGGTGGATGGGGTGCCGATCAAGCGGGCTGCTTTGTCCTGGATGGTGTCGAGCTTCTTGAGTGTTGTTGGAGCTGCACTCATCCAGGCAAGTGGAGAGTATTCCATCACACTCCTGACTGGTGCCTTGTAGATGGTGGAAAGGCTTTGGGGAGTCAGGAGGTGAGACACTCGCCTCAGATGTGCAGGTTGAGGGACTGAGTGACAGAGGACTTGCATAGGCACCCATCCCCCACTGAACAGAGTGTTCGTGCTGACCCATTCACCATGACTTTCAGCTGCCACCAGAAGGAACCTAAATTGGGCAGTTATCAGACAAGCCACCTCCACAAGTGCCCGCACACAATGCATAGGATGATGTAAAGAAAGACTTGCATTTATATAGCGCCTTTCAAAACCACCGGACGTCTCAAAGCGCTTTACAGCCAATGAAGTACTTTTTGAAGTGTGGTCACTGTTGTAATGTAGGAAACGCAGCAGCCAATTTGCGCACAGCAAGCTCCCACAAACAGCAATGTGATAATGACCAGATCATCTGTTTAGTGATGTTGGTTGAGGGATATGTATTGGCCCCAGGACACCTGCTCTTCTTCGAAATAGTGCCGTGGGATCTTTAACGTCCACCTGAGAGAGCAGGTTTAATGTCTGATCCGAAAGACAGCACCTCCGACAGTGCAGCACTCCCTCAGCACTGGGAGTGTCAGCCTAACTTTATATGCTCAAGTCCCTGGAGTGGGACTTGAACCCACAATCTTCAGACTCAGAGGTGAGTGTGGCACTGGCACATATACATAGAATGCAGCTTCGTGTACACATGCATGCACGCACGCACAATGCAAGCACACACATACATGAACAACAACCTGCATTTATATAGCGCCTTTAATGTCGTAAAACGTCCCAAGGGCGCTTCACAGGAGCGTAATCGGACAAAATTTGACACTGAGCCACATAAGGAGATATTAGGACAGGTGACCAAAAACTTGGTCAAAGAGGTCGGTTTTAACGAGCGTCTTCAAGGAGGAGAGAGAGGCGGAGAGGTTTAGGGAGTTTAGAGATTTTGGCAGTAAATCGCTTCAGAACGTCCTGAGGTCGAGAAAGGCCCGTAGAAACGCAAGTCTTTCTTTTTAGGGAGGGAATTCCAGAGCTCAGGGCCCAGGCAGCTGAAGGCACGGCCGCCAATGATGGAGCGATTAAAATCGGGGGGGATGCGCAAGAGGCCAGAATTGGAGGAGCGCAGAGATCTCGGGGGGGGGGGGGGGGGTGGTTGTGGGGCTGGAGGAGGTTACAGAGATAGGGAGGGGGGGGGGGGCGAGGAGGTCATGGAGGGATTTGAAAACCAGGATGAGAATTTTGAAATCGAGGTGTTGCCGGACCGGGAGCCAATGTAGGTCAGCGAGCACAGGGGGTGAACGGGACTCGGTGCGAGTTAGGATACCGTCGGCAGAGTTTTGGATGAGCTCAAGTTTACAGAGGGTGGAAGGTGGGAGGCCGGCCAGGAGTGCGTTGGAATAGTCAAGTCTGGAGGTAACACAGGCACGGATGAGGGTTTCAGTAGCGGATGGGCAGAGGCAGGGGGCGGAGACGGGCGATGATACGGAAGTAGAACTAGGCGGTCTTGGTGATGGAGAGGATACGGGGTCGGAAGCTCATCTCGGGCTCAAGTCGGACGGCGAGCTTGCGAACGGTCTGGTTCAGCCTCACCGACAGTGGCCAGGGAGAGGGTTGGAGTCGGTGGCCAGGGAACGGAGTTCGTGGCTTTCATCTTCCCAATCCCCGGGGTTAGCAACTCGCAGCCGGGGCGAGGGTAGGGACACGACAATTGGTCGGGGCTTCCGCGCCTGTTAGTTTGAGCTGACTCAAGGGTAAAAGGGACCAACATGAACAGACACGTTTTTTTTGCATTTATTTTAATCGCCCTCTTCCTGGCTTTGGAAAGCCAACTCCACAGCATAAAATCAGAAAGTGGAGACTCCAGACCCCAATGTCAACAAGTCTGAAAAACACAAGGAGGTGCGAATGGGCCTTTGAAGCAGAGGTCTGAGGAGAACAATGAGATCTCCAGCACAAAACCAACAGAAGACTAAAACCCAATCCAGATGCAAATGTAGACATCCTCAGCGACTAATCTGCTGTTAACTACATCAGTTAATGATTAGAGATGCCCAATCTTGTCCTGCATTACTGCACCAAGTAAACTGCAAGAGAGATCTCGGACTCATTTTTTTTAGACTACTATCGTTGTTCTTCAAAGTGATGGATATTCAGCCGTGCCCCCGCCCCCCCACCCCGCCGAGGTGGACCTGAGTTGAATCCCTGGTCGTCCCAACGTAAACTTGAGGACATCCACAACTCGGCTGCCCCGTGTCCTAACTCTCGCACCGAGTTCCGTCCACCCATCGCCCCCTGTGCTCGCTGACCTACACTGGCTCCCGGTCCGGCAACGCCTCGATTTTAAAATTCTCATCCTTGCATTCAATGGCCCTCGCCCCTCCCGATCTCTGTAATCTCCTCCAGCCCCTGCAACCCTCCGAGATCTCTGCGCTCCTCCAATTCCGGCCTCTTGAGCATCCCCCTGATTTTAATCGCTCCACCATTGGCGGTCGTGCCTTCAGCTGCCTGGGGCCCTGAGCTCTGGAATTCCCTCCCTAAACCTCTCGCCTCTCTCCTCCTTTAAGACGCTCCTTAAAACCGACCTCTTTGACCCAAGCTTTTGGTCCCCTATCCTAATATCTCATGTGGTTCGGTGCTCAAATTTTTTTCGATAACGCTCCTGTGAAGCGCCTTGGGACGTTCGACTACGCAAAAGGCGCTATATAAATGCACATTGTTGTTGTAGCAGCAAGATTAGCAGCTGGGGTGTGTGACAATCAGCCTCAGTGCTCTGGGTCAAGAAGGGGAAAATCTAAGAAATCAACCCAAGGTTCCTGCCACTGATGACTGTGCAGTAATCTTTGCTGGAAATTGGGCACAATTCCTGCCTCGGAGTCAGAAGGTCGTGGGTTCGAGCCCACCTCCAGACACTTGAGCCCATAATCTGGGCTGACACTCCCAGTGCAGTACTGAGGGAGTGCTGCACCGTCGGAGGTGCCGTCTTTCGGATGAGACGTTAAACCGAGGCCCCGCCTGCTCTCTCAGCTGGACGTAAAAGATCCTGTGGCGCTATTTCGCACAAGAGTTCTCCCCGCTCTCCTGGGGCCAATATTTATCCCTCAACCAACATCACTGAAACAGACGATCTGGTCATTGCTGTTAGTGGGATCTTGCTGTGCACAAATAGGCTGATGTGTTTCCTACATCACAACAGTGACTACACTTACGCTTTGGGACGTCCTGGGTTCATGAAAGGCGCTGTAGAAATACACGTTCTTTCTTTCTGACAGGCGTGGAACTCCTGGCTGATTTTCCCTGCCCTAACCCCGAGGGCACTGTACCCCATTTTAGTGTCCTGCCCATCACTCGGTTTCCAATCAGCTAAGTCAGCAGAGACCGGGGCTTGAACCTGGGCCTTTCCTGCTCGGTATGTCTCGGCTAATCAACTCACCGAGCCCCGGAGGAGCCTTTGACCAGGGCTACTCAACCACGGAGGGTGTGACAGACCAGCCTGATTGCCATCCTCACTTGCAGTTCCGGCCGGTGTTTATGGGCTGTGCGAAGGGTTTTCCCGGCCTATTTACTCCTCTCCAATCAGGGGCGCTGAGGCAAACTGTACTCGTCCAATATACAAGCCAGCCGAGAACAGCTAACTCAGCACAGACTCAGGGTTCGGACAATGCAATCCAGCCCTCATCAAGTTTAACAACTCCTGCTGTGCGATTGTGACACAATCATTTCTCTCACCAACCGTAATAACCATAACAGGGTTTAGGAAAACTATTTCTCTCGGAAGAATTTCCCAGGGAGGGTAGTGGAGGCAAGAACAGTAGGAGTATTTCGAATGTCGCTCGATGTTCTCGAGGCAGTTCAGAGAAGGTTCACTCGGTTGATTCCGGAGATGAGGGGGTTGACTTATGAGGAAAGGTTGAGTAGGTTGGGCCTCTACTCACTGGAATTCAGAAGAATGAGAGGCGATCTTATCGAAACATATAAGATTGCGAGAGGGCTTGATCGGGTGGATGCGGGGAGGATGTTTCCACTGATGGGTGAGACTAGAACTAGGGGGCATAATCTTAGAATAAGGGGCTGCCGTTTCAAAACTGAGACGAGGAGAAACTTCTTCACTCAGAGGGTAGTAAATCGATGGAATTTGCTACCTCAGAGAGCTGTGGAAGCTGCGACATTAAATAAATTTAAAACGGAGATAGACAGTTTCCTAGCTGATAAGGGAATGAAGGGTTATGGGGAGCGGGCAGGGAAGTGGATGTGAGTCTAGGTTCGGATCAGCCATGATCCTATTGAATGGCGGAGCAGGCCCGAGGGGCCATATGGCCTACTCCTGCTTCTTATGTTCTTAAGTTAATGTAAGTTAGGGCACGAGGGGGGACGGGCTACGAAGGGAGGGTTGGAGGACTAGAGTGATCGGCTTTGATGGGAGGGTTTGGAGGACTTTGCTCATGCTTGATTGCTTGGGACTCCTCTGCCAACAGGACTGCGCTGCTCTGCTAGACTACACTGCATGCTTCGA
Source organism: Squalus acanthias (assembly GCA_030390025.1). NCBI lineage: Eukaryota > Metazoa > Chordata > Chondrichthyes > Squaliformes > Squalidae > Squalus > Squalus acanthias. The sequence goes on from JASTWF010000041.1 coordinate 714,793, forward strand.
CTGCCATGATTCTTCGCTGCCACCCAATCTCTTAAAGTTTAAGGTAATCTGTTCCAACCACAGCAGTCATCTTCCACCGAGATATCATTCCTTCTTTTTCCCCCCTCAGCCTCTGCACTGAGCGATTCCTCATTCTCGGTGATTTCGATCTCCATCTCAGCTCTTCTCTCCTCTGAATTAAACCCGCCCTCCTGTCCTCTCTGAACCTCTGCCCCCGAATATAAACTCTCCCACCCATCCTCATTGCTACTCCCTTGACCTCACCATCTCCCCTGGCCTCCATCACAAACGAGGCCATTTCCAATCACTTCCTTCTATCCCTCACCACCCATATGCTCTACCCCCTTTCAAACCCAACTTCCTTCAGTGTTTCGCCTTGGGGGAAATTTTTTTTCCTAAAGTCACTTAACAACTGCACTTTCAAACTCCCAGCTCCCCTGCCTTTAAAAAAGACTTGCATTTATACAAAGCGCTTTACAGCCAATGAAGTACTTTTTGAAGTGTAGTCACTGCTGTAATGTAGGAAACACGGCAGCCAATTTGTGCACAGCAAGCTCCCACAAACAGCAATGTGATAACGAGCAGATAATCTGTTTTAGTGATGTTAATTAAGGGATAAATATTGGCCAGGACATCCCTGCTCCTCTTCAAAATAGTGCCATAGGATCTTTTACGTCCACCCGAGAGAGCAGTTTAATGTCTCATCTGAAAGACGGCACCTCCGACAGTGCAGCTCTCCCTCAGCACTGCATTGGAGTGTCAGCTTGGATTTTTGTGCTCAAGTCTCTGGAGTGGGACTCGGACCCACAACCTTCTGACTCAGAGGCGACGGGTGCTACCCACTGAGCCACAACTGACATATCCTTCACCGCCATACTTCTGCAGCTGTCAATTTGTTCAACCACTTCCTCACCTCCATCTTTAGTGCCCTTGTCCCCAACAAAACCTTTACTCTTCCCCCCACCCCCACGCATCACAGTCATCCCCCACCTTCGCCTCTCAAGTCCAAGGGACACAGACTTGAGCGCATCTGGCACACAACTGGGTTTTGCCATCCATTGCTAGATCTGGCTGGACCACATCAATCTCTACTCAGCCTCCCTCTCCTCTGTCAAAACTTCCCACTACTCCAGCATCACCTGGGAGAGAAAAGATAACCCCGGCTTCTTTTCTCCACCACCAACCACTTCGTTAAACCCCTCTGCTACCCCTTCCACCCTCACAGGCAACAAGAGTGAGTTCACAGACGTCACGCATTAAGACCATCTGCTCAGCCACTTCCTCTTGCCCACCAAGCCAAATCTTCTCCCAGCACCCCCCGGCCGAGATCTCAATCTTCATCTCTCTGGTTTCTCCCCAACCCCCACATAATATCAAAGCTCATCTCATCCATGTGACCCACCACCTACTCCATTCCCACTAAACTACTGACCACCCAACTTCCTCTCCTGATACCCGTGCCATCTGATAGTGTATCTGCTTCCCTCTGTTCAGGAACTGTCCGCCCTCCCTTTCAAACTGCCATCACCAACCTCCCCATAAAACCCGACCTTGACCCGCTGTCCTTGAAAACTACCATCTCCAACCTCCCTTTCCTCTCCAAAGTTGTCACTTGCCAAATCCATGCCCATCTCGCCAGCTAAATATTGGGAAGCGCGCAGTCATTGTCTTTGGCTCCCCACCACAAAGTCCATACTCTCGAAACTAACTCCATCCCCCTCCCTAACCACCATCTCAGGCTGAACCACTGTTCACAACCTCAGCGCCCTATTCAACCGAGCTGAGCCACCAACCTCATATCTTCTCCATCACAGAGACTGCCTGCCTCCTAATATCTCCTCCTTTTGGAACATAGGGCCATTCAGCCCCTCGAGCCTATTCCGCCATTCAATTAGATCATGGCTGATCTGTATCTTAACTCCACCTACCCGCCTTGGTTCCATATCACTTAATACCCTTGCCTAACAATCATCTATCAATCTCAAGTTTTGAAATTTTCAATTGATCTAGCCTCAACAACTTTTTGGGGGCAGATTTTGATTACGCTCATCAAGCACGTAAGGGTTATTTTCTATGTTAAAGGTGCTTTATAAATGCAAGTCGTCATTGTACCTGGGGACGGGCTTCAAAACTGCAGTCAGTTTGGCTTTTCATGTCCTCTGGCAATGGCGATTTGAGGTGCCTTGGTACCGAATTGCGGGTCATTCAGTGCGGTGGCCCCATGCCCAGCTAGGCCCCCCCCCCCCCCCCCCAAACAAGAGTTCAGATTGGGCATTTCATTTAGGTCTCTTACAACCAGCACTGGCACTTTCAGCACATCAGTGTGGCATAAGTTCAAACTCAGCTCCCAGAACCAACAGCTCTATACGGCCATGTTGCAGCAACCACGCTACAGTCAACAGCTCAATAGGACCGTGTTATACCCACCATGCTACACAATCAGCTTGATAGGACTGTTATTCCCACCACGCTACACAGCCCCAATGAACCAGGTCTCTGCTGATATTAACCTGTACCATCAGGCTTGCCCAGTCCCTATCGCCATACCCCCAAAGACACAAGAAATGTCTTGTCTTCAGATTACGTACAAAATTAAATCCAGTCTTAAGTAATGTCAGAAAAAAAAACTTTTATTTACAAGCTGATTATTGTTGATATTTGCTTTCCAAAGTCAGGAGAAAATTACAATGCAGTAGAGTGAAGTTTCACAGAAAGTGGCAATGGAGAGCTGGTCATCGATGGGACAGAGCCGAGTCACAGAATGATGCACCTATTAAACCATCGGACAATTAACATTTCACATCGAGATGCTCAAATACAAACACGAACTCGCAAATAAAAATAAGGACACACACTGGACTGTTGTGTTAAAAGACTGCATTTTCAGTCTGGCAGGTAAAAAGGGGTCTGGTGATATTTCAGCAAAATTCACTTAAGTTGCTGCAGGAGGAAGTTTCTCTCGCAGTGCTCCAAAACTGGGGAGCGTCTGACACAGACTGTAGGGGACAAGCAGCAAACCGGAGGAGATGGCAGGTGAACAGCAGGAATCTCACAGAACATCGGTGGCGTGTTCAGGAGGATGCTATTGAAAGTTGTAGCTGAGTATTGTTAGGAATCAATACCCCAGCCACTCTCAAATTCCCACACCAACCAGGACCTTGTGCGGGGGGGCAACTTCAAAAGTGGTTCGGGCAGATCAATAAATGGTTTTAAATGAGCCCGCGATGGGGGAAATGAAGGGTCGGACTGCAAAGTTCCACCAATAGTGGATAATTACACACACCACTCAAACACCACATAATCTTCACCTTCAAAGGAAGGAGTTAAAGATCCAACTCAGTCAGCACAATCTGGAACCCGGTCATGTCCTGTGACTTTTTGATGGGAGTAACTTGTACAAGGCTGTTCCCGTGCCTGCAGTTGCAGGAGGTGGTGAGCACTTACTATTTTTCATGCTCCCACAGCCTCTGCTCACAGTGACCGTCACCTTCCATAATAAAGAAAATGCATTCAACAAACCTTTTATCTGAACTGTTATTTAGGGGGGGGGGGGGGGAAGCAAGGAGCCAAAATATGAGCTAAACCCAGCTGCATAACAAGACTCCTGCAGCAACCTTCCTCCCCTCCGTAGATCAATTGTCAGCTGATGGTTTTCAAGCCATTACTGAGTGCCCTGGTGAAAACAACTGTGGTAATCGATTAAATGTCGTACCAGGCAGAATAAGTGCGAGAACAAACTAGGGGTGGTGCAATAGTACAAAAGCATTAGAGTACCACCAGCATGTCGTGAGACAGGGCAGGGTCGAAGCCATCCTCCATTTGGCTCCCTCTCGGAGCCAGTTCACACTGCGAGACGCCAAGCAGAGGCTGTGGCATCTCGCAGTGTGAGCAAGGGACAGTTGGAGGCGGTAATGCCTGGCTGGATCAGTCCCTTCCAGCAGTCAGTGCCTTAGAGTTGCACAGGTAGCGGTCTGGTGCCACCTTCTGAACTGCAAGGCATCAGGCCGGGCAGAAGAAAAAAAAAAGTGATATGTGGGAAACTTAATCCCAATACAACCCCACCACTCCACGGGAAAGATAATAAACCACACAACAGTCCAATGTATGTCACCTACACAGTACACAAAAACAGGCACAATCCGTTCCATTCTGTTGGCCAAAAGTTGTGTTTTTCTTTGACAATCTCTCCCCCGCCCTCAACCCCCATTTAAAGTTACTTCTTTTTGATATCACTCCATGCTGTGCACGCCTCCCTGATCAAAGGGGTGGGCAGGGAACCTGCTCCCAGGCTTCTGCCAATCCCGCTCTGTATCCAGGTGGAGGGAGGGAGAGGGGGAGGGGGAGGGGAAAGTCACCAGTGTTTCCTGTCCGCTGTTTTGGGTTAGTCCTCCACGCGGCGCATCCCCAATGGAGATCGCAAAGTTGGTGCGTGGCGGAATGGCAGGCCCCAAAAGAACACACATCTGAGAGCAGGAACACCAACCCACTGGCGACAGGCCACCTAATGCCTGCCAACAATGGTGGAGGCACATTGGCTGAAGAGACAGAAATAGTCCAGCGTGGAGAACTGATGTATAGAAGAAAGATTACACAGTAAACGTGCGTCGCACTAGCTTATCAGAGAGATCCCAAGCGAACCAAAAAAAAAAGACTGCTTTGAGATATAGTGCCGCTTGTTGTTGCATTGGGCTTGCATTTCAGGGTACACGGGTACAAGATCCCACGGTTTGAGCACTCTGACCCAGACCAAGAGACATGCCAATTTGCAGACCATTTCCTAGACTTCCAATCATCTCTGGTGGCAACAGTAGGTAACAAGTTACAAGTGGTGAATGCTACATCTGAAGAGGATTCTCTGCAAGAGGGTCGCGTTACTTCTTAGTATTCTTCGGTTTAAAAAATCGGTGAACACAACTATCTTGGCCCTTTTCGCGGTGTGAGTACTGAATCTAGTAGTGGAGGTCAACGTCGTCCATCGACCACTGAAGAACATTCAGTGGAAACCTTCTGGAGATGATTTAAGATATAAAGTTGCAGTCCTACTTTTCCCACTTGACACACAGTTATGACATGAAGAAACCGCACTGCCTATTAACCGATGTATAATAGATGGCGTGAAGCCACGGACAATGGATTTTTTTTTAAAAAGAAAAGAACGCTTTTCTTCTTCACAGTGATGATAGCAGAAAGGAAAAAAGTTCCCCACTCCGGGGACTCGGCAGTCTGAGCGTAAATATCTACATTGCAATGGGGTGGCGGGGAGGGGGAATGTGGGCAAAGGGTAACAAGGAAGAAAAATCACAAATGTTTGAATACGGGCCTTTTCTCCCCTGCCAATTGTCAAAGAATACAATAACCGTTTAGCCAACAGGAGGGGACACACACAAATTCCACAATCAATACAGCCAATGGTTTGTCACTCTCAAAGTTTGCTCCAAACTGGAAACGTTGTGGTCCAAACGCTCCCAGATTCTTGGTTGACAGGCTGGACAAGGACCCGCTCTGAACCAACGAGGAGTTTAGGTACAGAGAGACTTCTAATTTTTTTTTTTTTTTGTATACACATCATACAAAGCATCAACAACCGTGTTGGGCTCTGTGCAACCCAACAGACACCGGGCTGTGCCAATCACAATACAAAAGCTCTAAACTATGTACACAACACAGAGTAAATCTTGGAGGCACGTTCTATCCGCTTCGTGGGTTGGGAGAACAAATCGAGCGTACAACTGGCAAACTACCCCGTGTCCAGCTGGGTACAGTGTGAAACGCACGGCTCTTTGAGTTTCTACTTCCTCGGTTAGATAACTCACTCATATTAGCACCCAGAGGATCAAGTGTTGATAAAAACATTTCCACTGCAGTGTTGAGTTCTGAGCAAGCAGTGGCCGGTGGCTTCGACTTCTATTGGCGAGAGATGGTTGACCGCTGTGCCAGAGCAGATCAAAGTAGGCGCCGGTCTGGATGCAAGCCATTAATCTCTGTGCCCGCATAGGAAAGTCAGCTGTGAACACAATGGCCCGTACATGGGACAGCATGAGCGAGCTTCTCCATTCCTGGTTCTCACGCAGATAAAATAACCCATCTGAGATATGGTACAACACGTAAAACATTCCCCGTTTGATCCTCTTAGGAGCAGTGTGTGAAAAAAAGATTAGGGGTTACAGCAAGTGTGTCTCGCAGAAGGGCATTTTCATTTGGAAATAGCTCATTAACAGGAACATACCACTTTGTGGGTAAGTGTCAAAGTCATAAGATTTGTTAACAAACCTTCAAGCAAACCAAGTCATTTCAGAGTTTCAGGGATGATGCAAAGGGAAGCTGCACCACTGACCCAATATCTCTCAAGTGTCTGGGTAGAATGCAGAAACGCAATGGAGATGATGCAGTCCACATTTCTTTCACAAGCATGAAGAGGCTGTTACAAGTGAAGCAATCTCGCCATGTTCAGCAGCAGAGCAGCAGTCCCAAATAACAGCGCTCAATCTCTCTCTCACACACACACACACACACACACACACACACACACGTTTTGCACCTCGCTACGTTAACAGAATTTCCACAACCCAACTACAGTCAGGCGATGGAAATGATGATACGTTGAGAGCCGCAAAACCACGATCCCCGCCGATACTTCTTGGAACAGTAACTGCTGCGAGATTCCTTGTGGACACTCGCCTACGTCACAGCTTGACAATACACCAGTTGGACCGTTACGCTTAAGATGCTGCCGACTTATGCTCTCCCCACTCCTTGGTGCAGTGCAATGTCACTCGGATTAGATTTTTCATTCTAAGCCCATTAGTCTTGTATGTGGCTTCGCTGCCAATCACCCACTGCCCCCTTGCTTTACCGACGCTGGCGGGGTTCAATGCCACAGGTGCCGGCAGCCCTCTGGTACTGGTGCCGGGAACAAACGCCTGCAATCCCTGGTCGGTTAATATCAGTAGGTTATTCAATCATTGGCGGGGGTGGGGGGGGGTAGCTCTGTAGCTGCCAAGCCCGGTCCCGCCCTCACCTTGTACAAGTAACTGGATAGCAATCAGTAGTGGGAACGCTGGCGGATTCTCACTCCCACCCGCCTCTCCCTAGCTCAGGGTGTTGAGGCCGCTTGCAGTGCCCCCACTGGAGCCCCGGTTGAGAGCAGCTAACTCCGCACATACCAGGGATCGAAGCTGGGATCTTCCCAGTTAGTGAGATACTGGGTGCTGTCTACACCCACTGGGCTATCGAGAGAAGCCACGGGCCCAAAGCAGCAACACATCAGCAGGTTCCCAGGGTTTTCTTTCTCCTTCCCAGGCCAGGAAATACCTCGTTTCTGCTCGAGAACAGGAACTCAGCCCAAGTGGGGAACTCAAGGGGCAGGGATTTTTCGAGAAAGCTCCCCAGCCTCCACGCTGTGTCAGATGGCACCTGGCCCCATGAGATTCACTGGAGTAGAGAAGTACGACCTGCAAAGCTACACCAATCGATGCATATTCTGCAATGTGGCAACTTCCAAAGTATTGCTCTGGATTCAACACATAATAGATTATAACTTAAAAACCCATTTAGCCAAATCAATGAACAGGAGGGGCTTGGCAGCAATTTGTCTCTGGGTGCATTAAAGTGGGATGGAGAGGTGGAATTGCTCGATGGTGCAATACATAATAGGCTTGGACATGTCAAGGACGGTAGGGGCAAGAAATGCAATGGACATGGTTTGAGAACAAGGAGTGGGAGGAGAGAAAATAAAACGGTCCAACTTGTTACAACTTAGTGTTTTTTTTTTAAAAAGCGTGCGCACAGTTCTTCCAATTTTGACGGGCCCTTGTACAGATGGGTCGGCCAGCAGTTTAAGTTCACCTTCTCGGCCTGGGTTGTGTGTCACACCACCGCCTGCTCAGTGAAGGGACGCAACTAAATGCTGGAGGCTTGAACCACTTCTAGCCAGGGACTAGATCAAGGATGCCACTTGTAAAAGTGAGCCTGAAAGAGTGTTTGAAAACTTTCGCATCGTTGCGAATAAAGGGAGAAACAAAAAAACAAACAAGGCTTTCGAGATTAATGAAGGAAAAAAAAAGTAAAAAGCTCAGATAGTCCGATTGTTGGGGGGAAATGAGCCGCTGCTTGTTCAGCACCCACCGGAACTCGCTTCCACACAACAGGTCTGAAGTTTGGGGTTCCCTGGATTTTGAGAGTCTCTCAGTCCGCACACTAAATAAAAACTTTCCTAATGCCTGGCTACTCTATTAAAACCGGGATGAGAGCCCACCTGTGCTGGAATGGAACACTGAAGATGAGGAGTCTGGATTTAAAGCTTAGAAAATAATTAAATACTCAAAAATCTTGAGGAAAAAAAATAAATAAATCGCACACACTTTGGGGAAACTGTACGGGCAGGCTATCATCTACCGCTTTGAGTGGGTCAAAGTTACGACATCGGCCGCACAAGAGCCTGCTGAATTAGGCCGGAGACTTCAGTCAGTCTAACATTAAGATGTGGCGTTGCTTTCTCAACGTGACGGTTTCCTCTCCACTTTGTGCATGGGTTCGAACTGACCAGAGATAGCTCAGCACTTCAGGTAAAGGCGGCCGCCTGCTTTGGTTTGGGGGGGCCCCTGGACTGCCCAGCGATTTTCACAATGAGCGCAGTTTTCAATGGCTGCCTTTAAAAAAGGAAAAAAAAAGGAGTCTTGGGGCTGGGGTGGAAGGTGGCAGGTGGCAGCTCCATTTTAGGTCAAAGCCCAAAGAGCTGTAAGCTTGACTGAGACCGAGAATGGGCAACTGCATTCATCCGATCACCTCCACTCACCAGAGTTACTAACCCGGCAGCCTTGTCTCCTGAATGAACCAACCCTGGAAAGTCTAATCAGCAGCCATGTGGAAAAGAAGATTTAAACTTCCGAAGTTTTATACTCACGAAGTTCAACAAAACTATCCCCCCCCACCCCCCCCTAAAAAATATATTTCGTAACACTGGCACGACACAGACTATACACAAAAAAAATCAAAAAAACCTACACAGGACATTAACGACATCTACATAGCTTGACTTACAAATGCTAACTGCAGTGCATTAGTTTTAAAAATCACGAGTCTTGATGGCAAGAGAAGTTCACATTATACTTGTCGAATATCATTTATACCGGCATTTAGCTCTTTAAAAATACAAAAAAAAAAAAATTTTCCAGAGTCCTGGCTCCATGTTTAAAGCCTTGGATCTGAAGGGATAGTGTAACACTTGCTTTCTTCATAGCTGCTTCACGAACGCTATTTCGGGAATTTTTCCTTCGGCCTGAAAAAAAACACAATTAAAACCACAAAAACAAGTGTAAAGAATAATTGAAGAGACTCTGTTCACAGGTATTCACAGCTCAGAAAAAGTGTCACAATCAGTGACTTAAGAATCGTCTCTTGTTTTCTATTGCTCCCTGGCGCTTCCCAGCTCCTCTTTTGTCCTCAGCCAAGAGGGGCAACAGTCTTCTACCGAACGGGCTAACGCATTGTACTGCATGCAGCGCCACACCATTACAAGCTGCCTGCTCCCTGGCGACCCAGTGGCTTGCCAGAGAATGTGGGAAATTACCTTTTTTGAGAACTGGGCACTTGTTGCAGGTTGAGAAGCAGCCTTCCCCCGGCTTGCGCTCGAAACCCTGATAAGCGGCGCGCGGTTTTAAGGATCAGTAAGTAGGTCACCCCGAGTGACCTTTAAGGCAAAAGTCACTGCTCCACACAGAGCTAGATTTCAAACACGTGGCATAGGAGACCAGGAGAAAAGGAGTCGTCTCACCCAAAGGGAAATGAATCATTTATAAATTCTGCAAGAGGGGGAAAACTAATTTCCGACATGGGGGAGGGGGGAACTAAACCCTGGGTTTTACCTTCAAAATGGCTCAACAGGATTATTCCACTGGACGCGAGAATCTTTTCAGGAGCTTTTGGTCTCCAATTCTGCATTCGCAAACATTTTAATAAACTAACCTTAAGCTGTGTGAAGATTTGTGCAGCTTGACTGAAGTCCCATTCGTTGTCTTGCAGGCACCTAGAAAACAGAGGAAATGATCAAACATTGATTTCGGAGTCCAGTTATGGAATGAGGAGGGAGCAGGAGTGGAGAAAACACTCAAGGCACAGGTACTGGCCAGATGCAGCTTTACTACAGTATACTGTATAGGGTAAATGGAAAGTGATCATAGGAACAGGAGGCCATTCAGCCCCTTGAGCCAGTTCTACCATTCAATGATAACACGGCTACGCTGTATTCAAACTCCATCCGCCCGCCTTGACTCCATATCCCCGAATACCCTTGTCTAGCAAAAATCTATCGATCTCAGATTTAAAATTAATTGAGCTAGCACCTACTGCTTTTTGAGAGAGTACCACACTTCTACCACCCTTTGCGTGAAGAAGTGGTTCCTAATTTCTCTCCTGAATGGCCTGGCTCGGATTTTAAGGTTATGCCTCCTTGTCCTCGACTCCACCACCAGCGGAAAAAGTTTCTCTCTATCGACCCCATCAATTCCTTTCAAAATCCTAGAAACCTCAATCAAATCACCCCTCATAATTTAACCCTTGGAGCCCTGGTAACATTCTGGTGAATCTGCACTGCACTCCACTCCTTCCAAGGCCAATATCCAGATCTGGTCTAACCAGGGCTTTGTATAGCTGCAGCAAAACTTCCTCCCCTTTATATTCCAGCCCTCTAGATATAAAGGCTAATATTCCATTAGCCTTTTTGATTATTTTTTGTACCTGATCTGTGATCTGCGTACACAGACCTCTAAATCTCTGGGCGTCCAATATTCCTAGTTTTTCACCATTTAAAAATACTCGGATCAAATTTTTTTTGGTACAAAATGGATGACCTCACACTTACCTGCGCTGAAATCCATCTGCCACAATTTCGCCCACTCACTTAATCTATCAATGTCTCTTTGTAATTTTATGCTCCCGTCTATACTACTTACTGTGCCACCAATCTTTGGGTCATCAGCAAACTTGGATATATGGCTCTCTATTGTGTTGTCTAAGTCATTAATAAATATAGTGAATAGTTCAGGCCCCAGCACAGATCCTTGTGGGACACCACTAGTCACTTCCTTCCAATTCAAGTACATACCTCATCGAATCATAGAATGGTTGCAGCACAGAAGGCAGCCATTCGGCTCTCAGCTAGTCCCACTCCCCGGTCCTTTCCCCGTAGCCCTACAATTTTTTTCCCCCTTTAGATACTTATCCAACTCCCTTTTGAAAGATAAGATTGAGTCTGCCTCCACCACCCTCTCAGGCAGTGCATTCCAGATCCTAACCACTCGCTGCATAAAAAAGTTTTTCCTCAGGTCGCCTTTGGTTCTTTTGCCAATCACCTTAAATCTGTGTCCTCTGGTTCTCGACCCTTCCGCCAATGGGAACAGTTTCTCTCCATCTACTCTGTCTAGACCTCTCATGATTTTGAACACTTATCAAATCTCCTCTCAATCTTCTCTGCTCCAAGGAGAACAACCCCAGCTTCTCTAGTCTATCAACGTAACTGAAGTCCCTCTTTCCTGGAATCATTCTCATAAATTTTTTCTGCACCTTCTCTAAGGCTTTCACATCCTTCCTAAAGTGTGGTGCCCAGAATTGGTCACAGTACTCCAGTTGGGGCTGAACCAGTGTTTAAGACAGGTTCATCATAATTTCCACATTTTTGTACTCTATGCCTCTATTTATGAAGCCCAGGATCCCGTAAGCCTTTTTAACTGCTTTCTCAACCGGCCCTGCCACCTTCAATGATTTGTGCACACATACCCCCAGGTCTCTCTGTTCATGCACCCCCTTTAGGATTGTACCATTTAATTTATATGTCCTCTCCTCATTCTTTCTACCAAAATGTATCACTTTGCACTTTTCTGCGTTAAATTTCATGTGCCACATGTCCGCCCATTTCACCAGCCTGTCTATGTCTTCTTGAAGTCCATCACTCTCCTCCTCACTGTTCACTATACTTCCAAGTTTTGTGTCATCTGCAAATTTAGAAATTGTGCCCTGTACACCCATGTCCAAGTGATTTATATCAAGAAAAGCAGTGGTCCTAGAACCGACCCATGGGGAACACCACTGTATACCTTCCTCCAGTCCGAAAAATAACCATTCACCACTACTCTCTGTTTCCTGTCACTTAGCCAATTTCGTATCCATGCTGCCACTGTCCCTTTTATTCCATGGGCTTCAACTTTGCTGGCAAGCTTTTTATGTGGCACTTTGTCAAACGCCTTTTGGAAATCCATGTACACTACATCAACTGCATTACCCTCATTAACCCTCTCTGCTACCTCATCAAAACACTCGATCAAGTTGGTTAAACACGATTTGCCTTTAACAAATCCGTGCTGGCTTTCCTTAATTAATCCACACCTATCCAAGTGACTGTTAATTTTGTCCCTGATTACTGTTTCTAAAAGCTTCCCCACTACTGAGGTCAAACTGACTGGCCTGTAGTTGCTGGGTTTATCTTAAAACCCTTTTTTGAACAATGGTGTAACATTTGCAATGCTCCAGTCCTCTGGCACCACCCCCGTATCGAAGGAGGATTGGAATATTATGGCCAGTACCTCCGCGATTTCCGCCCTCAATTCCCTCAGCATCCTAGGATGCATCCCATCCGCTCCTGGTGATTTATCTACTTTAAGTACAGCCAGCCTTTCTAACACCTCTATCAATTTTTATCCTATCAAGTATCTCCACTACCTCCTCCTTCACTATGTCTATGGCAGCATCCTCTTCCTTGGTGAAGACAGATGCAAAGTACTCGTTTAGTACCTCAGTCATACCCTTTGCCTCCATGCATTGGTCTCCTTTTTGTTCCCTAATCGGCCCCACCCCATCTCTTACTATTTATATGCCTGTAGAAGACTTTTGGATTACCTTTTATGTTGGCTGCCATTCTATTTTCATACCCTCTCTTTGCCTGTCTTATTTTCTTTTTCACTTCCCCTCTGACCTTTCTATATATAGCCTGATTATCCCTACACTCTGTCTTCTACCAGCTAACCAATCTCCTAACCAGCTCAATAATTTGCCTTCAGTTCCGTGAGCTTTAGTTTTAGCTAACAGTCTCTCATGTGGATTCTCTCCACTGCAAAACCTGCCCTTTTACGATGACCAGACACATTAAATCCAGGCTCTGAATTTCAATACACACAGAAACGTCCCTTTATATTAGCAGGCAGCTCCACTAAACATCTACCTATATTATTCAAAGCACTGAGTTTTAATCTAGTGCCATCTTGTAGTGAGTGAGCTGACTCATCCACAGGAATAACGTGACCCAAATGATTTTACATAGAATTTTACAGCACAGAAACAGGCCATTCGGCCTAACATGTCCATGCCGGTGTTTATGCTCCACACGAGCCTCCTCCCACCCCAGCAGCATATCCTTCGACTCCTTTCTCCCTCATGTGTTTATTGAGCCTCCCCTTAAATGCATCGATACTTTTTCGCCTCAACCACTCCCTGTGGTAGCGAGTTCCACATTCTCACCACTCTCTGGGTAATGAAGTTTCCCGTGAATTTATTAGTGACTCTCTTATATTGACGGCCCCTAGTTCTGGTCTCCCCCACAAGTGGAAACATCTTCTCTACGTCTACCCTATCGAACCCCTTCATAATCTTAAGTACCTCCATCAGGTCACCCCTCAGTCTTCTCTTTTCTAGAGAAAAGAGGGATTTATCTTCCCTCAGTAATGGTAACTGCATTCCATCTCCCCTCGACTCGACCTTGCCTCCAGCTCAAGCCACAGCTGCCCCCATTGGGCTCTCCAACTCACTCTGTTTGGCCTTCCCGGACAAGTATCTGCTCCTGCTTCACTCCCCTCCCCTCCGCTCTGCTCCCTCCCAGCCCGCCATCCCACCTGATCGCATCCTTCTAGCCGTGATTCCATGCCCTGGCATTCAGCACCCCGGGCCTGACCCCATCACAAACACAGTCCACAACAGCCCCACCCTCAGCCTGCAAGCAAGGCTGCTGGAGTTCCAATAGCTTGTACTGACATGAAGCTGGCCAGGTTCAGCAACCCTCACTGGAGCCAGATGTATGTGTAGATGTTCGATATGGATGGGGGAATCAGTGGAGATGGCTCGCCTTGTTCGAAAAAAGCCCGAGAGTCACACAGGTGATAAGCAGGAGGTACAAGCAGCAAACATGAAAGCCAGCATCTATCAGCTGCAGAGATACCATCGAGCTGGCTTTCATTCATGTTGGTGCCGATTCTGAACTCACACTTCAAAGACTCCATAGTGGCAAATGGGGGTCAGATCTTGTCTGATTTTACACCCTGTAAATTATTAGACATATTAAGTCTTATTTGTTTCAGTTTAAAAATGTAATCTATTTCCATGGATCTCACTCAAAGATAAGCAGAGCCTCATATGCTTTAATAGGTTTATGATTGGTCTCATTCTTTTTATCGCTTCCTGATGTTGAGAGTTCTGTATGGGCTTGGGTAAGGACAAGCTTTGGGGGCACCAGGTCTGCTCTGCTCTTAGTTTCGGAGCAGAAAGACCTGCAGCAGCAAGCTTCTGTTCCACACTGTCTGCTTGAGGCTTGCATCTGGGCATTTCGTCACGTCTACTGTTAGGGGCAAGGGCCAGCTGGTGGGTTACTCCCCAGCCCACTGACGCTGATCATAAAGCCTGGGCCACCCAGTTCTATTTATGCTGAGGTTTCTTTCTTGCTGGCGCGATTTGCCTGAATTTTATGGGCCTGGACGTTAGTGCTGTTGCCTCATTTGTGGATAAATGCTGAATCAGAACAGCTAAACTGGTTATTTTCCAGGGCTTCAGATACACCTGACTTAACTAGAACACTGATTTAAACTTCAGACACGAGGTGACCCACGATATGTACTGAGGCATCCCAAGACAATAAGCATAAACGCTCCTGCCTCAAGACACCAGAAACCTAGAGAGTGCTGAAACATTCCAAAGCATTTCCCCATCCTGTCTGATTGAAAAGGACAATTTATAACAGTACAATAACATTTCTTCTTCAGATCACCGTGCCAGCCGCTCCTGACTCGACACTAAAAAATAATACAGCAAAGTCATTTAACTTTTGTCTCCTGGTTCAGTGAAGTGTACTAGACAGTGGCTGAAGCTGTCACTTGTCCTAAATGGTGCAATTTACACCTCTGCACAGCAGTACTTTGAGGGATTATCCCCGTCTGCTACAGAAACAGGATGTGCAAACGACAGCATTGCAGAGGTTGATAACTGGAGCCCGGATTCAACTAGTTATTGCTGCAGCTAAACCCTGAACCGCGAGAGATTGACCGACGGCTCCCTCGGTGGCTCTGTGGGAAATACGAAATGATGCCGAACCCCAGCCTGTGCCGAGTAAGCAGATCTTGTCCCAGTTGGGGTTGGCCTGAGGAAAGGAGTAAAAACATCCCGATTGCTATCTCAACACTTGCTGGCAAGTGTATCACCGTGGGCAAAGTCAGAAGCGGGATCTGGTGGATCCCGTGACGGAAAAACATTCAGCCAAAGGTGCACGCAACATGTATTTCTCGAGTGCGACATGAGTTTCCACAATCCGTCAAATGGAGAGGCTCGGTGAACAGTTTTGAAAACCTTAAGCATTAAACACTAATTTCACTTTTATTCTAGTTATAGTCATGGGGGTAGAAATTAGGTCGCGCCCCATTTGGGGCGCAAATATCGTCCGGACGCAAATATTAGCGCCTGGCGCTAATTATCGGCACTGACAGGAAACTTCACTTTTACCGCCCCGGGAGGTGAGTGGAGCGCTAAAGCAGGCGCTGCACACCTCTCTTAAGGCGCAAAGGCCGAGCAGTGAGGCGCTAACTCGGAGCGCTGGCGAAGCTCATGTAATGTCAGTCAGCAATGGAACACACACACAATGGCACGGGCCAGTTCTTAAAGGGGATGGTTAATCTTGCTTTCCATCCACATCCTGTTCATTGCTGCCTTGAATCTCGGCCTGGAGAGACTTGCACATCAAATGTGCTGGAAAGAACAATGGAAAGTACCAGGCAAAGAGCTCAGAGTGCAGCTCCCACAGTCTCTGCTAAATCGATACAAGGAATGGCAAATCAAAATGAACCTGCAAAGTGCTGCTCAGTACCCAAAACTCCTTCACACAACGTTGAATCTCTCCAGAAGTCTCTCCCTCTCTCTCTCAGAATGCGTAGTTCAAAAATGCCACCAACAATAAAAGACAGGAAGAGGCCCCCTTTAAATAGCGCCCCCCCCAGCCCCACAGCGATTGATAGCGTTCCAGTCTTCTGGTCGTTGGAAGCGCCAGGCGGTAAGGCAGGGGGCGCCACTCAATTTCCGCTACGGGGCGCCACAAGGGCGTTGCACCATGGAATGACGTCACAATCTGCGCGCGCAGGTGGTCGCAGCGGTAAGTTTTAGCGCCGCCGCACAATCTCAAGTTAAGTTCTCGAGCGGCGCAAACATCGCTGCGCCCGGGCGTTAGCGGCTTTGCGCCCCATTAGCGCCCTCTTAAGGCGCTAACGGGAGGCGCAACCAAGTGAATTTTTACCCCTTGGAATCTTACAGCACAGAAGAAAGCCATTTGGCCCGTCGTGCCTCTGCTGGCTCTTTGAAAGAGTCCCACACCCCAGTCCTTTCCCCATAACCCTGCAAATCAGTCCTCTTCAAGTACATGTCCAATTACCTTTTGAATGTTCCCATGGAATCTGCTTCCACCACCCTTTCCGGTAAGTGCATCCCAGATCACAACAACCCGCTGTGTGAAAGAATCTCTCATTTCCCTTCTAGCTCCTTTGCCAATTATTTTAAATATATGACCTCTGGCCACCGACACACTTTACGGAGGAAACAGCTTCTCTCTGCTTTGCTCAATCAAAACCCCGCATGATTTTGAACACCTCTATTAAATCGCCCCTTAACCTTCTCTGCTCGAAGGAGAACAATCCCAGCTTCTCCACATAACTGAAGTCCCCCGTCCCTGGTATCGTCCTAGTAAATCTCCTCTCCAAGGCCTCGACATCCTTCCCAAACTGTGGTGCCCAGAATTGGACACAATACTCCAAGCTGAGGCCTAACCAGAACCGGGTCGGACAATAAACAACTTGACAACGCAGAATAAATGTTAAAAGGACTAAACTGATGTTTATACAACGGGCAGATCTTAAACAAGTGCTTCTTTTTTTTTGTAAACGGAGAAACCAAGGTGAGAGGTCAAACAAGGCGGACGGAAGGGCCTGGAGTTAGTTCGCTTGCAATCTGTAACACTCACTTCTGTGACCACTCGATGTTCATGCCCGATTGCTGGGAGAAGGCCTGCAGCATCTCCTGCTGTGGAGCGGTGAGGGTGGGCACCGGACTGCTCGATGGCGTGGGCGCTGGGGTCACAAAGGCCTTGCGGATCTCCTCGGTGGTGGCGTTCCGGATGAACAGCTGGTCGTTGACAATGCACAGCCTGCTTAAAAGGGACGAGTGAGAGGGAAACAACCAGTTTAGTGCCAATCCTAGAAAGCGGTGCACATCTGACTCAGCAATCTGCATTTCCTCCCCGATTAAAAGTATCAATACTGAAATTTTATTTTATTTTATTTATTCTACAGCATTAACAGCTGGAGGAGGAGGAGGTTCATGTTCTGACTGGAGAATTCATTTCTAATGAAGGTGATGCCACCTGAAGCATTAACCCGTATTTTCTCTCAGCAAAGTGACGTGTATTTCTAGCATGTTCGGCTTTTTATTTCTCTACTGCCTCTGTCCTTTTAAGCCAATTCTGCCCCAAGTTCAGCAAGCGTGTGCTAGCCCAGTAAAAACTTACCCGGCATTCCCAGCAGGCACGGCAATGAACACTCTCGAGAAGGCCCTCACAGACTCCCTGGATTTACTGTCGACTGAGGGGAAATTAAGGTTTTTAAAGAAGGGTTACACGCCAAGAACTTGAATACAAAGTTTTCTTTTTAAACTTCACTTCAAACCTAAATTTATTAAGTTTACGTACCTTCTTTGAAAACCCCATGTACAGTAAAACAGAGCAGTGTATTCTGAAACAGAAACCAGAGGTTATTGTATTACATACTAGATTATAGATATTATGTGGGTCAGCCGATGCTCAGTGGAAAGCCCCCTCGCCTCGGAGTCAGAAGGTTGTGGATTCAAGTCCCACTCCAGAGACTTGAGCACAAAAATCTGGGTCGACACTCCAGTGCAGTGCTGATAGAGCGCTGAAAAAGGCAAGAAGGGGTATGGGGAGAGAGCGGGAATATGGTATTGAGATAGAGGATCAGCCATGATCATATTGAATGGCGGAGCAGGCTCGAAGGGCCGACTCCTGCTCCTATTTTTCTATGCACTGTCGGAGGTGCCATCTTTCGGATGAAACGTTAAACACGCCAAACATAAAGATGTAAAAGATCCTATGGCACTGCTGGAAGAAGAGCAGGGGAGTTCTCCCCAGTGTCCTGGGCCAATATTTATCCCTCAATCAACATCAATAAAACAGATTATTTCGTCATATGACACTGCTGTTTGTGGGGGCTTGCTGTGCGCAAATTGGCTGCCGCGTTTCCTACATTACAAGTGACTACACTTCAAAAAGTACTTCATCGGCTGTAAAGCAGTTTGGGACATCGTGAAAAACGTTATATAAATCCAAGTCTTTCTTTCTATACACAGTATTTAGAGTATTGAATACTGTGAATCATCGCAATATAGGGGGAGAGTATTAATTGCAGTCAGACCAACATTGTCCAGTGTGGTATTGAGCCATACAGTGCCAGGTTTGACTCAGGGGTTTCTGGCAAGGTAGCAGATCTCAGCCAGGATGGTAGTTTTGATGGGGTGGGAGTTATATATCAGTGCCCAGGCTACGGAGGTAAACATTCAGCCAAGGTTTCCATGTCGGAGGTCACTCCCCGCTGGAAAGGGAGCATGGCGGCAGGCCAAGTGAGGACAGGGTGATACTTGGGCTGTACGGGCTTTCACCTGGAACATAGAGAGCGGAGAGCTTAGAAAATAACCTCGCTGGCCTACCGCACTGTCAATCATGCCATGTATCTCTAATCGATGCAGAAATGATAGTGTGGCATGGATGTAACGAAATACAAGGTTGACCTGTCCCCTCCCCAGAGCATCTAATAAAAAAAACCCACACACTCCCTACCTCACAGCACACTGTGGGAGTACCTTCACCACACGGACTGCAGCGGTTCAAGGAGAACCTTCTCAGGGGACAGTTAGGGATGGGCAATAAATGCTGGCATTCTTGGTGAAGGTTACCTTCATCAGTTAACTACCGGCTAACTATGTCTTCATTATGAATCGCAGGCACTTCATTTATAAAATAAGGTGAAAAATAGTTTAAACAGAGAGCAGTCAGTAAATGGATCACGACTGCAGGATAAGGGGACGTGGGAACAAGGTAAAACTGGGAAAGGGCAGGTTCGAAAGCCCTTCACACGGAGAGCGAGCGCTACCCGAAACGGGCTCAGTGTGGGGTAGTGGAGGCAAAAACTGGAGTCGTTCAAGAGTCAGGGGAGACAGTGTTTCGGGGTTTGATGGGCCAAATAGCGCCTCCTCATCTAAACTTACCTTCGCGCCCACCCAGTGTGCGAGTGAGCCACAGAGAGCAGCAGATTCCCAGGTGTGATCTGTGCAGTTACCTGCTCTCCACTCCCCCCACACTGAGCCCGTTCCAGGTAGCGCTCATTCTCCATGTGGCCCCGAACCTGGGTTTTCCCAGTTTTACCTTGTCCCCACGTCCCCTTATCCTGCAGTAATTTGGGGCACTGCACTTGGCCTCAATTCGGTTGAGGTAGGGAAGAGAAAATAAAAAAATCAGGGGTTCCTAGTTCTATCCTGTGAACATTGCTGGGAAGCGCTTGTGTGCTGACAGGACCAGGCTCGGGTGTGAGGCACCTAGAAGTCAAGCGAAGAATGGCCACTCAGGTACAGCATCATCCCCCATGTAACTGTATTGCAGCAGGACTGAACACCTTCTGGGAAGGAGGGGAGAAAATCTTCAAGAGAAAGGCGACAGAGGATTCTGATGCATATCTTTTGGAAGAGGGGGAGTTTGGTAATGCACCGGAGCACAGTTTACTTGAGCCCAGTGAATGCCAGTGAACAGGTTAAAGATTGCACAGGGAACTGAATCAATGGGCCGGTTATACAGAACAGGCAGCTCTTCACTTACCGTTTGCGTGCTTACATCCACCACGAAGGAGGCTGTGTCGTGTTGTGTCTTTGGGAGCTCGTTGAGAAAGGCTACAACATTTAGTCTGGTGTGCTTCAGCAACTTTGCCCGAAGTGCTAGGAACAAAAAAAGGGAGGGGAGAGAAAATTAGTTGAAAGCTCAAAAAAAACACCATATATCTATACCCAGCCTACAGTCAGTTATCCCCGAAGGAGGGGTCCAATGGAATTACAAAATGTGCGCTAATTCCCGAGTTATGCCCGTTACACTTGGTCTAACATGTATTTTGTGCAGACACTGTGCCTCCAAGGTTTATAATTACGGTTCTGTATCAAGCAGGAGCCTGCCACATACTCCAGCGAAAGCACACTGCCATGTCAGCGTGTGAACCTTTACAGTGAACTTGAAAGTAAGGAAGCAGAAACGGTTACAGAACAGCACAATTCACACTGCTTTCATTAAAGGAGAAGTGTTGTTTTACGTTTTAAAGTGAAGTTTTTAAAAACATCCCCTTTCTGTTGGACTCCTCACACTACTTCCTGCTGACTCTCCCGGGGCGGCAAACACTTCCCTCATAGAGGCATGACTGCAATCAGGATTTCAGCACACAGGGGAGAGTGACAGCATGAAGTCACCTTCGCACAGCATGGTGGAGCTCTGCACATATGGAGATTGCTTTCCAATCAAGATTTACAGGATGTAGATTATTCAGTCAGAGGAAGCTTCCCACGAGACAGGGTCAGAGGCTGCACCACCACATCAGGGGACGAGCATCTCCCACTCTGCGCCTCACTGCTCTCCACAAGTGCGAGCAGGAGATCCTTTCTAAGCATCATCAAATGGAAGCTATTGAGAGAAAGGCTAGCGAGAATGTGCGTCTGGTGTGACGGCGAGATGGCACACACCTGCATAATGTCAAGGAACACGATGGCCGTGGCTAGTACCTTTCAAGGAGAATGACACCTATATTTTCTGCAGGACTCTGTGAGTGTGAGGACACAGCAAATGGGAACGTGTACCAAAACAGCACATAGGAACGTACAGGCCTGGAAAAAACTGCAGTGCACCCAGCCGCTCTCAAAAACTCTCAGCCCCCAATCTTCCACTCCTTCAGATATCTATCCAACTCTCCGTTAAACCTTTCCGTGCTCGAACAGTCCATTGCACACATTCATCGTCCTCTGTATGAAGTACTTAAAATCTAAACTACCTGAGCACCTTCCTTCATCTAAGTGGGACCCCACCCCATGCCACCTGGTTCTAGAGGCTGTGGCAATCTCAAACATATTACAGGGTTCAATTTATTGATTCCTTTAAGGATCCTGATCATCTCCCTTCAGCCTTCTCTTCTCCAGAGCAAACCGGGCTCTGCACCCTCTCCTCAGAGCTCGGGCACTGTAAGCTGGCCATCAGTTTGGTTGCTCTTTCTTGCCCAGCCCTGCACCCCCCTCACCCCACAGTGCCTGGATACCCTTGCTGTAGTACAACGAGCAAAACAGCACACAGTACTGCAAGTGTGAGCACAACAAATAACCAATCTGAACAGCACTGTGAGAAAGGATGTTGGAAGAAAGTCCCTCGACTTGTCGGTGAAACAAACCACTGCACTGTCTGACTGCAGACACACAAAAGCGGTTTGCAGAAGGTTATGAAACCATCTAATTAAAAAGGCCAGCAGACACAGTCTGTTTATTTGCTTTCAAGACTTGAGTCTGAAGGACTTTGCCCCAGTTGCTATGTTACATCATATGGGGGGGGGAGATTGGCTGGGAAAAGACTTGCTGAGCCCAATGGTGCAATGGGAGCAAAATGAACAGAGAAGTTGAGAAGTTTAGCTGGAGGTTAATGATTTTACCTCCACTGATATTTACTCAGCGACCTCACAAGGCGAACCTGGGCAACTCTGACTCCGATGATGTAAGCAGCCACTATTTAAACAATAATATTCATGAGCAAAATATCATTAAAGCTAATTCAGAATTCTCTGCAAGGTTTTTACTTCTGAAAGGAGTAGTGGTACTGTGATTTATGAGACGCAGCAGTACCACACATTGGAGTCCCAGTGCTTTGTGGCAAAGAGGGGAAGATTACAGGTTTGTGGCCCGAGACCAATGTTTCCCCCTAAGGAAGGCCCGAGAGCAGTCACACACCCAGCTTCTCAGCTCAGGGCAGTGAAAGAAAGGGGTAGAAAGACTTCCAACTTTTCTCTTCCACCTATTTCTCCTCTCCCGCCATAAAGACATTGACTTCTTGCTCGGATGCAGTTTAAGAGGCACTGGTATCTTCCAGTATTCCAGTGTAATGCCAGTCTGTCAATGCATTAAATGTAATATCCTCCTCTTCTATTCTCCCCACAGCTACACTTTCTGCACCCTGTCTGGATGTGCTTCCCCTCCCACATCCTTTGGTTTTCTGATTTCTGGCCTCCTGTGAATCTCCCCGCCCCCACCATTATTGGCAGCAGAATTTTCAGTCGCCTGAACTCGAGAACTCCTTCTGCCTCCCTCCTCACCTTCCCCTTTAAAAAAAAAACTCAAATCCTTTCATTTCACCCAAGCCATCAGACACTCCTCCGAAACTCTCTCCCCCGGGCTCAGCACTCGGTTCCTCTCACTGCTACTTTGTAAAGTGCACTGGTACACCTTGTATGTTGAAGGCACTACACAAGCGGCAAGTTGCTGTTTTAAGCAAGTGTTAGCTGATCCTACCTTTGTCCCACAGACGCTGGGCTCACCAGATAGCCGGTTGGAAGCCAGGCTCATTGCCCCCTCCCTAAACCAAATGTAGCATCCACAGCCCAAGAGCTCGGCGATCTCATAGAAACATAGAAGATAGGAGCAGGAGTAGGCCATTCGGCCCCTCGAGCCTGCTCTGCCATTCGATGAGATCATGGCTGATCATCCAAACTCAGTACCCTGTCCCTGCCTTCTCCCCATATCCCTTGATCCCTTTAGCTTTAAGAAATATATCCAACTCCTTCTTGAATCTATTTAATGAATTGGCCTCTACTGCCTTCTGTGGTAGAGAATTCCACAGGTTCACCACTCTCTGGGTGAAGAAATTCCTCCTCATCTCAGTCCTAAATGGCTTACCCCTTATCCTTAGACTGTGACCCCTGGTTCTGGACTCTCCGACCATCGGGAACATTCTTCCTGCATCTAGTCTGTCCAGACCTGTCAGAATTTTATATGTTTCGATGAGATCCCCTCTCATTCTTCTATACTCCAGCGAGTATAAGCCCAATCGACCCAATGCAAAGACCAGGCGTCAAACCTGGGACCTTCCTGCGGCTCAAGAAGGAAGCACATAAAACAGAATCGACGGCCGTAGTGGATAAGTGGTGCAGTGTTGAGCCGTACTGGCCGCACGGTCCGAGGCCGGATCCCTGGGCTGTACCGAGTTCGCCGATCCTATCCAGGGGAAGTGGTACGCGGGTGCTACCGTCGGCCTCAGTGCAGCGTAACAAGGAGGCCGAAAAGCGAGAGTCACCAGAGTTCTCACTTCTCATCGCTGGCCAGAGGGCCCTGACTGCAAAGTGCCTGTGGGGGATACCGGATAAGGAAAGGATTGTGATTTGCCCGAATGGTGAAAGAGCCGGCAGCAGCATTCACACACGGACGGTCGGCCACTTTAGCCAGGCGCCAGGCAGCTGGAAGCAAAGACCAGTCCGAGTCAGCATCTCCCAGGGAGGCGGAGAGAAAAGAAAAAAAAACTGAAGCGTTTTTCAACCGCTCCCTTATCAAAGGATAGATTATGCTATCACGGGTAGAAAAGGCAGATTAGATTGCCGTTAATAGTGTACAAATATATCCTGTAAGGCACAGATGCCGTTCAGAAACAATGCAACATTTCAAAACTACACAGAGGTTGGGTTTGGAAAGTGATGCGAGATACAGCAGTTAATGTGAAACCCAGGTTTAGAGCAAGTACAAGTGGATGGACATTCTATACAATAGGCATTTGCATCCTTGTGCTGGGCGCTATCAGTTTCTTGTCTTGATACTCTAGGTGCTTTGAAGCTGAATGACTCAAAAAAGAAATCAAACATTGAAAGAAGACATAATGCTAACCTGACATTAAGTATTTTTTTTTTTTTTAAACGTGTCATTTTGTTTACAACTCCATTAGCCACATGACCAGGCCCAAGAATCTAAACCACAACTTCTGCCTGGTTCAGAACGGGCCATTGCTGGTCCCCGAAAATAATCAGCCCATCAGATCAGTGTCAGCTCTCTGCTAGTGCAGTCCAACACTGATCCTAGAGGATAGTTTCATTCATTCATTCATTTAAAATCGCAAACCAAAACTGAAACATTCTTTGGACACAAGCTGATTTGAATGTTACTTTTCACAGCAGCGGGGTGTGGGTGGGTGGGGGGCGGGAGGCGCACCTTATGACCCAGCGCAGCCCGGGGGGGGGGGGGGGGGGGGCGCGCACCTTACGACCCAGCGCAGCCCGGGGGGGGGGGGCGCTTTAACATATTTGAGACAAAAACAGCATTTCTCTTACTTGGGTCCTTCAGTTTCTTCACATTTCTGCTCTCTTTGAAATACTCTCCCAAACTGCTCCTGTTTGGACACAACACATTATTTTTAGGACACTGAAGTGCAGCTCATGCAAGACAAGATGCAAGTTGCCCTACATTCTCTCCTTCACAATACCACTATAGAAATAAACGGCACAAGACGCTTGTAATTGAAGAAACAGCCACGCCTTCACTCGAGAACTAGCACATTGCCCTCTCCTCCCCTTTAAGCTCCATTTACTACCGGGGTGCACACTAGGTTTTGTGGCTGTTTTGTACCCGAGCAACGGGGCCCCGTTCCACACATACACAAGTCAACAGCTGCTCGGCCCTTCTTTAAATGCTGGGCTGGGATAGGCAGTCTCACTGTTCCCAGGGTTCTGCCAATGCTCCTCTGTGACCGGGAGGAACCAGTGCCCTAACATGATGTGTTTAAGTTGAGCAACTTGCCGTTTGAACCCAGATAGGTCCGTCGACTGGTTGGCACAGTGCCTTGGCACACCAACATACCGCAGCAGCTGCCCACCCCCCGAGCTGCCACCTGCTGCCCAGTCGAGGGGTGGGAGGGTAGGCCTTTGCCAGGACCTTGTCTCTCGTTTCTGCAGCCGTGGACAGGCGATTGAAAAACTGATGATTGCAAATTGCTCAGCGAGCTCATCCAGAGAGAAAAAGAGTAGGTGCCAGGCTCGAACGCCAACGAGTGATCGTCGATCAAACTTGGCAGAAACTGGCTGATCAGTGGATGTCCTGAGGCAACGCACTCGGATCGTTCCCCTCTCCCATCTGGGAGGCGCTTGGCCTCTCACACCTCCCCCCATGCCCCTCATGTGAGGGGATGCTTGGCCTTTGCTTGACACCTGCCTGGGGTTCTAGGTCTGCGATTGGGAACTCAGCGCGTGGGTGATGGAATCACAGACCCTCCCTCTCCCCATGGCATGGCCCAGCACAACGTGCACCAATTCAGGCCCGTATCGCTTTCAGAAGAAAATATTTTGCTTGAAGCCAACAAACCTGGCAGGGTTCTGTGGAGAAAAGGGAATACTCAGCGAGCAGCAGGCGGTATCGTGGTAGGCATCCAGCAGCCCTTGCCTGTCTGTCGAATCATAAACTGAATAATACCTGCAAGGTGAGAACAACACTATCAGGGCGAGGAACAAGCGCCTTTCTCTTGGTCAGTTAGCTCGGATAGGGTAGGGATAGGGATAAGGCTGCAGGCCTGAGTTAACCCAAAGCTGCTCTGCAAGTCCACACTATTTGCTGCCTCACCCTTTCTTGGTCTAAAATGAGATGCCAAATTAACGTGAAACATGAGGCGGCTTTGTCTGCGGACTCCATTACACTGGGAACGTGATCGAGACTTTTTAAACCGAGACATCAACAACTTTAATAATCTCATCAGCACAAAAACACCTCATCAGCTTCTCATCTGCAAACATCTGTGGTACATATCGAACAATGTTTATCAATTAGAAAGGCATACAAATCCAAAAAAGTAATTTTTTTTTAATTATTATATAAAAAACCTCTCTTCTTCTGGGAACATTTAATCCCCTATTACTTCCATGAGAGAGAAAGACAGAGCATCTGCTGAAACCTTTTCTAGCACACGGGTGACTGCACATCTAGCTTTGAACTCAATAGTTCTTTTGGCAGCGATTGCTCAGTAATTCTCCGGACCGAAAACATCGTTTTTGACCGCTGTATTTATGAGTGTGCCGCCTTCTGTTTTTTTTAAAAAAAGGCTCCCACTCCCCCCAGTTTTGGACAACAACTTGCATTTATACAGAGCCTTTAACGTAGTGAAACGTCCCAAGGTGCTCCACAGGAGCACTAGCAAAATTTGACTCCGAGCCACATCAGGAGATATTAGAACAGGCGGCCAAAAGCTTGGTAAGAGAGGTCGGTTTTAAGGAGCGTCTTAAAGGAGGAGAGAGAGGCGGAGAGGTTTAGGGAGGGAATTCCAGAGCTGAGGGGCCCAACCAACTGAAGGCACGGCCGCCAATGGTGGAGCGATAAGAGGCCAGAATTAGAGGAGCACAGAGGGTTGTAAGGGGTTACAGAGATAGGTAGAGGTGAGGCCACGGAGGGATTTGAAAACAAGGAGAATTTTAAAAATCGAGGCGTTGCCGGACCAGGAGCCAATGTAGTCAGCGAGCATGGGGGGAAGTGATGGGTGAACAGGACTTGGTGCGAGTTAGGATATGGGCAGCAGAATTTTGGATGAGCTCAAGCTTACGAAGGGTGAAAGGTGGGAGGCCGGTCAGGAGAGCATTGGAATAGTCAAGTCTAGAGGTAACAGAGGCATGGATGAGGGTTTCAGCAGATGAGCTGAGGCAGGGGCAGAGCCAGGCGATGTCACAGAGGCGGAAGTAGACGTGGACTGGGCAAAATGTGACAGACGGCCTTCGTTGCGTCAGCTTGTAATTGACCACTGGGAAGTGCTGAAGAGCAAGCTGGGGTGACCGGACCTTTGACTCGGAGGCCTTGGCTGAAGGAGGAAAACTCCAGGCACAAGCCTGCAACATGTACCCGGGTACAAAATATCTGCTGGGTCAGCAACTCCCAGAGCACATCGTCAGAATGAAATCTGGTCACTTTGGTTCAGAAATATCACAACAGGGTCAGAGGGATGAACAGCTTTCGACAGAAAGTAGAACAGAAAGTGATGGAAATACAAAGCATGGTTAACACGGTTAACCTTTGCTGTTTTTATTTCAGATTTCTAGACAATTATTTAAATACAACTTTTTTTTACTTGTGCTAAAATCAGGCTCCGAGAACAAGGTGGAACAGTTACAATACAACTTTTAATGTACCATTACACCCAGCTCAAATCACGGCTTAAGGCAACTGCTGGGCTGAAATTGGTAGGGAGAATAGAACTATGAACTTATTTGGCACTTGTTCCTGTTTATTAAAGTACATTAAAGTTTACCAGCCATACATATCCGAGCCCACGGGTACTTACTGCTGAATGAACCGTGTTACGAGCACCTTGATTTCATCTGTACCAAAGTAACTTGCCTGTTAAAGGAAAACAAACAGCAGCTTAAAGACCGCATCGACACTTTGCCTGGTGCTAAAAATCACCGAGTCGCTTGTAGAACCGACACCTGTGTTTTCAAGGTACCTTGCTTGAAAGAAAAGAACTTTCATTAACATAGCACCTTATATTTGCAGCAAGTCCCAAAGTGCTTTATGATCCATCTATTACTTCTGAAGTGTACAGCTGTTGTGTAGGCAAATAAAGCAGCCAACTTGCACACAGTAAGATCCCACAAACAACAAATGAATGACCAATTAATCTGTTTTTGATGGCATTGTCGGAGGGAAGAATGTTGACCAGGACATTGGTAAAACTCCCTGCTCTAATAGAGCCGTGGGATCGTTTATGTTCACCCGAGAGGGCAGACGGGGCCTCGGATTAACATCTTATCTGAAAGACGGCGCCTCCGACAGATCAGCACTCCCTCAGCACTGTAACTGAAGCGTCAGCCTAGTTTTTGTGCTCAAGTCTCTGGAGTGGGGTTCGCTCTCTGGCTTCTATGAAAACCCAGTACATTTTAACAAGACACAGGTTATTGGAAGATAAGAACATAAGAACATAAGAAATAGGAGCAGGAGTAGGCCAATCGGCCCCTCGAGCCTGCTCCGCCATTCAATAAGATCATGGCTGATCTGATCCTAACCGCCAATCTACTATCACAGAACCATCTCCTGCATCTAACAGAATTGCACACACGAAATAGGAGCAGAATCAGCCTACACGGTCCCTGGGCCCGCTCCACTACTCACAGGGCCATGACCGATCCGAACCTAGACTCATGTCCAAATTCCTGCCCGCTCCCCGTAACCCTTAATGCCCTTTACTTCTAGGAAACTGTCTATTTCTGTTTTAAATTTATTTAATGATGTAGCTTCTACAGCTTTTTGTGGCAGCATATTCCATGGACCTACCACCCTCTGAGTGAAGTAGTTCCTCCTCATCTCAGTTTTGAAAGAGCAGCCCCTTATTCTAAGACTATGTCCCCTAGTTCTAGTCTCACCCGTCATCGGGAACATCCTCCCCGCATCCACCCGATCCAACCCCTTCACAATCTTATATGTTTCAATAAGATCGCCTCTCATTCTTCTGAACTCCAATGAGTAGAGTCCCAATCTACACAACCTCTCCTCATATGACCACCCCCTCATCCCCGGGATTAACCGAGTGAACCTTTTTTGCACTGCCTCGAGAGCAAGGATGTCTTTCCTTAAGTAAGGACACCAAAACTGTATGCAGTATTCCAGGTGCGGTCTCACCAATACCTTGTACAACTGAAGCAATACCTCCCTATTTTTATATTCTATCCCCCTAGCAATGAAAGCCAACATTCCATTTGCCTTCTTAATCACTTGCTGCACCTGCATACTAACCTTTTGAGTTTCGTGCACCAGGACCCCCAGATCCCTTTGCACTTCAGTACTCTCCAGTTTCTTGCCATTAAGATAATAAATTGCTCTAGGATTTTTCCTGCCAAAGTGCATCACCTCACACTTTCCAGTGTTGTATTCCATCTGCCAAATCTCTGCCCACTTACTTAGCCTGTCTATGTCCCCTTGCAGGTTTTTTATGTCCTCCTCACTCACTACTTTCCCTCCCATCTTTGTATCATCTGCAAATTTTGATATGTTACACTTGGTCCCTTCCTCCAAATCGTTAATATAGATTGTAAAGAGTTGGGGACCCAGCACTGACCCCTGTGGAACACCACTAGTTACTGATTGCCAGTCTGAGAATGAACCATTTATCCCAACTCTTTGCTTTCTGTTAGATAGCCAATCCTCTATCCATGCCAGAATATTACCCCCAATCCCGTGATTTTTTACCTTAAGCAATAATCTTTTGTGTGGCACCTTGTCAAATGCCTTTTGGAAGTCTAAATACACTACGTCTACTGGTTCCCCTTTATCCACTCTATATGTTACTTCCTCAAAGAACTCCAGCAAATTAGTCAAACATGACTTCCCCTTCGTAAAACCATGCTGACTTTGTCCTATTAAATTATGATTATCCAAATGTCCTGTTACTGTTTCCTTAATAATGGACTCCAAAATTTTACCTACCACAGATGTTAGGCTAACCGGTCTATAGTTACCAGCCTTCTGTCTACTGCCCTTTTTAAATAAGGGTGTTACATTAGCAGTTTTCCAGTCTGCCGGGACCTTAGCGGAATCCAGGGAGTTTTGAAAAATTACCACCAATGCATCTACAATCCCTACCGCCACTTCCTTCAAGACTCTAGGATGTAAGCCATCAGGTCCAGGTGATTTATCCGCCTTGAGTCCCATTATTTTACCGAGTACCACTTCCTTAGTGATTTTGATCGTGTTTAGCTCCTCTCCCCCTATAGCCCCCGGTTTGTCCAGTGTTGGGATATTCTTAGTGTCCTCTACTGTAAAGACTGATACAAAATATTCATTCAGTGTTTTTGCCATCTCCATATTTCCCACCATTAATTTCCCGGTCTCATCCTCTAAGGGACCAACATTTACTTTAGCCACCCTTTTTCTTTTTATATAACTATAAAAACTCTTACTATCTGTTTTTATATTTTTTGCTAATTTACTTTCATAATCTATCTTCCCTTTCTTAATCAATCTTTTTGTTATTTTTTGCTGCCTTTTAAAGTTTTCCCAATCCTCTGTCCTCCCACTTGATTTCGTTACCTTATATGCCCTTGTTTTTAGTCGAATACTAGCCTTAATTTCTTTACTTAGCCACGGATGACTGTCCTTTCTTTTACACCCTTTTCTTTTCAGTGGAATATATATATATATATTTTTTTTTTTTAACAGAAATTCGACCCAACCAGTCCGCGTTGACATTTATCTTCCACATAAGCAAACAGTTCATCACATTTACCCGCTATGTTCCAACATCCCATCATCCCCTTCTTGTTCATCCACCTATCCAACCCAATCTTAAATGCTGACAGTTTCTGCCTCAATCACTAACCCTGGAAGTCAATTCCACAGCCTCGGGTTTCTCCTGCCCTCTGTTCTGAATCTCTTCCATTAAATCTTGTATTTATGGCCCCTCAACCACTGGAAAATATCTGCTCCTGTCTACCCCGCACCCTTCTTTCCATAATTTTAAAAACTTCCTTAATATCACCCCGCAGTCTACATTATTCTAATGAAAATGGCCCCAATTTTGAAGTCTTTCGTATTTGTATTTCCTCATACCAGGCAGCATCCTACTGAATCTGCATTGTACCTTCTCTAAAACCTTAATATAATTTCTATATTGTGGAGCCCAATACCGCACACAGTACTCTAGCTGAGGTCTTATTAACTAGGCTCAGCATCACCTCTTGGCTTTTATATACTATACCCATGATAAAGTCTAGAATTCCATTATCTTTCTGTTTTACAGCTGCATCAACCAGAGATGCTGCCTTTAATGTGAACCTGCATCCCCAAATCCCTTTGATCTTCTACAGCACCATGCCTACTTTGCAAGACAACCTGTAAAGTGCGCCATCTAACTATATCAAAGCAGTCTATTCACACCATACCTTGCATGAAGGAAGTGTGGTTGGTGTCTCAACGTCAAAGGAGATTGGAGGAGGGAGCTCATGGCCGTCCTAATGGTTGAAAAACAGGTGTGAGTCCAGCAGAACCTGAGATAGCAGTACAACCCAGCACTGAGCGCTTTAAATAGCCCCTTCTATTGCCAGCCTAGCCAAAGCTAAACAAAACAATTATGAACAAAAGACTTTAACGCAGACTTTGTAAAATGGACCCAGATCGTCTCATCCTGGTTCTATGCAATCTGCGAGCCTGCAACCACTGGACTTAAATTACAGTCCAACATTACTAAATTGGAATCAACAACGCAAGTGGCTGAGGTATAAATATCCAAAGCAAAAGCTCAACTTGGGCATGAAAATCACCCCATTACACGACAGCAAAATCCTTCAATGTTTGACTTGTTAGCCCTCCCTGCACCCCCCAGCTTTTCAATCCAACTCGCTTCCGACTCTCGGGAACACTTCAAACCCAGCATTAGTCTGGAGGAACCTGCGAGTGACGTACTCACCAGTCTGAGGAGCTTTGGAAATTTTTCCCTGACGGCACTGTCAAACATTGCAAAGAGGGAGAGAAGTGAAACAAACAAAAAGTAACAGCGTGAGAAAACTTCCACAGAAGCACGGCCAGTACACAGAGTGGCCCCGCAGTCGGGTCCCCCCCGCCGCCCCCAGAGTCGCATACACCCGCTGGATGCTGACTGACTAAAACAAAACCAGTCTGTTTATCAAACCTTGACTGAACTAACCAACGTTAAAAGCGTGGATGCTCAAGACCATAGAAGCTCCTTTCCCAGCCGAGAGACACTTTTGGACCAGCTCCTCAACCAGGAAAGGCACCTCAAAAATAGGCAGAATCTATTTCGATTGACTTCAGATAAACTATTTCAAAATCACAGCGACCATGCCCAACATGAAATAACATGGGGGGGGAGGGATGACATGGAGAATGCCCCTTACATCAAGTGGAGTTAGAAATTTCTCCAGTACTTGTGATCTTTCCAGTTAATCCTGGGCTCACTCCAACGTGTTGAGATTAGTAGAATGAAATAGAACCACCAAACTAACAGATTTTAAAATCTTGCCTTTAAAATGGATGGGACGCATTTTTCAGGATGGCATTTATTACAGTTAAAACAAAGGCCATTTGAACCGCTGGAGCCTCTTGTAACAAAAACCTGAAACCACGTTCTAGTTCCGTGCGTAAAGGCCTCGTCCCTGCTTCACATCCTGTAGCAGGTTAGCCCGACAGCGTGAAACACGCTCGTCAGCTGCCGTTAATTGTTTTGGATGACTGACAGCGCTATGTCCAAACAGCAGGTCCCAGACTGCTCGATCAGATTATCCACTCACATCTGGAGTGGGTTTCCCCCAGGCAGAGTTTAGCCAGCGGACTTGCCTTTTTATATTGTTTTGGCAGCACTATTTTGCACGGTTGAGCGACCGTACAATTCCTATTTAAGAGAAGCTGCGTGGGATATGCAAACTACTGCGTTTGGAGCCTGGATCATTCACAAACTATCCAATCAGGCTGCATGTGATAGGGCTCAGGGCCAGTGTTCGGAGGAGTTAGACAGGGTCTGGGCTGTGTTATTGGAAGTGATTCTGCTGCTTTGGGTCTGGACATCCATCATAATTATATATTTCATATATATGTATAATTCTTTTAAAGGCATCATCTATAAAAATCAGAATGTATTTTGAAGTACTGCAAAAATTACCCATTAAAAAATTTTAAATCGACAATTAAGCCTGCCATAACAGTAAGCTTTTTGTTGGTCTATTTAGGCTATATTAAAAATACTTCCAAAAACCTCAAATCCACCAAGCAATTTGCACTACATTGTTGACGTAAATGGCTCCTGGGAGCGGGGGGGGGAAGAAAAGAGAGAGAGTCTCTTCACACACACTTGCAAACTTTCAGAGTGAAGGGCAAATTTACCTTCCATCCCAGTATACAACACATTTTTGCTACGTTGAATCTCACTATTATCATCTGGCTCCGGACACTTAGGTGCAGCAGACAAATTAAAAACAATTTTTTTTTTTTTTTTAAACACAAGTGCGTGAAATAATTATATCACCGATTTTAATGATGGGGAATTTACGCAGACTTGGAGCAATTCCGCCTGCAATCACAAACCCCAATTCCAGCAGCTACAACAAACACAAGAGCCTGAAATTCAATCACTTGCTAAATGAAGACACAACAAACCAGCTTGTTCAGTTCAGTTGAATAAGAATAGTAAAATTCAGTCTTGGATGCATTTAATTTTTTTTAAAGTTTGAAATGCAGCCTAATTAGGCCAACTAAAAGCAACGCTGCCCTCAATCTCACACATATGCAGTTTCCATTTACTTACCAAGCTAGCACTCACCTGCACAGAGGCGATAGTTAACAGGATCAATGTTGGAAAAAGAGATACCAACACTATGGTTAGTTAGGATCGGGTGGGGAGAAGGATTAAGCCAATGTGATATCACCGAGGTGCTAGTTACTAATTCCGCTCAAATGATTACTGTACATCGGGAGTGAAGAATTAAAAATAAAAATTGGTTGGCGAATCTAAATTAAAAAAAAACCACAAAAAAGGCCTCAAATTGACAGAGCGAGAGAACAAGAAAAAGAAAGACAGTGAGAGAACGAGGAAAAGAGAGTGAAAGAGGACAGAGGGTAGAACAGAGAACTGCTGTCCAAAGAACATCTAGTTATCCAATTACCCCTATTAGCACTGGCCATATTAAATTATATTCAAATGTTTTATTACATAAGGCATTAGTGAGTTTTTTGCGCCACATTAATTGTGGTCTGCCGCAATGAGTTCTTCATCCCTCCCAGAGGCAGATTTGTTTTTAAAAATTGTTTCCAAAAGGCGATGTTTTCGCATGCCCACAAATTTGGTATTTGACTGTCAAAAAACAAAACACCCGAGGTTGCATGCCGTGTGCAAACTGTGTCATTTTCTCCCATCAAGTTGCTTTGCCAGGCAAAACTCTTCAACGAGTCAAACTCTCCCAGTCAGATGCAAAAGCCAGGAATGTGCCAAAGCCACATGACCACACATTGCTATTCTGAAGGCCAATGCGCGGCTGTGCCTGTCTTAGGTTGTTCCTCTCCTGAGGAATCTTACCCGTCACTGGCTAACCAGCCTTCTTCACTGGCCAACAGGAAAAAACGTGGACCCATTTCACAGACGCAAGGACCGACGCAGGCGATGGTTCAAGTCTTCTTTTTTTTATAAAATTTGTCGATATGGAATAGTTGTCGCAGGCTGGCGAATCAAACACTTGGAGGCAAAGTTACAGAAGAGTTGGCTGATTTGTGTAATCATTGGCTTTTGAGATCATTCAAAGCTTTTTTGGGAATGCAAGGAGACGTTCGCCAAGAATCTTTTGGATAAATGACAGCTTCACGAGTCTTAAGGCACATAACATTTTGCAACCTCTGTAACTACAACATAAAAACACTTCAATTTACCAGTTGTAAAGTTGAACAGGGAATAAAAACACAACTAGGGCCTCTTTGGACTGCAGGCCCCCATTCTGAGCCCCAAAAGGGAGAACTATTAGAGATTAATCCATAGTTTTTCACCACTAATAGACCTAGGCCTGCATTTTTTTTTTAGAATAGTTAAAAATGGAAAACGCTATTTTTAAAAAAAAAAGAGGTTCTTAACAGCCTGCACACCAGACCTGCTGTGAAAACTATTTACTTTGAATATAAAAAGCGTACATAACCACTTAGGTTATCCATTTATACAAGAGATACCCCAATACAGCATATAAATTTACTATGAGAAGTAATGCTGGAGTCTCCCACTATTACTAAAATTCTATGTAAAGAAATTAGTGAGAAAATTAAATTACTTTTAAATTAAGTAAGTTAGGGAAAAATATATTGTGTGCCATATGCGAGGCATCCTGGACCAAAACCAGAGCAAGGGGTCCTTCCACTGACCTGACGTACGTAGCCTGATCCCGGAAGCTGTCACAAAGAGGGTTCCCATCCAACCACAGCTCTTCCAGCTTGAAGCCTTTTATTTTGTCCAGATCTCTTTCGGATTTGAGCTAAATAGAGATTTATTTTGCATTGTTCTTTTAGGTGACTGCAATGATTTCATCTATATATATATAAAAAAGCCACTACCTACGCTTCTAGGTACAGCACTCAAATACCTGTTGCTGCCTACTCACTTGAAATCTCTTCAAGTTGAGGAGGTCAAAATTTCCCGAGAATAAATAAATCTGTTAAACTGAAGGCTAGATAATGCATGTTTCTCAATCAAAAATCCTTTCTTGAAGTATGCAATGCACGGCAATAGCGACAGACATTACATCAATGA
The DNA here is from genome assembly GCA_030390025.1 of Squalus acanthias. Taxonomy (NCBI): domain Eukaryota; kingdom Metazoa; phylum Chordata; class Chondrichthyes; order Squaliformes; family Squalidae; genus Squalus; species Squalus acanthias. Next base: position 750,404 of record JASTWF010000041.1, read on the forward strand.
ATTCTCCTGTAAATGCTGGGTATAACTATGTGTAACAGTGTATGCTCTATCTTGTAACGCACATTTCGAAAAACTTCCAAAAACTTCTGATGTTTCAGCAACACAAGCTCAGTCATTAACATAACTGCAAATGAAAGGCAACGGTTAAACCCCACAGCAACCACCGAGCTTCAAAACTATCGCTGCGTTTGAGGATCAGGAATTTAAACTGCGATGTAGGAGACGGAGCAGGTGTTACTTTAAGTTTGTCCATCACAGTGCAAAGTTACTTATTAAAGAGTACATTTCCAGAGGTCCACTGATCATCCAAGTGCTGGCAGCAGAAGCTGTATTTGTACATTTGTGGGAACTTCTCTCTCTGCGGAACGTGGATGCCTTCAAAAGGAGTCGAGAACATCAGTGGAAATACAGGATTAAGTTGTCCCTTGGGCTGTGGTCATCCTTCAGTGGCACGACTCGAATAAATGCATTTTTGGATGGATTACATGTGCTACAATTTCTGATTCAGCACCTACGTAGCACGAGACCAATACTGCATTACCACAAATTAAAGTGAATGCGTATCATTAACCCACCGCTCTCTGGAGCGGAGATGTACTCCTTCCCACCCGCTACCTCGACTCTCACTAGGGTATGTCTCCAGTGTCGACAGTGCACGGTTACCCAGCCCGAGTGGCCACTCCTCATGCAGGAGCCTGAACAGCGTTGGCAGGCTATTCAACTACATCGAGACGGCCACACACACACGCGCGTGCATGCTCCAGCAGGAGTCACTGGAGAGCGATTAGATTTTGCCTCTTCTGGTCAAGGAGCAGGGAGGTCAATTGTCGAGCCCCGACTGCTGTTGCCAGCTGACATCAGCTAACTCAGAATAGACCGGGGAACAAGGTTGTGACTTTGCTCAGCTACAGACTGCATTAACCCATCAGGGAGAAGCTATGCTGCATTTTTACTTCAGGGAAAATGATCTTTGTAAGGTACCGTCTGTAGCCCAAATCTTGTGGTGCAGCTACACGTGCCTTATCAGTCTAGATCAGAGGTTCCCAAACTGGGTGGCGCACCCACTTGGGCGGGGGTGTGTGGAGTCACAATGATGCTATTGGAGGAGGTCGGGCTGGGATAAGAGCAAAGCGCGATAGAGATGCTAATAAATTGCAGGATTGTGGCTGGGGTTGAAATCCTCTCAGAGGATTTCGTGGTAAGGCCAAGAACGAATCTGATTGCCTTCGCTGATGACTCTTTTGGAGAGAGAGTTTTAAAGTCACGCCTCTTGATCAATTCTGGCTCTCAAAATCGAAAAGACTTCTCCGAGTTGTCCCAAAGAGCCGTCAAAATACTTGCTGGCTTTGCCTCAACGCATCTGTGAGCAGTTGCTTTCCTCTTTGCTTATTTCCGTCAAAAATGTATTCGAAGCTTCTTGATCGCAGCGACTGGCTGAAACGCTTCGAAATCAAAATAGATTCTACAAATTGTGAGCTAGCAGCAAACAGGCTCATCCGACTCACTGAGACAAAGGAGAGTCATCAGTGTTCTATTACGTTCGAGTTTATTCAGCAGTATGGTAGTGGTGCTGTTCTATTTATCTTGCTTTCTGTCATAAGCAATAGGTTAAGTTAGCTGAAAAAATAAAATCCTCTTGTTCTCTGCAAAAAAAAACTGTTTCTTAGAAAGAAGGGAGCAGACATGATACCTGAATCGACGATTTGGGGGGGGGGGGGGGTGTCTCGGCAAAAAGTGTTTGGGAACCTCTGGTACAGGTAGTCTGCAAAAGACAATTGACACCGGCCACACAAGATACATGACTAAGCTCTTGGCCGTTACTGCACACTCACTCACCTCGTTTCTGGAAAGATTCAAAATTTTCAAACTGGGAGCTTTGGTAATCAGGTCTGCCAGGTCATCCAGCTTGTACAGCCGGTTATTGCCCAGGTTGAGAGAGAGCAACTGCAAAATAGTACACAAGTTACAATGCCAGTTATAATCATCTGAGACAATGAGACACTAACAGCATTCCAAATAGGAGAACATAAGAAATAGGAGCAGGAGTAGGCCATTCAATAAGATCATGGCTGATCTGATCTTGGCCTCAACTCCACTTTCCTGCCCACTCCCCATAACCCTCCCTATAGTTCAAAAATCGGTCTATTTCCACCTTAAATAAATTCAATGACCCAGCCTCCACAGCTCTCTGGGATAGAGAATTCCAAAGATTCATGACCCTGAGAAGAAATTCCTCATCTCAATTTTAAATGGACGACCCCTTATTCTGAAACTGTGCCCCCTAGTTCTAGATTCCCCCACGAGGGGAAACATCCTCTCAGCATCTACCCTGTCAAGACCCCTCAGAATCTTATATGTTTCAACAACATCACCTCTCATTCTTCTAAACTCCAATGAGTATAGGCCCAACCTGCTCAACCTTTCCTCATTAGACAACCCCCTCATCTCAGGGCTGGTGTGTCTCTGCATCATTTGTAAAAGACACTGTTTTTATAAAATAATCAACAGTAGCCTGTTAGTTCTGTAAAAGACATTACAGTATAGCTAGACTTCCTTGTTAAACTGTTACAAATACTGCTGCCGCCATGTTTTTAAGGTACACAATCCTGCAGAGATCTCCTTCACAGGACTTCCAAATCCCAGAAATTGGCTGCTTAAACCTTTCCGTCATAATAGAAACTATAAAGGTAAGAATCCCTCCTCTCAAAATGTATCTGCACCCTGCGTACCTCTGGAATGTTTTCTTCTATTACTTTGACGACCGCATTCATGGAATTCCTTCGGTTTAACACCACTTCGATATTCTGGGAGACGAGGTCTGAACAACCAAACAGAATAGTTGCTAAGAATCAGAAGCAGTGATTATTACTAATCTACGGTCAATGTGCAATAAAGCTAATTGCTCCCCCCCAGTTTAATAGGGAGCAATGAGCAAGTGCGCCAACAAGCCATACAACCAAGTGGTCACAGATTCAACTCCTGTTCTGTGCAGAGTTACCCTATCTCAGCCCGCACAGCATTAGTGGTTCCTCAGTGCCCTGGCCCAAGGTGGGAAAGCGAAAATCAGCCAGTGGTCTGATCGCAAAGGGGCCGGGGTGGAGTGGGGAGAAGTGGTGGTGTCCTGCAGGGAAGCAGGTAAGCTTGGTGGGCTAGGAGGAAGCACTCCTGCTCCTGCTGGCCCACAAGCAGTGCTGTAAAGTACCTTTTCCACAAAGCAGTCCTCGGCTCCCTTTAGCTGCTAGGTTTCCGGAGGCCCGAGAAACCCAGCCGGTCAGGGTTAAATCTGGCAGATCGGTGGAGGCATGCAGACTCATTAATAATATTTAAATGGACAACCCGCCTCCTGGGAACGGGCTGGTTGCTCGTTCTCTGTCCCGCCTCCGTTACAACCGGAAGTGGGTGGGTTGGGGTCGGGTTTAAGATTCTAAAATTTTTAACATGCCACCCCGACCCAAACCCACCCGTTTTTGGGGATTAAAATTACACCTCGCCCCTCCCCATCCCCCAAGTGTCTAGATTCACACATAAATGCAACTGGAACTGTAGCCCAGAAAGTCAGGGCTGAGGGGGGGAAGAGTGGAAGGTGACACGCGGGGGGAAGAAAACTGGGTAGATTTCAACTATAAATATGTATTTTCTTTTCTAATTATGTCTAATAGTTGTGAAGTCCCAAAATTTGAAAACATCAACAGAGTAGGTAAAAATGCCAAATCCATACCTGGGTCGCTGCGTATGCTATTTAAATCTAGGGCCTGCTGTGATCCATCGTAACGCTTACTCATGCATTGCTGTAAAATAAAGGTCGATCTTTCAAGTAAAATGAAGGAACAGTCACGCACGTCTGTCGAACTGATAACTTGTTGTTTAGTCCAAATTTTGCCCATTTAAAGTAACACCTGAAGCTTCCGCCCATCGGCCGAGCAAGAATTACTTTCCAGCTCTGGCCGAGTTGGAAAGCAAAGCTGCAGGCTTTTCCTCCAAAAGTGTCAGCCTTGGCTAAATGGCAGCACTCTTGTCTCGGAGTCAGAAGGCTCGCAGGTTCCAGCGCCACTGCAGGAATGAACACAACCTGAGCAATGCTCTCTTTAAACTGTGCAGCCGTGCCCTGCAGCCCCAGTGCAGGCAGCTTGCCGGCTTTTTATTGGAATAACCTCGCAGGCGCAAACATTTAAATGCCACTTAAAGGGGCCGCGCACCCCCCAAAAAAATTACAGGGGACATTGAATCCGAGCTGACGCTCCAATGCAGTAACGAGGGATGCGACATTGTCAGAGGTGCCGTCTTTTGGATGAGACACTAAACCGAGGCCTTATCTTCCCTCTCGAGGACAATAGATACCATGTCATTATGTGAAGTGGAGATGGGGAGTTCTCCTCGTGTCCTGTCAATGTGTATCGCTGTTTGTGTATAAATTGGCTGCCACATTTGCCTATAAAACAGCCATACTTCAAAAGTAATGCAGTGGCCGTGAAGTACTTTGATGGATGTAAAAGATGCTATACAAATGCAAGCTCCTCTTTATCTACAATCCTTAGTTACTTTCGGCTGCACCAGATCAGAGCAACTCCTCCCAGTCTCCTCTACCAGCTCTGTGTCTCTGTTATAGCTGCATTTAAAAAAGAAAATTCCACTGTTTATGGGGTGGGGCTGTCAAGTTCAAGAAAAGAGGAAATCTTCCAGCAGAATCTATCGTGTTTTTCTAAATTTATATTTCTCAGCAACAACTTGACCGTTTTCTAGCAAGAGCCGAAATGTATTTTTCATCAAAAATCTGATAGAATTTCACTTTTCAATGACGCCATGCAAACTTTTCATGGGAACATAGGAACAGGAGTAAGCTATTCAGCCCCGAGTCTATTCCGCCATTCAATTAGACCATGGCTGATCTGTTATCAATTTCTACTCATTTCCCCTCCACCCACCCATGGATTTTTTGCAAATTACCTTAAATCTGTGTCCTCTGGTTACCGACCCTCCTGCCACTGGAAACAGTTTCTCCCTATCTACTCTATCAAACCCCCTCATAATTTTGAACACCTCTATTAAATCTCTCCCGTAACCTTCTCTGCTCCAAGAAGAACAACCCCAGCTTCTCCAGTCTCTCCACATAACTGAAGTCCCTCATCCCTGGTACCATTCTGGTCAATCTCCTCTGCACCCTCTCCAAGGCCTCGACATCCTTGCGAAAGTGCGGTGCCCAGAATTGGACACAATACTCCAGCTGAGGCCGGATTTAAAAAGGTTCACCATAACGTCCTTGTCACGTTGATTACAGATTTCCCAGAGCAGACTATTTGCGGATAATGTCGTACCGTGAAGCACTGCAAACGACGTGTGGATTCCTCAGCAGTCTATGAATTCTCTTACCTTTATGTGCTCAATTTCCTCTAATTTGAGTTCATTTAAAACGGAAGATGGCGGCAGCGAGGAGTTTATGATGATTACCACCTGCGGGAAAAGAAAACATTTGTTCACACCAATCAGTTTTACGATTTTGGAGTGCGTGTAATGGCAAAGTAAATGGGAAATGAGGAGCGCTCGGAATGGCTCAGTGAGAAAACATCTCACTTAGCACAGTACTGAGACAGAGAGGGAGAGCCCGGCTTCAATCCCCGGAGCGTACCGAGTAAGCTCATCTCAGCCATGGCAGCACCCGGGCAGCTGCAAGTGGCTTCGGGATCCTCAGCGAGAAGGAAGAGAAGTCAGCCAGCGCCTCCAGGGTGGACTAGCCTACTGACTCAGGTGATTGGACTCACTCACACATGGCCACCTGGGCAAGGTGAAAGTGATCGCCTTCTGGAGAGGAGGGTGCTCAATTCAGTGCCAAATCATCGGCTTTTCTGCTGTGGGTCCACAACAAGAAATTAGGTTGGGATCTGCTAAGCGCACTTCAGACAACAGAGCAAGCTTGTTTCTATCTGGTCACATTACATCATTCTTACTGTCAGAAATATATAAAGCCACATACCCGGTACAAATCTTTGTCAACAATTCTTCTTGATAGCTGCTTCAAAGCGTTTGCAGTCGTAGAATCTTCTACATAGAACACTGCCTTATTACCATCATAATGGAACTGTCGAAAGAAAATATTCATCAGTGTCTGCTGATGGCCGAGCCCAAACAAGCCTCAACTCTGAAAGTGCAGAAGAGAATATAAAAGTAAATGAGTCAGAAATATACAGCACAGAAAGGAGGCCATTCAGCCCATCGTATCTGTGCCGGCTCTTTGAAAGAGCTGTCCCACTCCCCTGCAAATTTCTCTTTTCAAGCAAATGCTCAATTGCCTTTTGAAAGTTACTACTGAATCTGCTTCCACCACACTTTCAGGTAGTGCATTCCAGATCACAACTCGCTGAGGCCTAACCAGTGATTTATAAAAGGCTTACCATAACTTCCTGGCTTGTCCTGAACAACAGCCCGTTTTAAAATGACTCAATTGAAAAGCTGAAAGGTGAACATATCTGGACATGAATGAGGACTTGACCAGGTTCAGCTGAAAGTTCCCACTCACTCACTGGGCAAGGTTCTGACAGGTTGCAGGCACGCAGGGAGCTGCACCCCTGCAGCAGTCATCTCTTGAGTTGGAAAGCAAGCTACATGTGGGGGGAGGGAGGGAAAGCTGTACTCTACACCAGGGATGTCGATCTGCAGCCTTGAGTCCATAAGAATTGGAGCAGGAGGAGGCCATTCAGCCTCTCGAGCCTGCTCGCCATTCAATAAGATCATGGCTGATCTTCGACCTCAACTCCACTTTCCCACCCGATCTCCATATCCCTTGATTCCCCTAGAGTCCAAAAATCTATCGATCTCTGTCTTGAATATACTCAACGACTCAGCATCCACAGCTCTCTGGGGTAGAGAATTCCAAAGATTCACAGCCCTCTGAGTGAAGAAATTGCTCATCTCAGTCCTAAATGGCCAACTCCTTATCCTGAGACTGTGACCCCTAGTTTTAGAATTTATATTTTGCCCCCAGCCCTGGGAATCTGGCCCTCAAAGATCAGGCACCGCATTCCTATTTGCACTGTGTTTCTCATTGGTTAGCTTGCCCTGTCTGGATATTGTGGGCCTTAAGAGGTTTTTTTTATGGCTTTTGCCTCACTGTTTAAAACATTTTAATCAGTTGCATCAAGATCTGGCTAGTATCAGCAATTGGTGATAAATGCAAATAATGGGAATGTTGTCCTAGAAGCTTTCTTTTAGGCATTTTATGGAACATTTGCAAGACTATATTTTAATTTTGTACCACCAGTAGCAGAAAATACAACAGTGGAAGCAACCAAGCTGCCGAGATAAATACACTGAAGTTTAAACAGCAGCCTTAAATTGAGTAGGGCCACCATTTCAACTGAGCTGAGTGCAGCTGTACATGGGTAAACCAACCGCTTCTGGGAAATAAACGACACGGTGTCACCAGCTGCACAACTGCGAAAGTAAATGTGGGTCCCTTACAGTCTGAGACAGGAAATTGATCAAGAAAGGGAAAATAAGATATGAGAGTAAACTAGCGAGAGAGATAAAAACAGACTGTAAAAGCTTCTATAGGTATCTAAAAATGAAAAGATCAGTGAAAGTAAATGTGGGTCCCTTACAGGCTGAGACAGGAGAAATTATAATGGGGAATAAGGAAATGGCAGAGAAATTAAACAAAAACTTTGTGTCTGTCTTCACAGAAGACGACGCAAAAAACTTCCCTGGATATAGTGGAGAATGAGGAACTGAAGAACTTTGTATTAGTAAAAAAATAATAGTACTGGAGAAATTAATGGGACTGAAAGCCGATAAATCCCCATGACCTGATGGCCTACATCCTAGGGTTTTGAAAGAGGTGGCTATAGAGATAGTGGATGCATTGGTTGTCATTTTCCAAAATTCCATAGATTCTAGAACGGTTCCCGCGGATTGGAAGGTAACAAATGTAACCCCACTATTTAAGAAAGGAGGGAGAGAGAAAATGGGGAACTGCAGACCAGTTATCCTGACATCAGTAGTAGGGAAAATGCTAGAATCTATTATTAAGGACGTGATAACAGGGCACTTTAGAAAATAATAATAGGATTGGGCAGAGTCAACACGGATTTATGAAAGGGAAATCGTGTTTCACAAATCTGTTAGAATTTTTTGAGGTGATTCATTATGAATGATTCATCCCAGAGACTTGAGCACAATATTCTAGGCTGACACTCCAGTGCCAGTACTGAGGGAGTGCTGCACTGTCGGAGACGCTGCCTTTCAGATGAGACGTTAAACAGAGTCTGCCTGCTCGTGGATGTCAAAGATCCCACGGCCACTATTGGAAGAAGAGCAGGGGGAGTTCTCCCCAGGGTCCTGGGACCAATATTTATCCCTCAATCAACATCACTAAAAACAGATGATCTGGTCATTATCACATTGCTGTCTGTGGGAGCTTGCTGTGCACAAATTGGCTGCCACGTTTCCTACATTACAACAGTGACTACGTCTCAAAAAGTATTTAATTGGCTGTAAAGCGCTTTGGGACGTCCAGTGGTCGTGAAAGGCGCTACAGAAATGCAAGTCTTTTTTTTTATATACAATATGTACCAAGTTTAAAATTCATTTATTCGCTTCTCATTTTCATGGATTTTGCTAGACATAAGGTGGAGGGGAAAAACACCCCAAGAAAAACCCGAAATGTAAGCGAGCTTTTCAAAAAAAATCAAAACACTCTTGGCCTGACAATTTAAAAACAAAGTTTTGGTGGATTTCTTGGTGGCAGCGTCGAGTAAACCAAACACATGTTGCATAAATATCTTTATCCAGCAGTGCTAGCAGCTGGATCCTACCATCACAATCCAGATTAAAGTATTTTACTCCTCGAAGTGGGTATTTCGCTCGGTATTCAATTAGCATGCCCCTTTTATAGAAATCACAGAAATTAGGAGGATGGAAGGAGGCAGTCTGGCCCAGCATGCCTGCGCTGGCGCTAGCTCTTCAACACTTCCCTAGTCTCATCCCCGGCATTTCCCCCCTACTCTTTATCTTTAGTAGCTCAGATTCTGTTTCCCCATCCCATCAGAATTGATGCGAGAAGTGAGGTGGAGCTCACAGCCCATTTTGAAGCCAGTCATTTGCAGCTATCCAATTAAGTCGCCCCCAAAGAGATATTAGCTTTGTGTGTGGGGGCCCTTTTATTCTATTTTATTCGCACTAGAATGGAACAGAGATCTTGACCCCAAGTTCAGCCTAGTTGGGTCACACACTTCAAATCGAATAACCGACTGAAAACAGCAAATGTTAACTAGCTGCTGCTATGTAAAAAATACTCAATGAGCAACTAGTCAACATCGTTCGCACTGCAGTCACACTCTGCACAATATACTTCCCGCCCCCTCTCCAACTTTCCCTCACCTGCAAGCACTGACTCTTGCTAGGATACCACAGGCAGTGAATGCCGACAGGCTGTTCATCCATGTAGGGAACCATGGCCAAGCTCAATCCAGGTAAGCCCAGAATTCCAAGCCTTACAGTTTGCGGCAGAAATCACTGAGCAGTGGCCAGGAGCAGAAACTGCAGATTTCCCATTCCCACCTCGGAGTTTTAAATGTCCCTAATTGAACCCCGAAAAATCTAATTTTACTGGTACTATTTTCTCCACACTCCAGCTTGTCCTAAATAAGCGCAGCTGCCGTGATTCCTACCTGGACAGGAGTAAAGGCAACACTGCACATAGAATGCAAGTTTGACAAAAGCCAGGGTTTTTCATACTTCTTTCCAAAGGGAATCTGATGAGAGAGCAAAAATATTTAACCATCAGTTTCATTCAACATTTCTTAACTTTACAATGCTAATTTACGATGATCATTTTCAAACCTTTTTCAGTAAACATTTACTTGCATAAATATAATTGTAAAATGACACGAACACTTAAAACAGATTGTTATAATGCCAATGTTTAAACTTTACTATAAAACATCAACTAATTAAATGTGGAATGAATACAGTAAGGTTATTATGAGACAGTTCTGTGATGGACACAGCACGGGGGTGCAACAATGGATCATAGTGTCACAGGATTAGAAGGGGGCAGGGGAAATCACGCAGGATTCCCATTTCTGATCATCGAGTGATTTGTACTTAAAATGTACGTAATGTATGCGTGTGGCTGTTCAGTCACAGCAGGATCAGACCCAGGTAAAACAGCCGATGACTGTCTGGCTGGGCGTACACATTTTATTTTAATACATTCTCGGGATGTGGGCATCACTGGCAAGTCCAGAATTTATTGCCCATGCCTAGTAGTCCAGAGAGAGTTTCATACAATTGAGTGGCGTGGTAGGCCACTTCAGAGGGCAGTGAAGAGTCAACTACGTGTGTGAGACTGAAGCCACATATAGAAAATCCGACAGCTTCACGGTCACTTTTGATGCCAACTTAAGATTTTAAAAAAGAACTGAATTCATAGAATGTTACAGCACAGAAGGAGGCCATTCGGCCCATCGAGCCCGTGCAGGCTCTCTGCAAGAGCACTCCCCCCGCCCTTTCCCCGTAGCCCTGCACATTTTTTTCCTTCAGGAACTTATCCAACTCCCTTTTGAAAGCCACGATTGAATCTGCCTCCACCACCCTTTCAGGCAGTGAATTCCAGATCCTAACCACTCGCTGCGTAAAAAAGGTTTTTCCTCATGTCACCTTTGGTTCTTCTGCCAATCACCTTAAATCTGTGTCCTCTGGTTCTCGACCCTTCCACCAATGGGAACAGTTTCTCTCTATCTACTCTGTCCAGACCCCTCATGATTTTGAACACCTCTATCAAATCTCCCCTCAATCTTCTCTGCTCCAAGGAGAACAACCCCAGCTTCTCCAGTCTATCCACGTAACTGAAGTCCCTCATCCCTGGAATCATTCTCGTAAATCTTTCTGCACCCTCTCTAAGGCCTCAAATCCTTCCTAAAGTGCCCAGAATTGGACACAATACTCCAATTGAGGCCGAACCAGTGTTTTATAAAGGTCCATCGTAACTTCCTTGCTTTTCTACTCTATGCCTCTATTTATGAAGCCCAGGATCCCGTATGTTTTTTTAAACCACTTTCTCAACCTGCTCTGCCACCTTCAATGATTTGTGCACATATACCCCCAGGTGTCTCTGCTCATGCACCCACTTTAGGATTGTACGCTTTAATTTATATTGCCTCTCCTCGTTCTTCCTACCAAAATGTATCACTTCACACTTTTCTGCGTTAAATTTCATCTGCCACATGTCCGCCCGTTTCACCAGCCTGTCTATGTCTTCTTGAAGTCTATCACTATCCTCCTCACTGTTCACTATACTTCCAAGTTTTGTCTCATCTGCAAATTTTGAAATTGTGCCCTGTACACCCAAGTCCAAGTCATTAATATATATCAAGAAAAGCAGTGATCCTAGTACTGACCCTGGGGAACACCACTGTATACCTTCCTCCAGTCCGAAAAACAACCGTTCACCACTGCTCTCTGTTTCGTGTCACTTAACCAATTTCGTATCCATGCTGCTACTGCCCCTTTTATTCCATGGGCTTCAACTTTGCTGGCAAACCTATTATGTGGCTTTATCAAATGCCTTCTGGAAGTCCACATACACCACGTCAACCGCATTGCCCTCATCAACCCTCTCTGTTATCTCATCAAAAAACTCGATCAGGTTAGTTAAACACGATTTTCCTTTAACAAATCCGTGCTGGCTTTCCTTAATTAATCCACACTTGTCCAAGTGACTTAAATTTTGTCCCTGATTATCGTTTCCAAAAGGTTCCCCACTACTGACTGGCCTGTAGTTGCTGGGTTTATCCTTGCACCCTATTTTGAACAAGGGTGAAACATTTACAATTCCCCAGTCCTCTGGTCCCACCCCCGTATCTAAGGAGGATTGGAAGATTATGGCCAGTACCTCCGCGATTTCCTCCTTAACCACCCTCAGCATCCTAGGATGCATCCCATCCGGTCCTGGTGACATATCAGCTTTGTGCTCAGACAGCCTTTCTAGTAGCTCCCCCTCTATCAATTCTTATCTCATCCAGTATCTCCACTACCTCCTCTTTCACTATGACTTTAGCAGCACCTTCTTCCTTGGTGAAGACAGATGCAAACTACTCATTTAGTACCTCAGCCATGCCCTCTGCCTCCATGCGCAGGTCTCCTTTTTGGTCCCTAATCGGCCCCACCCCTCCTCTTATTACCCGTTTATTATTTAAATGCCTATAGAAGACTTTTGAATTCCTTTTTATGTTAGCTGCCAATCTATTCTCATACTCTCGCTTTGCTCCTCTTATTATCTTTTTCACTTCCCCCTCTGAACTTTCTATATTCAGCCTGATTCTCACTTGTATTCGCAACCGGAGATCGGTCATACGCGCTCTTTTTCTGCTTCAGCTTACTTTCTATCTCTTTCGTCATGGAATTCAAATTTTCAAACTGCCACGGTGGGACCTGAACTTGCATTCTCTAGATTACGAGTCCAGGACTCTGGATTACTAGTCCAGTAACATAACCACTACACTCCCGTACCCTGTAAAAACTTGCACAAGGGGCCAGAGGTCTAACGGTGTTGACAGAACTGCACACCCATGCAAGTCACTGCCCTTTAGGAAAGGAAGGGATGAGATTGAGAAGATGCAAGGGAGCAAGCAACCTGCATGGGAAGAGATGGAAAAGAATTCTGCGCTGAAAGAAAATTGTTGCATTTCAACTTCTCAAAAGGAAGGAGATTTACAACAAAAGTCACTTTGCCCAGATTCTCATATTTGCACACACCGATCCACATAGCAGTTATGCTTCAAATGTACACAACAGAACAGCAAAGACAGGGCAGTCCCAAAATAAATACCTACAGTGATTTTAAACCAGTTTCTCCGTGTATTTGTGTTGCTACTTGCACTTCTCTCCGAATTTGGCTTCACTGTAACCTGAATGCTGGAGGGCCCTCCATCACGATCGTGCCAGCTGTCTGGGCGTCGAGATGGTCTTGAACCATAGGGCGTACTGAGGATTAATAAAGGAAAAAAAGTCACAACATGCAGGATTACACAGTTCAAATCAACTCTGTTGGAGATTGCTTACTGTATCACAATACCATTGCACACATTACACTAATATAGAAAACTCCAGAAGATAGGAAGACTGAGCACTGTGCCGTGCTCAGTTACTGATGAACTCGGAGCTACTCGGTTTATATTTTAATTACACAGGACAACACTGGCAAGAATCAGAACACTGGCAGCCAGGTGCTGAAACATGCTCACTGTACCAGAATATTAGTAGTGCACTGTTAGTGGGGTCTCTCCTTGGTTCATTTGTCGCACTCTCACCTCGGAGTCAGGTCGTGGGTTCGAGCCCCACTCCAGAGAGTCGAGCCCATAATCCAGGGCGACACTCCCAGTGCAGTACTGAGGGAGCCCGCTGAAGGTGCAGTCTTTTGGATGAGACATTAAACCAGGGGTGTTCAACTCAATTTACATAGTGGGCCTGATTCGACATCCTGGCACTTGGCGTGGGCCACATTCAGCAAAGGTTATCTGGATACACTGGGGTAGAAATTGGCATGCATTTTTGCCCATTTTCTGGGCGTAAAATGGGTTCAATGTACATCAATTTGAGCACGAGGTCTTGCACCTTATCTGCACCAGCAGCATGGCTGCCGCCAGATTAGTCCACACTGTTTTAAGGCATCCCTGGCGGCTGACTGAAATCAGCATTAGATCAACTTAAAGATGCAAAGAAGGGTGCCGCAAAATGCGTGAAAAACTAGTTGGAACACGCACCGTGCAAGCTTCGTCAAGTTCTTCCAGTTCTGGAGTGGCCTAAAGGGACCTCTGGAGTCTGCTAAAGAAATGGCAGGGAAATTCTTTTTTGTTATTACGTCCCGTTCTGTGGAGCGTGGAGGAGCACACATACACCTCCCAAGGCCACAGCACCACTATGGGCCGCTGCTGGCTGGACTCTGCCCTCCTGCATCTTTCTCTTCCATGTATTGGAGTTTGTGATGCTCCCCAAGCGCAGCGAGAATCTTCAGTCTCCATCCTCTTGTTCCCCATTTGCCCACCAGTGGAAACAATCTTTCACAGTTTACCCACAGTACAGGCCCCAGGTTTCACTCACCCCTGCTGCTGCTACCGGCTCTGCAGGTGCCGGCCCGTGCCCAGCCCACCCCATTCCTCTCCCCCACGGCCCAAGCCCCAACCTCCAGACCCCCACAGTCCCTAGTCTCCCGCTCGCTCCTTCACCCCTGCGCCCACCCGAGCGCCAATCTCTTCAGGATTCTTCCCACTTGACTTCAGATACCCCTGCAAGTTAGGATGGTCCCAGCTGGACAAGCAGCAGGAAGATTACCAGTGTGAGTGGGTGTATCCCTGCAGAGCTTGCTGTGCGCAAATTGGCTGCCGTGCTTCCTACGTGACAACAGTGACTACACTTCACAAATACGTAATTGGCAGTAAGACACTTTGGGACGTCCTGAGGTCGGGAAAGGCGCAACATAAATGCAAGTCTTTCTTTTTTTCAACCAACACCACCATAAACAGATTGCCTGGTTATTCATCTCAATTGTTGTGCTCAAACTGACTGCCAGCTTTACCTACATAACAAAATGACTACACTTCAAAAACAGTCATTCATTGGTTGTGAAATACTTTGGGATGTTTTGAGGAAGTCAAATGGTGCTAGTTAAAGCAAGTTCTTTCTTGTATAGGTAGTTACAACAGTAAGAGTCATGTGACTAGTAGCATGCGCCAGTCTTACAATCTCTTAATTGATGCAAAATAGTCTTCGATACAAATAAAGTCACTCAGCTAGAGTCTGAAATTTACAAGCAATTATAACCGCCCTCTGCATTTTACAACTGGCTACAATTACCTGGACTTGCCTATTTAGAGCAGTGGCCTTACTAGCACAGGTCAAGTCAGCAGCTAAGCATCACAACCATGTGGGGTTAACCATGATCCAGACCCGACTACCCACAAGCTTACTGGTACAGCATGTGCGTGCAGACACCCAGGTTCCGAGAACTCTTACTTTTACCATTTGCCTGGCAGGCAGATGCCAACAAGAAGTGTTATGTAGATTTTGTCCTCACTGCTGAACTGACTGCACTGGCTGTGTTCATTGCAAGTATGGAGAGCTGGGGCCCCAGCAAGTAGCACAACCAGCGCTGTCAGTAACATAGAAAAACAGCCCAAGGAAAAAAAGCCGATCCAAAGAAGGAGATACAAGGAGGGGCGACTAAAATCTTGGTCAAAGAGCTAGGTTTTAAGAAGAGACTTAAAGGAGGTGGAGAGGCAGAGGTTTAGGGAGGAAATTCGGGCCTAGACGACTGAAGGCACGGCCGCCAATGGTAGGGCAAAAGGAGTGGGGGATGCACAAGAGGCCAGAGCTGGAGTAACAGAGTTCTGAGGAGGTTACAGAGATAGGGAGGGGGTGAGGTCACGGAGGGATTTAAACACAAGGATGAGAATTTTAAATTTGAGGTGTTGGGGGACTGGGAGCCAATGTAGGTCAGCGGGCACGGGGTGGTGGTTGAGCTGGACTTGGTACGGGCTAGGATACGGGCAGCAGTGTTTTGGATGAGCTGAAGTTTTCGGAGGGTGGCGGATGGGAGGCCAGCCAAAAGAGCATTGGAATAGTCGAGTCTGGAGGTGACAAGAGCATGGATGAGGGTTTCAGCAGCAGATGGGCTGAGGCAGGGGCGGAGACGGGTGATATCATATAGGTGGAAGTAGGCAGTTGCATCCATCTAGATGTTGGAGAGTACATGGGGTTGAAGCTCAGCTCAGGGTCAAATAAGAGGCTGAGATTGCAAACAGTCAGGTTAAACCTGTTCAGTGTCCACGGAGGGGATGGAATCAATTGAAAGGGTATGGAGTTTCGAGCGGGGGCCAAAGATAATGGCTATGGCCCTCCCAATGTTTAACTTGAGGACATTGTGCCTCATTCAACATTGGATGTCAGACAAGCAATCTGACTAAACAGAGGCAGTGGAGGGGTCAAGAGAGGTAGAACTGGATGTCATCAGCGTACATGTGGAGCCTGACCCTGTGTCTGCGGATGATGTTGCCAAGGGGCAGTGAAGAGGAGTGGGCCAAAATAATGGTACGGGGGCATGAACAGCAGCTATTGCTACAGCTAGGTGAGTCTCATTGTGATGGAATATTTAGGAGGAGGATAGTGTGGGCGACTGTGTCAAAGGCTGCCGAGAGGTTGAGACAAGGAGGGGAAGTTGGCGCTTGAACCTGGAGATGCGGGAAAGATAGTAACAGATTTGAGGTGACAATCCATGTTCCCTCTAGTTTTTTCTTGGGGAGGGTGGGCCCATTCAAATTTCCACGCATGCGCGGTTTTATTATAAAGCCGGGACCTCCAGAGCGCTGCACAGCTTAAAGGGAACATTGGTTACAATACGTTCAAGGACTTGAGAGAAAAGGGAGGTTGGAGATGAGGCAGTCGTTTACAAGGACAGAAGGGTCAGGGTGGGTTTTATTTTGAAAAGGGGATAATGATGGTTTTGAAAGGGAGGAGGGCAGTACCGGAGGAGAGAGAACCATTTGTAATGTCAGCTAACATCGGGGTTAAGAAGGGAAGTTGAGAGGTCAGCAGTTTAGTGGGAATGGGGTCAAGACAGCAGGAGGTGGGTCCCATGGACAAGGTGAGGTCAAAGAGGGTATGAGGGGAGATAGGAGCGAATGACGTGGGTTCAGGGCTAGGTGGGAAAAAGGTTGGGGTGGATGTAGCAAACGCAGCTGAACTCAATCTTAGTGACAAACAAGTCACTGCTTGCAGTTGTTATTGTTGGAGGCGACAATGGAGACAGGCTGAAAGAGGATGGTGTGTCGATCGTGTAAAAAAAGACTGCCGAGAGGTCAAGAATTAGGTGCGATTGTGTAGAAAAGCAGCCAGGGCTTAACTTTACTTTCCAGGACAATCCTGGAGTAGTGAACGGGTTTGGGAGCGGAGAGAGCAGCCCAATTGCTTGATGTGGACCAGCCAGATCTGGCGATGGGTGGCTAAACCAGTTAGATGGGCTGAACGGCCTCCCTCATCTGTACTCCTGTCAAACATTTCGCCATCAACACTTACGAAGAAAGTTAGATTAGTTATTCATTCCTTTCATTGCTGTTTGTGCGATTTTGCAGCATGCAAATTTGCTTCCGCATTTGCATTCGTAACAAGTCACTGCACTTCGCAGTAAGTTAACGTATACAGAATGCTTTTCAAAATCTCAAACATAACAAGGTGCCGTAGAAATGCAAGTCTTTCTTTTTAAAGCCCAATTCTAAATGTTTGAAGCATATTGCTCTCTTTGAATGACTTTGGCTCCCATTACTGGTCTAACTGTCATTTTTCTTTGTAATCTGCTTTATGCAAACACAGGGCAAAACAAATCAGGAAACAGAGGTGATCCGACGATAAAGTCTAATGTATGTGTACATTGGGATTTTTATCAAGCCGACTTTCTGCAAAAAGTAAAGCCAAATGCGAAAACGAATCACTGATACTGTAAAGCCTTGATAGAACCACAGAATATTAATCAGACAGACATAGGCCATTTGGTCCATCAATTGCACTGTTTTCTTCATGAGCCATCTAGTCTAAACCCACACAGCTGCTCCCTCCCATAGCCGTCAAGTGCTTAATTTCCTTAAAAGATTTTGAACCCTGCTTCAACAATGATTTGCAGCAGAGAATTCCACATTATAACCAGTCTTGCGTGACGATTTATTTTCTACATTCGCTTTTAATTCTTTTTGTGATGCCGTAAATTTGGGCTCTATCATCTCACCAAGCAGTGGAAATAATTCTATTATTTACCCTGTAAGTCTTCATGATCTTTAAGACCACCAGCAATCGGTCACCACCCCCCGCGCCTTATCCTTTGCAGTGCCAGTGAATAAAGCCCTAGCTTCTCAAAGTCGCTCTTCATATCCAAGTTGCTCATCCCTGGTAATACTTTAGTGAATATACTCTGCACTTTTGCCATTTATTACTGCATTTTTAAGAATACCTGGTTTCAGCACACCCAATATTCACCCCCCAAAATTTATCCTTGCTAATACACTTATCTGCATTACGCTCTCAAATTTAAATTATAAAAAGACTTGCATTTCTCCAGCGCCTTTCACATCCTCAGGACGTCCCAAAGCGCATCACAGCCAATGAAGTACTTTTTGAAGTGCAGTCACTGTTGTAATGTAGGAAACACAGTCGCCAATTTGCGCACAGCAAGCTCCCACGACAGCAATATAATAATGACCAGATCATCTGTTTTAGTGATGTTGGTTGAGGGATAAATATTGGCCCCAGGACATCGGGGAGAACTCCCCCTGCGCTTCTTCGAAATAGTGCCATGGGATCTTTTACATCCACCTGAGGCCTCGGTTTAACGTCTCATCCGAAAGACGAAATAAGAAATTATGTTAAAAGGCACCTGCCGCACAGCAGACAAAAATTTCTGGTTTTTTTTTAAAAAGGAGGCTGGAACTATACATCTTACACAAACTCAAAAATTCAACATTTCATTTTCAAAGGGAGCTGCAGAGTGCCAACGATGAGGGATAACAAACTAGGTCAGGGTGGTGAAGAGGAATCAGCATGCAAACACCAACTAGGTCTTGCTGTTCAAAAATATCCTTTCCTAATGCATGGTACAGTGGAATTCAGGAATCCAGCACGTGATCAATCAACAGCAGCAGCCTACATCCTACCACGCCACTGGGCACAGAGCCCCAGATCACTGACTTTGAGGTTGATACTTTACCCATTATGCTACGCAAATGAAGGCAGGTTGAGTTTTGATAAACTACCCCAACCAGCCCAGTACAATTAATGGGGACTGTACTTCTGGAAACACCTGGGCAAGCTGGTGAAAAATGGCTGGTTTTACTGTTGCAGCTGTGGAAAAAAACTCACGTGGCCCTACTCACACCCATTCCAACACACATCTCCACCAACAGACACATAGAATGATGCAGTTCCCAGGGTAGAATCTTGGCTGCAACAACCACCAGCACCTCTGCAAGTCACTCAGAAAACAATCCCACCAAGGGCTCGCTCACTCAAAAGCACACGCCACACTTCAATGTGTATTCAAAACTATAATATTGTTTGTGCGTAATGATGCAAACTAATCTTTTGAGATTGTGTGTGTTAACCTTGGATCATGTGATTGATTAGGCAATCCAATGCTATATCCCAACATTACTGGCATTGAATCCATTAATACATAGTTTCATGCTCTATTCTGGCACCGTTTGGCATCATGTTGGAACAGAGGGGAACAGTGTGCAGGACATCTCTGGAATTCCACAATGAAATGCTAACTCATGACCTTCTGAGTCAAGTTGTCAAGTGAAGTGCAGACCTGTACAGCACTGAACAGATTTCCACTCAGGTGGCAGAAGAGCTGGGTTTATGCAGCACCTTGGGAACCCATTAAAACACTTTACACAATCAACTACTTTTGAAGTGCAGTTAGTTACTTTTAATGCCAGAAAACATTACATACATCCTACACAGAAAGATCCCATAAACAGATGAGATGAATGACTAGGTAATCAATCTTTCGGTGGCACTGGTTGAGTAAGGAACGTTGGCCAAGACACCTGGAGAACTCACTGATCATCTTCGAATAGTGGCATGGGATCGTACAGAAGAAGTTTTCTTTGCCGAGAACCACGATCCAGTGATAGATCGCCCCAGTGGTGTGTGAACCATGAAATATGAATTGCTTTTACACTTGAACACTGATCCGAGATGATTTGGGAGCTATGTTCAGTCGTGTGACAATATCTGACAGTATACTGTACTGCTATTTGTGGAGGAAATTAAAGACCTTTTAATGGAGTTTCTCATTATCTGTAAATGTTAAAAGTGAAAGGGCAGAAAAACGACCAAATAACTTGATATTCGGCTGGCACAAAGGGTTAAACAGACGCAGTCAAGTGTTTAACTGCACCCTGCAGTAATCCAAGGTCACCGTGCACTCTTTTGTTGTATGTCTGTGATTCTAATCAGTACTGAATGACCCACACTTACTTAACAAATGCTTCAGTGTCTTAGTAGCCCATTCACAGGAGTGATAATAAGCTGATGGATGAATTTACTGCAAAAGCACATCTGGGTATAGTTATCAGATATCCCGGCTCCCCTGGTGGCTCATTGAGTTTATCCAACAAGGAGCTGACCCAGATAAGAAAGGTCCCACCTTCAATCCATTTTGTGCTAAATAGGCCAACGGTCAGTCAGCTGGGCTAATGGTAGGACCTCCACCTCGGAGGTCTAGACCCAATGCTAATCTGTCTTCTCTCTTTTCAGGTGTTGATTGACCAGTTGTGTATTCCAGCATTTTCTGCTCTTATTTTAGAACACCAAGGGCCTAACCTCAAAAATATCTTATAACTGGCTTGGCTTGTTCCTGAATGGAACAGTAGCAAAAGGGTTTGAGTTTCATGGCGAATACTGCCACGGCATTCAAAACATTTTAACAGGACAGGAATGTGGAACTCGCTACCACAAAGAGTAGTCGAGGCGAATAGTGTAGATGCATTTAAGGGGAAGCTAGATAAACACATGAGGGAGAAAGGAAGAGAGATTATGCTGATAGGGTTGGATGAAGAGGGGTGGGAGGAGGCTTGTGTGGTGCATGAACCTGTTGGGACGAATGGCCTGTTTCTGTGCTGTACATTCTATATAATTCTATGCAAGGACAGGGGCTCCTCTCGGCAGATAAATGCACTTTTGGTGGGACGCTGAATCGGACAGATCCAGATTTCTGCTTTGTACTGAACTGGGACACGAGCAGGGGACTACAGTTTGGAGTCTAGAAGCAAGAAACAAAATGTTATTGTAGTCTATCAAAAAGGCTACAATAACCTGTCACTGGCAGATTATAGCCTTTGCAGAACACAGGTGTCACCGATTGTGACAAGCAGAGCAAAGGTTTCTTCAGCACCAATACAAAAGCAAAATACTGCGGATGCTGGAAATCTGAAATAAAAGCAGAAAATGCTGGAAATACTCAGCAGGTCAGGCAGCATCTGTGGAGAGAGAAAGAGAGTTACCATTTCAGGTCGATAACCTTTCATCGTTGACCTGAAGCATTAACTCTGTTTCTCTCTCCACGGATGCTGCCCGACCTGCTGAGTATTTCCAGCATTTTCTGTTTTTATTAAAAGGTTTCTTGAGTACGTTTTACTGCGTTAATGCCGTTATATAAATACAAGTTGTTGTTGTTGAGTTCTCCGATTCCGGTCAACTTTTCCAGGCGTCTGTACCACATGCTTACTCCTACTTGACCTGGATAATATGACCAAGCTGAAGAGCTGCATGTTTGTAACCAAGGAGATCTCGGGACATTTATAGATGAAAGGTTTGTGGTAAACGCTACAGTCCAGCTTTCTGGACAGTTAATTCTCGAAGTTAAAGGTAACAATTCTCATTAGCCATCTGTGTCTGCCTAGAGTGATTTGGTAGCTCTGGGCAAGATCATTTGTAAAAAGAATGGCTCCAGCTTACATATTACAGCAAGAGGATGACAGAGACTGGACACTAGCATGAGCCTAATTTAATTCAACAGATGTTCCACAAGGTCAGGATCCCAAACATCACTGATAACACAGAAGCACAGCTCTGACCATGCTAGATACAAGAACTGAAACGTATAAAGTGCCTTTAACATAATAAGCACAAAGCACTTTTCAGAGACGAAAGTAACAATACCATTAGACAAGGTGTCGCAAGTTAACAAATTTGGTGCGAAGTAAAATTGGCTACTCGATTGTTACAATAAAGATGGCAAAACAGCTTCTCATTCAGTAGTTTCCACAAGCTCCTTAAACAATGGGCAGGAGGGACAGTGGGAGGTAATCCCCATGGTCCAAATTCCATCATCTTTCTGTGGATAGGCACAATGTTAGCTCATTTCCACTCAAATTATTCAAAATCACAGGTGATTACAAGTAGGAATTATCTGGTCATTATGCTCCGGCCATCATGAGTGTGGGGCAGGCTTGATGGACCAGCTGCTCGTCATTTTTGTATGTTCGTATAAGCAAGGGGACCAATTCCTTAGAATTGACTTTGACAATCCAAACTGGTGTGGGATTTAGGCCAACAGCATTTTCTAGTTCATGCTTCTGAATATTTCAAGTTTGCTTCTTCCTGATACAGCAGTCTCATGGATGAGAATGGACTATCAATTTCACCTGCCATGGTTTAAACATTTTCACCGTATCTATGTTTTCAGGCGGGATAGAGCAGTTAGGTCTGACACTGAACACTGATTTGGCAATCTTCCCACAATCCTTGAAGTCGGTCAGAGAATCCATACAATTTAGAATTGACTTTTGACGTTCACCTCTGGCAAGCCAATGACAGAATATTTTCACATTGGGACTCGACCTGGTGCTAAGAGTACTCTTGGTCTGGATCTGGTTCAGGCTGGATGGAGGAAGCTTCTCAGCTACTTTTCTATTAGCGAATCTAACAAGTTTACTGTTGGGGTTGGTGCTGCCAGCACTGGTCACCAATATAAATATTATAGCTGTAATACGTTCAAGGGCACAAAATAAATTGGGTGAAAAGGACAGAAGAGGCCAAGGGCAACGATAACCCAATCAGCAAGAACAGAGAAACAGGAGAACTGGCAAAGGACAAACCAAAAACAAGATAGAAAACAAGAGATGCAGATAGAAAGTGAGACAAATACAACAACTTGTATTTATACAGCGCCTTTAACGTAGTAAAATGTCCCAAGGCGCTTCACAGGAGTACAAGACAAAAAATTGTAACAGCCAGTAGCCAAGTTTCTTTGATGGATTAGGAAGTGAGAGGAGAGAGTCACTCGTCTGGCTTTGAGTGAGGCAGTCGGAGTCAGGCCTGGTTTCCTAGTAATGTTAATAATTGAAAACCAGACAGTGAAATTTGTTTTTCAATTGCTGCATTGAAAAAAAATGCGCTGCCAAGCTGGCCCACCACACATACACAGACTGGAAATATTTAAATTTGGCAGAGAGTCAGACTGTGTATTCCAGCACTCAATATCAGCTGCTTCTGATAGCAACCCACATGTACCCGTGGCAACATTTTTGCAAAAAGACACTGTGCCATCTGAGACCCAAAAGCCTAAAGGTTAAGATTTTTCTTTAAAATCAGGACAGTTCCTGTCTAAATAGTAATTCAATGTGGCATGGAGATCAATTCTTCCTGCTTATTTCCCCGTCCAGTTTCGGCAAAAGAGAGATTGAGTGAAGTTGTACATTTGCGAACAGTTCCTTCACCACCTTTCCCCATCAAATTGAAAACAGTGAATTTTCTTGTGACAGCTTGTTGCAAGAAAGAAAAATAAACTTGGATTTATACAGCACCTCACGCCAGCCCAATGCATTATATTTGAAATGAAGTCACTGTTATGGCAAAAGCAGCGGCGTAGCAAAGTGTATCCTTTAAGTTCTAGCTGCTGTTAAATTGTTCATTTTTCTGCCAAATCAGCAATCGCCAAGGGTTGTGATACACTGACGAGTCACTCGGGACGCGTGAAGATCAGAGCCTCTATATACTTACTCACCAAATCTTCCATTGTTCTCTTTAAAATCGGCCCATTCAAAATGCTATCTGTTCACATTAACACCTCCTTACCGACAATCACATGCTATTAAAATCAGCCATTGTTCACAATTATTACTATTAACACAACAGTCTGGCAGTCAGAAAGATTTCTAAATCGCGTTGCCTTTACATGCCAGAGTACATTTCTGTTGTGCACGTAACTTGGCTCAAAACCATCAAGGTCAGTGAATATATGAGCAGTTGCCATTTAGATGGACAATCTTCAAGAAAACAATGTGGAGACTTGATGCTACATTTCCTTTCCTGCAGTGGCATCAGCAGCAGCCTGAGTTTGGTGGCAGGAAGGTAAACAAAGCAACCCTGCCGTCTGTTTAGAGATCCACCAGAATAAGTGGTTTCTGCAGGCACTACCTTGACAACACTGTTTGAACTGAAGCATAAAGATCAGGAATATAGGAACTGAAGTAGGCCATTCAGCCCCTCGAGCATGTTGTCCCATTCAATCGGATGACTGATCTGTACTTCAACTCCATATGCCTCGAGACCCTTAACCAACAAAAATTCATTGATCTCAGTCTTGAAAATTTCAATTGTCCCGGCATCCGCAGCCTTTTGGGGAGAGTTTCAGATTTCCACTACCCTTTGTGTGAAGAAGTGCTTCCTGTTTGCACTTGGCCTTGTGCTAATTTTAAGATTAGGGATGGTCCCAGGCAAAGTTCCCTTTAATTTTCTTTTGGGTGTGCGGCCCCTTTAAGGGGCTGCATTCAAATTACTGCGCATGCGCGGTTTTTCCCCGTTGAAAAGCCGGTGAGCCGGCTGCGCGGGAGGTCGAGCGTTGCGCGGCCGTGCAGCTTAAAGGGAACATTGGTGCAAAGCTCGATCCCCAGACCTTGCCGAGGTGTCGAGGGCAGTGTATTAATTGGCCTCCCCCACACGAGGAACAAATTCAGTCTGGATGTCCTCAGTGTGTTTCCTGGAAAGGAGGCACATGTGGACGAGGACGGGGTTAGGTATGCTTTGAGGCCGCCACCCCCGACCTATCAACTAGCCCATCTAGGCTCCATACGAAGACTGGCTCAGCAGGTGAGATATGGGAGAACTGCCAGGACTTGTGGAACCATATGCTAGCAAGAGTGAGCACCTGCAGGGGAGAAGAGACGGGAAGAAAATTGGGATAAAAAAACAACCAGAAGTGTGCTACATGTGCACAGATTGATGTACGACAGGAGAGCAAGAGACGGAGAATGAAACACAGAGGGATGTGAAAGGACGGCATGGAACAGAAATGCATCATTAATTTATAGGAAACAGATTTTGGCAAGATTGGAATTTTAGCTCTGATTTCATTTCATTGCGGTACCAGAGGTTGTGAAGAATGTCTGCTCATAACGACACATGAACCTCAAAGCAATCCTAGTACAAAGATAAATCACCACAGATAAACCACAGCTTCTTAGACAGCACGTGGACAAAATCCAAGCCTAGTGAAATTCCCCAGAATGAAACGTTACCCGTGTTAATACTAAGCTGAAGACAATTCTTTTTACCCCACTGCCTAACATTCTGCAGGTTGCTACTTACAATCGTGGTCTCGGCGACTCGTGATCATTCATAGCCACATCGCCATCATCATCCTCGAATCGCGAGCGTGGATTGGGCCCTCCACCGCCTCGATTCCTTGACTTGTGATTTCCCTCGCTGTACATCTTCCCCCGGAATGGGCCACGCCCTTTCTTTCTTCGAACGGGAAAACCACCCCCAACCCGGTCATCGTGTTCTGAAAAAAACATTCACCAGTTAAACATTTAAGCGATAATCAGACTAGAAGACCCATGAAAAATTATTAGTCACAGCAAGTTTAGGTTGTACTAACTAGGAAGAAATACCTCTAGTTAAGCCACTTTAGGAGCAACCGTTTTTGTTTAATAGAATTTCTCCTAAAATGCTAGAAAAGGAAAAGTCAGCACTTCCAACACCCTCAAGTATAATTGATTAAAAAAAAAGTTAGTTGCAGCTCCCCTGATGGCCCACTGAGTAAAGGCCATACAGTCATAGGCTTAGTTCCTAATCCGTACTGAATAGCTGATCGCGGCTGGGGCAGTGTACCAGATTCTACGACTGGCATCTGTCTCTCTCGCTCTAGGTTAAGGCTCCGGCTCATGCATTTTGTGCCGACATTAGGTGAGGACAGGAACGAGCTTGGCTGTGATTACCTCGACATCAAACAGCCTGTCTCTGGGTTTACATATATTAGTTTAACAGGTCAGTGACAGCAGTGAAGTATAATTGATAAGTGTTGATGGAATGCATAAGAACTCCTGGGAGCGACTGGCCTCTGCTGGGCACTAAAGCAGCACAAGGACTCCATGTAATGCTGCACCAGGGGATGGGAGACCTGGGTTTGCGCACAGCCAGTTTTGTGATTCCAGTGCTGCTTTAGTGACCAGCAGAGGCCAGTCACTCCCAGGAGTTCTTATGCATTCCATCAGCTAGTCATGAACTGCTTTTAAATTGTGCTAAGACACATGCTAGTGCCAGCAACATTAACACCTGAATCTGGTGCAGCAGGCTGCAACCCAAAAATAAACCTGTTGGGATTTAAGACTCGTGGCTGGAAAGACCTGGAAAAAAACTAGCATGGGTCTCAGCACAATATAAAACCAGCTACACAGGGAGCGCTCCAGACCATTCTTTCAGTCAAATAAAGATTTTGTGTAGGGAAATTTCGAGAGAAACATTTAGGGCCAATATTTTACATTTGGGGGCACTACCAATTCAGACAGAAAATCTGCAAACCAGTCACAGTAAAGAAAATTAAACAGGGTAAAAAATCTTTGCTTGAACAATTATGGAGCTGACTGAAGTGAACAGATGGCTTTGAAAGGTTTGCAACAACATTTTTCAGTTGCTGTAAATCTTAGGATTTCAGATTAACACCAGTTGATCATCTCTATATACAATCCTCAAAATTAACACCAAGAAAGAAAAAGAGAGACTTGCATTTCTACAGCGTCTTTCACGACCTCAGGACGTCCCAAAGCGCTTTACAGCCAATGAAGTACTTTTGAAGTGTGGTCACTGTTGTAATGTAGGAAACGCGGCAGCCAATTTGCGCACAGCAAGCTCCCACGAACCGCAACGTGATAATGACCAGATCATCTGCTTTTTAGTGATGTTGATTGAGGGATAAATATTGGCCAGGACACCGAGGAGAGCTCCCCTGCTCTTCTTCGAAATAGTGCCATGGGATCTTTTACATCCACCTGAGAGCAGACAGGACCTCGGCTTAACGCCGCATCCAAAAGATGGCACCTCCAACAGTGCAGTGCTCCCTCAGCACTGCACTAGGAGTGTCAGCCTAGATATTTGTGCTCAAGTCTCTGGAGTGGGACTTGAACCCACAACCTTCTGACTCCAGGCGAGGGTAATACCCACTGAGCCACAGCTGACACTTTCACCATACATCTTCATACTTGGCACATGCGCACCAGCAAGATTAGATTTATTCAGAGGACTGCATTTTTGTAGTTTTTAAGATGGGAACACACGTCAGCCATGGTTCAGTCGTAGCACTCTACCCTCTGAGCCACAAGATTGTGGGTTCAGGACCCACTCCAGAGATCACAACACATAATCTGGGCTGTCACTTTGGTGCAGTACTGAGGGAGTGCTGCCCGGTTGGGCGCGCCGTCTTTCGGGGGAGACGTTAAACCAAGGCCCTGTCCAGCTTCATCAGGTAGACATAAAAGATCCTGTAATAGTATACGAAGAGAAGCAGGAGTTCTCCCGGTGTTCTGGCCAGTATTTATCCCTTAACCAACATCACTAACAGATTAGCTAGTCTTTTAACTCACTGTTTGTTGTGTGCAAATTGGCTGTTGCATTTCCCTACATTGCAATAGTGACTACACTTCCCAAAGCACTTCACAGCTAGTAAAGTGCTTTGGGAAGTCCGGAGGACGTGAAAGGAGCTCTACAAATGTAAGTTTGTCCTTTCTTTAATTAAAGATTTTAGGTGCATTGGTTCCTCCAGTCTGGTGCTTTGAAACAGCTAACATTACCAACTGCAATTTACAGGATGGTGACAGTGAATGAAGGGGAAGAAAGAAGAGATATGTACCGGGACAGAGACAGAACTGGACCATGCAGGAAGGCATTGCAGTCTGGTTAAACTATATGAAAAAGTTCTCCCAGCTTCAATGCCATACTTACTAATTAATCATCTACTTCATGGAGAAAAAGAGAACAGAGCAGTAAGGGATCCTTATTACCAGCCAATGGACCAATTTGGAAGGATATGTTTGTGGGCACTAGGCAAGGAGGAGGAGTATCTTTGCGTGATGTCCCCCATCAACACTCACTGCCTAGACTCAGGAAGAATGGCTTGCTAGACAATGTCAAAGGTTTGCCAGTGCTGAAGGAACAGCACTCCAGCATGTCTTACCACCTCCAAGAGAGGGGGAGGAAGGGACAAAACTGGAGCAAAAAACTCTGGCTTCTCATAATAGGGACTAGATGTTGTAGAATTAGAATTTGCTCTATTATACCACACATCCAGGTATTTTAAGTGGTAGTTACAACAATTTTATTCCTTGAAGCTGGAGAAGGTCCAGCAAGTAGAAAACGGAATTACTGGTCTATATGGAAAAGGTAAGCTCATCAGTTTGAAGGGAGCAGCATTTTACCTCGTCTACTCAGTGTTCTGTTTAAAATCCAGCTGGCAAAATAGATAGAAGTGTTTCTCTGATGGTTAGAAGCCAGGTTATGCAAAGTTGAGAGCTGTGGTTTGATTAGAATTTGAGCTTTAAGCTTTTTTTTTTAAATTCTGGCCAATTTTCTCTGCCTTGCTAGGGTACTGTTCGTTCCCCAACTGGCCATTCTTCATCACCCCTCCCTATCTCTGTAACCTCCTCCAGCCCTACAACCCTCCGAGATCTCTGTGCTCCTCCACTTCTGGCCTCTTGAGCATCCCCGATTTCAATTGCTCCACCACTGGTGGCCGTGCCTTCAGCTGCCAAAGCCCCAAGCTCTGGAATTCCCTCCCTAAACTTCTCCACCTCTCTCTCCTTTAAACACTCCTTAAATCCTACCTCCTTGACCAAGCTTTTGGTCACCTGTCCCAATATCTCATGTGGCTCGGTGTCAAATTTTTTTTGATAACGCTCATGTGAAGTGCCTTAGGACGTTTTACTACATTAAAGGCGCTATATAAATCCAAGTTGTTGCCCAGTCCTGATCTCATCCGACAACCACAAATGTGGCTCTCCGGCAGTGCTGTTTTTCCTCACCGACTGTAGTGGTTCTACTGCTACTTTGGCTCAGATAAGCAGACAGAGGTAATTCAACCAGGGAACTTTTGCTGTGTATGGTCTAGCTACACGTCGCCTGCATCAACTGAGCCACTGGGGGAGCCCAGAATTCTGTTTGTTGCCAATGGTAACAAAAGTGCGTTTAACTCTCTGCTATGATAGATCAGCAACTGTTGAATCGCAGCTCCCAGAATTTTCATTATTGAGGTTAACCATAGATGTTTACAGCACAGAAGCAGGCCATTCAGCCCATTGTGTCTGTGCCAGCTCTTTGCTAGAACAATCAAGCTGTATCTTCAAATGTGTGTGTCATAGCCCAATCAGAGGGTTGTGAATCTTTGGAATTCTCTACCCCAGAGGGCTGTGGATGCTGAGTCGTTGAGTACAGGAAACTCTCGTTTAAACGGCACCTAAATATCCGGAATTCTCTATTAACCGGCAAAATTCATACTCCGAAAACTCCTCTCAAATAACTGGCAATGTTTCCGAGTCAGAGTCCGAGTCTCCCGCGAACGCCGAGTTAGTCAGTGGGGGTAGTTCTCCAAAGTGCCACTACTCGGCTTCCTGGCGCTGTCGGAAGTCCGAACACTGCAATAACAGGAGTCTGATTCTCCCGCGCTGCCGGGAGTCTCTTCTGATCCGCCATTTTACTGTGTGTCTCCCGCGCTGCTGGTAGTTTCTTCCTAGCCACCATTGTTCTGTGTGTCTCTCCATCTTTATCGGGAATTATCTCCCCCATCTTGCATTATGGAATTCCCAAAAGCTGGTCCAAGCAAAAGGAAGAGAGTGGTCTTAACTTTAAAACAGAAAATCGAGATATGCCAACGACTAGAAAGGGGAGAGAAGCGTATCAACATTATGAATGAATTCAAAATTGGTTCGTCAACAATCTACGACATCAAATCGCAGAAGGATAAGCTGCTCAAGTTTTATTCAAGCTCGGAGACATGTAAGAGTGTAGAGAAACGGCGTACGCTTCGTAAGCCTAAGCTTGAAGAGCTGGATACCGTGCTTTATGAATGGTTTTCTCTTAAGCGTTCAGAGGGTGTTCCAATTTCCGGACCCATGCTAATCGAGAAAGCGAAGGATTTCTACGAAAGGATGGAGCTCACTGACAAGTGTGCTTTCTCCGAGGGATGGCTAACGTGCTTCAAGTTACGGCACGGGATACGACAACTCGATATTTCCGGGGAGAAGAAATCAGCTGATCACGACGCCGCAGAAGAATACTGCGATTATTTCAATCGGATTGTGCAGCAACATGATTTGTCGCCAGCACAGATATATAATGCCGATGAAACTGGCTTGTTTTGGAGGTTTTTGGCAGAATCAACGCTTGCTGGGGCTAGTGAGGCTAATGCTTCAGGTTACAAGAAAAATAAAGATCGTGTAACCGTGCTAACATGTGCGAACGCTGCTGGATCACACCGGGTTAAACTTCTTGTTATTGGGAAGTATAAAAATCCCCGTGCATTTAAAAATGTGAGGCACTTATCTGTTGAGTACAAAGCTCAAAAAAATGCTTGGATGGATAAGGAAATCTTCTCCTATTGGTTCCATCATATTTTTGTTCCATCTGTGAGGGAACATTTCCGTAAAATAGGGAAACCTGAAGATAGCAAATGCATTTTATTGCTTGATAATTGCAGAGCCCATCCGCATGAATCCGAGTTGGTTTCGGGAAATATTTTCACTATTTATTTGCCACCAAATGTAACTTCTCTCATACAACCCATGGACCAGGGCGTTATCCAAAATCTGAAGTGTCATTACAAGAAAGACTTCCTACGTAAACTGATAAACCAAGATGACAATATTCACGCATTTCAGAAGGAATACAATATTAAAGATGCCATCTATAATGTTGCATGTTCCTGGAACTTGGTGAAAGGTCACACTCTGAGGCAAGCCTGGTGCAAATTGTGGCCTTCTGTAATGTTTGCTGAAGGTTCTTCAGAGGAGGAGGAATTTCATGGGTTCAATGTTCGTCCCAAGAAGAGTACAATAATGGAAATGGCTGGCATGGTGAAAAATGTAGGCCCAGCAAACCCTCTACGTCACCTCAGTGAAAGTGATATCGAGCAGTGGGTTGATGCAGATAGAGAAGTTGGTGTTGTGCATATGCTAAATGATGATGAAATAATTGAGTGTTTTGAATCCAAAGAAAGAAAAGGAAAGTGAGATGGAAAGTGAAGAGGATGAGATTTCTGAAGAGAACAAGATTTCTTGGGCTAAAGCTGCAGAAGGATTTTCTTCAATCCTCCAATTTGCTGAAAGGCAGCCTTGCTACTCTGCCCAAGAAGTTATGCAACTCCATATTCTGCATTCCACGTTTCTACAGAAAAGGCAAGAGTCCACTAAGCAAACCGACATCGGCAACATGTTTAAGAAAGCTTCCAAAAGAGTCGAAGCAGCGGAAGTGCCTGAGGAATCTGTGGAAATGCATGATCCTGATGACCCAGCTGGCATGGATATTCCTGATGAACCAGCTGACTTGGAATAAGTGTACAGTCAACTACAGTACTGTATACAGTCGTTCATAAGTTTTGTTTTACTGTTAAGTAATTAAAGAGTTATGGATTACCCTCAACTGGCAGTACTGTACTTAATCAAGCATCTTCCACCATCCATTTAACACAACATTCTGTAGGTGAGTACCCAATTACTGTATACTGCACATTTCTTGATTTTTTAATTTTTGTTTGTTAAAAATAGCCTCGGTAGATATAGCTCTCCGTTATCCGGAATTTTTATTCAACCGGCACCACCCCGGTCCCGGATACCAAAGAGTTTCCTGTATATTCAAGGCTGAGATCAATAGATTTTAGGGGAATCAAGGGATATGGGGATAGTGCAAGAAAGTAGAGTTGAGGTAGAAGATCAGCCATGATTTTATTGAATGGCGGAGCAGGCTCTCTTTTTTAATTCATTCACAGGATGTGGGTGTCACTGGCAAGGCCAGCATTTATTGCCCAACCCTAGTTAAGAGTTAACCACATTGTTGTGGGTCTGGAGTCACATATAGGCCAGACTGGGTAGGGACGGCAGATTTCCTTCCCTAAAGGGCATTTGTGAACCAGATGGGTTTTTACGACAATCTGATAGTTTCATGGTCACCATTACTGATATTAGCTTTTTATTCCAGATTTATTTGATTAACTGAATTTAAATTCCCCAGCTGCTGTGGTGGGATTTGAACTCTTGTCTCCGGATCATTAGTCCAGGCCGCTGGATTATTAGTCCAGTAATGTTATCACTATGCTACTGTTCCCTCGAGGGGCCATATGGCCCACTCCTGCTCCTATTTCTTATGTTCTTACCACCAGGTTGAAAAGAGCACATTAGCCAGTAGTGCCAAGCTTGGGTTTTTAAAGTCATTAAAAAGACTGAGGAGCATTGAGATTTAAATGCTGGAAAAGGAGTTGGGAGGGAAACAGTGCAATGAGACTTAATGCAAGTATTTAGAAAGGATGGTAGTGTACGATGGTACTTTGTAGCTTGAGAGCAACAAAAGATGAGAGTCAGGAGGAACATACATAAAAATAGATATAAAAAAGTAGCAAGAGTAAGGGAGAATGGAGGCTAGAAGTGGGAGAGAGAGACCATAAGATGGTTACATTTAGAAAGAATAGTGTCAGATCACATCAAAGATTTGAGAGGTTCGTGCCAGTGACAAGTGGGCAAAGTACCAGAGGTGCATAAATAGCAGACAAGATGACTGCCAGTGGAATGGGCATACTCGTGATCATGGATTAGGCTACAACTTTCAAAGTGATAGATAATGAGAGTTGATAGAAGCTTCCACAAATTGAGAAAATACAGATCTAAAGACAAGAGCTGAAAGGGTGAGAGGGATTGCACTTCTTAGGGATGGATGAACATGACCTAATATCCAAGAAGAAAAGGTGGACTGGGTGTAAGAGATACAGGGAATAAGTTCAGAGGCGCATACCTAAAGTAGGAGGAGGGATATCTTTGGGACCAGAGATTTTATTGCAGCCCAGGATCCAACAGACTTGGCGTGAATAAAAAAATGATCTTGGTCATAATGGTAGAATAGAACTGAGCAACAGATGAAAGTTCTTTATCAAGATCAGAAGATAGGCTCAGAGGAAGGCTCTTCAGGCCATGTAATCTCATCCTTTCAGATCAAGATCAAGAGTTGAGAGAAAAGTTAACCAGAAAGGTCTTTTCCTTTTACGTGAGCTAGCAAATGTACCATTGGACTGAAGAAAGCTGGAAAGGAGAATTCACAAAGTTGAGACAGGAGTTTGAGGAGGTACCCGATGCGGTTGCTGGAGGGGCAGGAAGAGAGCCAACAACACTGTTCATCAATAAAGCTGCATTCGGCAGCTCCAAACTGAGGAGGTATGAGCAAGATGGAGGACAGATCCCAACTGAGTTTAAAAATGCTTTAGACTGAATTAGACAGTATGTACAGGAAACTCTCTTTTAACCGGCACCCAAATAACCGGAAATCTCTCTTAACCGGCAAAATTCTTGAGTAGGTAACCGGGGTTTTCCTTCATCTCTCCTTTAAAAATAACTTATAAAAAAACCGAGGCGTTTGCCTTGTATCGGAGCGTGTAGATTGGGAGGGGAATGTGCAGCCCGGGTAGGCAGCGGACACAACAGATGGTCAGCTGGCGGTCCCCGGGGAGACGGAGCTCCGAATGCAGGCGCATGTCAGTGTGTACGGGGCTCTCGTACGTTGGGAGATATAACTCTCCATTATCCGGACTTTTTGATTAACCGGCACCACGCCGGTCCCGTCGGTGCCAGTTAATAAAGAGTTTCCTGTAATATGTGATAATTGAAGGTTATCACATTGGAATACCAAATTGTGTCACAACACTGTAAAGGTTACATAAGAACATAAGAAATAGGAGCAGGAGTCGGCCATTCAGCCCCTCCTGCCTGCTCCGCCATTCAATAAGATCATGGCTGATCTTCTACCTCATCTCCACTTTCCCACCCGATCCCCATATCCCTCGATTCTCTTAGTATCCAAAAATCTATCGATCTCAGTCTTGAATATACTCAGACTGAGCATCCACAGCCCTCTGGGGTAGAGAATTCCAAAGATTCACCACCCTCTGAGTGAAGAAATTTCTCCTCATCTCAGTCCTAAATGGCCAACCCCTTACTCTGAGACTGTGACCCCTGGTTCTAGACTCCCCAGCCAGGGGAAACATCCTCCCTGCAGCTACCCTGTCAAGCCCCTTAAGAATTTTATACCTTTCAATGAGATCACCGCTGACTCTTCTAAACTCTAGAGAATATAGGCCTAGTCTACTCATTCTCTGCTCAAAGGACAATCCCCCCATCCCAGGAATCAGTCCAGTGAACCTTTATTGCACTCCTTCTAAGGCAAGTACATCCTTCCTTAGGTAAGGAGACCCTTTGCCGAGTAGCACCTAAAAAAAAAATCAATCAAGTTTTCTTGATCAGAAAAAGTGACTCGAGGAAATTTGTGAACAAAATAAAATACACTTTTAGTGTAGACAAAAAGTGAGTTCGTTTGGTGGATAGAGTTCTAATAGACTTCAACAGACTTTGAAGTAGAAGACAACAAAATAGCAGAGTTAAGGTACAGTGAAGTTTGGAGTTAGAGGAAGAAATGCAAGCTGTTTTGTGTTTCAGCTCTCAAAAAGTGGACACACCACTCATTCGAACCAGTGAGTGAATTTTTTCAGCCATAGTTCAAGCCTCAAGGGAAGAAAACAAAATCAGTCCATTAGAGGATGAGTGTGGTGGGGGGTGGCAAGCTATGTAAATCAACAGGGTTTACAACCCCTCCTAACCTCTTTTTCTGCCTTTCCCCATCTACAGGAAACTCTTTCGTATCCGGCACCGACGGGACCGGGATGGTGCCGGTTGATTAAAAATTCCGGATAACGGAGAGGTATATCTACCGAGGCTATTTTTAACAAACAAAAATAAAAAAAATCAAGAAATGTGCAGTATAATTGGGTACTCCCCTACAGAATGTTGTGTTAAATGGATGGTGGAAGATGCTTGATTAAGTACAGTAATGCCAGTTGAGGGTAATCCATAACTCTTT
Organism: Squalus acanthias; assembly: GCA_030390025.1. NCBI lineage: Eukaryota > Metazoa > Chordata > Chondrichthyes > Squaliformes > Squalidae > Squalus > Squalus acanthias. The sequence goes on from JASTWF010000041.1 coordinate 785,324, forward strand.
AATTACTTAACAGTAAAACAAAACTTATAAACGACTGTATACTGTAGTTTTCGGAGTATGAATTCTGCCGGTTATTAGAGAATTCCGGATATTTAGGTGCCGTTTAAACAAGAGTTTCCTGTACTTTTCTCTCCCTCTTACCTCTATATCTGTCTCTTTTTTTCTGTCTCCAATTCCGTCTTCCTTGCTTTCTTCCTTCCCCCCGGAATCCATTATGCACGATCCCTGATCTCTGGGGGGCTGAACAGAGTCAGGGAAGCAATTTAGTGTCAAATAGTTCAGGTTCAGTTCAGGCTTGAATGGGGCCTACCTACTATAAAAGGAAGGCTTTAATGCAGTTCTCCTGCATATGAGCTTATTTTAAAACATGCAATCTGATTCAGAGTTGAGCTACGTGTATAGAAATAACCACCTTTGACTTTGCAGTACACCGTGTTAATAGACCATGTTGCAGTGGCTACATTCTTCCTTTTGATGGCATAGCCGTGGATGCACATTACCGTGAAACCCACTTAAGATCAACTCTGACAAGACAGAATCCAACTTAGAAGATGCAACAATTTCTACGTGCTAAATCATAAGGTTTTTTTTTTAAATTGGGGCAAGATAAAAACTTTTAAATCAATTTAAAAATAAAAAAAGGTACTGATAAGACTCACTCTGTATGGCCACCAACACGAGATCAAAATTCAAATCTACCCCAGTTACTAAGTGGCCATTATTGGCAATAAAATCCAATTTGTAAATTGCAAATCAATTCTGATTTTGCAAACTGAAGGGAGTTCGGTATTCCTTCAGTAAATGTTCTGCTCAAGCTGTAGGATGTCGGTGCTGGGCAATGGAACATTTCTCCCTCAATTTTTGTCACCCAGTGTCAGCAACAAGCTGCAGGAGACATCTTAATATTTATATTGTATAAATTAGGAACAGAAAGATCTTTCATAGTCGCTACAAGAGTAATCTTTGTTAGATTTCTCTCTTCATTCAATCAGGTGTAGAAAATCCTGCTTAGAACAAATGCATGAATATAAATCTGTCGAGAATATAAAAATAAAATAACTATCAAAGGAGCATGTTAAGGAGGGAAGAATGTAGCTGCCTGGTAATGTTTTCATCATCATGCTTGGTTGAATTTGAAGGTTACTGGAACATTTAATCTCTACATCGTGCAGCTAATGTACCCATCGCACTTTGTACGAAATACCAACCAATCACAATTGACCGGCCGTTTCCTGCTTTTATTTCCCTGACCTTGAACAGGCAAGCCTCCCCACAGGAGAGCAGCAAGCAGCTGCTGTCTTATGGACATTTTCACAGCAATTATCCCCACAGAAGCACCTAATCAGTAGCCTTAAAAGGGACAGGTTAGGTTAGTAGCTAAACATCACAACCAAACTGCAGACCACAGATTATCCATGGGCAAAACAATATTAAAAAAAAGACTAATCTTCCCACGCAAAGTATCCTCCCTGGTTTGAGGTGATTTTCCGGTTCTCGGATTGGTGCCTGACCATAACGGAGACCAGCAAATCACAACCTTCCACTACACCATGGAACACTTTGTAACGAAAACTGAGGCGAATCAGCAAAGCCCAAACAAAACACAAATATAGGGCACCAGTTACAGAGCACACAGTAGGACCAGCAGCTTAATAAATATAGTACAAAGCAAAAGAAAAATACTTTGACATCGTCAGTGAGAGCTTTGCAGGATAATGTGCTGCAAAGTGAGATCTCAAGCATACCGATTTGCCTTGAATGGTGAATTACAGAAGAATTGTTCATCCACCCTGTATTAGATAGGACTCCAAATAACTTTAATGGCTAGGAGTACCCTGGCTGGACATGAAGATAACCAGTGTTGTGTGCTGGCAGACTATATGGTTTAGTTAGTTGAACTCGGCAGTAGCCGTATGCACACTTGAGGGTCCCTGTCCCTAAGAGCGTCGGCGGGAGTTTCAGCGGCGGCAGTGGGCCTATAAAAGGCTCCAGAGACCAGGTAAGGTGTACCAGTCTCCGGACTCGGAGGGAAAAATAATCGAAGTGTGACGTCACCAAAAAGCAGGTAAGTGATTGGTGGGTGAGTATTTCTCTCTTTTTAAGCTTAAATTCTGTGGTGTTAAATTTCTAGGGTCTCTGTGGTGTAGTGGGGACAGTTGGTAAATAAAGCGCCCTCGAGTATATCTGTAACTGGGGTATTGAATACATTTTAAATGTAATTAAAGGAGGAGGTCATGGCAGGTGAGATCAGCCCCGTGTTATGCTCCTCTTGCTCCATGTGGGAATTCAGGGACGCTGCCAGTGTCCCTGGGGACCATGTGTGCGAGAAATGCATCCAGCTGCAGCTACTTGTAGACCGCATTGCGGCGCTCGAGCTGCGGGTGGATGAGTTTTGGAGCATACGCGATGCTGAGAGGGTCGTGGATAACACGTTTAGCGAGTTGGTCACGCCGCAGGGTAGGGCTGCACAGGCAGAGGGAAATGGGTGACCATCAGGCGGAGCAGCAGAGGCAGGCAGGAAGTACAGGGGACCCCTGCGGTCATCCCCCTTTCAAACAGGTATACCGATTTGGATACTGTTGAGGGGGATGACTCACCAGGGGAGAGCGGCAGCAGCCAACTTCCTGGCACCAGGGTTGCTTCTGCTGCTCAGAAAGGGAGGAAAAAGAGTGGGAGAGCAATAGTGGTAGGGGATTCTATCGTAAGGGGAACAGATAGGCGTTTCTGTGGCAGTAAACGTGACTCCAGGATGGTTTGTTGCCTCCCTGGGGCCAGGGTCATGGATGTCACTGAGCGGCTACAGGGCATTCTTAAGGGGGAGGGTGAGCAGGCAGAGGTCGTGGTTCACATTGGGACCAACGACATAGGTAGGAAGGGGGATGAGGTCCTGCATCAAGAATTTAGGGAGCTAGGCAGCAGATTAAAGAGCAGGACCTCAAAGGTTGTAATCTCTGGATTACTCCCAGTGCCACGTGCTAGTGAGTAGAGGAATAGGAGGATAGAACAGATGAATGCGTGGCTAAAGAGTTGGTGCAGGAGGGAGGGTTTTAGTTTCCTGGATCACTGGGCCTGCTTCTGGGGAAGGTGGGACTTGTACAAGTCGGACGGTTTGCACCTGAACCAGAGCGGGACAAATATCCTTGCGGGGAGGTTTGCTAGCACTGTTGGGGGGGGTTTAAACTAACTTGGCAGGGGGATGGGATACAGAGTGGAGCTACAATAGGGGGTGATGTACAGTCAAATATAGAGAAAAAAAGTCAGCTTGGAAGACAGGGCAAACATGTAAGAGCAAGGCTGGAAGGCATCTATTTTAATGCAAGGAGTCTAGCGAATAAGGTGGATGAACTGAAGGTGTTGATAAACACATGGGAGTATGATATTGTTGCTATCACGGAGACATGGTTGAGGGAGGGGCAAGACTGGCAGCTCAATATTCTGGGGTACAGAATCTTCAGGCGAGACAAAGGGGGAGGTATAAGGAGGGGGTGTCGCAATATTAATTAAGGAATCAATTACTGCCATAAGGAGGGATGATATATTAGCAGGTTCCTCCAATGAGGCTATATGGGTGGAGCTTAAAAACAAAAAGGGGGCAAGCACTTTGCTAGGAGCATACTATAGGCCCCCAAACAGTCAGGGGGAGATAGAGGAACAGATATGTAGGCAAATCTCAGAGAAATGTGCAAATAATAGGGTAATAATAATGGGGGATTTCAACTTCCCCAATATTAACTGGGATAGTCAGAGTGTGAAAGGCTTAGAGGGTTCAAAATTCTTAAAGTGCATCCAGGAGAGCTTTTTGAGCCAGCATGTAGAAAGTCCTACAAGAGAGGGGGCGGTACTGGACCTAATTCTAGGGAATGTGGCCGGCCAAGTGGAAGAAGTGCTAGTAGGTGAGCACTTTGGTGACAGTGACCATAATACGGTGAGATTTAAGGTGGTCATGGAAAAGGACAGGGATGGGCCAGAAATAAAGGTTCTAAATTGGGGGAAGGCCGATTTTAATAGGATAAGGCAGGATCTGGCCAAAATGGACTGGGATCAGCTGCTTGTAGGAAAATCCGCATCGGAGCAATGGGATTCTTTCAGAAGGGAGATTGAGATCATACAATGGCAGCATATTCCCGTAAAGGTCAAGGGTGGTTCCAAAAACCCCAGGGAACCTTGGATGTCAGGGGATATACGAGAATGGATCAGGAAAAAAAGGAGGGCTTTTGGCAGATACAAAATGCTAAGGACGGAGGAAGCCCTAGAGGAGTACAAAAAGTGCAGGGGGATACTTAAAAAAGAAATTAGGAGATCATGAAATAACACTGGCGAGCAAAATAAAGGAAAATCCTAAGATGTTTTATAAGTATATTAAGGGTAAGAGGATAACTAGGGAAAAAAATAGGGCCCATTAGGGACAAAAGTGGCAATCTGTGTGTGGAGCCGGAAGATGTAGGTGGGGTTCTAAATGAATTTTTTGCATCTGTTTTCACTATGGAGAAGGACGATGCAGACATAAAATTAGGGCAGGGGGACTGTGATATACTCGAACATTTTAACATCGAGAGGGAGGAGGTATTGCAGATTTTAGCAGGTCTAAAAATGGATAAATCCCCAGGTCCGGACGAAATGTATCCCAGGCTGCTGTGTGAGGCAAAGGAGGAGATTGCGGGGGCTCTAACACATATATTCAGAACCTCTCTGGCCACAGGGGATGTGCCAGAGGACTGGAGAACCGCTAATGTAGTACCATTATTCAAGAAAGGGAGTAGGGAAAAACCGGGGAACTACAGGCCAGTGAGCCACATCAGTGGTAGGAAAATTATTGGAAAAAATTCTGAGGGACAAAATCAGTCTCCACTTGGAGAGGCAAGGATTAATCAGGGTTAGCCAACATGGCTTTGTCAAGGGAAGATCATGTCTGACTAATTTGATTGAATTTTTTGAGGGGGTGACTAGGTGTGTGGATGAGGGTAACGCAGTGGATGTGGTATACATGGATTTCAGTAAGGCCTTCGATAAAGTCCCGCACAGGAGACTGGTCAAGAAGGTAAGAGCCCATGGAATCCAGGGTGCCTTGGCACATTGGATACAAAACTGGCTCAGTGGCAGAAGGCAGAGGGTGATGGTCGAAGGTTGTTTTTGTGACTGGAAGCCTGTGGCCAGTGGGGTACCACAGGGATCGGTGCTGGGTCCCTTGCTGTTTGTGGTCTACATTAACGACTTGGATATGAATGTAAAAGGTATGATCAGTAAATGGAATTTAATCCGGAAAAGTGTGAGGTGATGCACTTTGGAGGGACTAACAAGGCAAGGGAATACACAATGAATGGTAAGACCCTAGGCAAGACGGAGGGTCAGAGGGATCTTGGTGTGCAAGTACACAGATCCCTGAAGGCGGCGGAACAGGTGGATAAGGTGGTAAAAAAGGCATATGGGATACTTGCATTCATTAGCCGAGGCATAGAATATAAGAGCAAGGAGGTTATGATGGAGCTGTATAAAACACTGGTTAGGCCACATCTGGAATACTGTGTGCAGTTCTGGTCGCCACACTACAGGAAGGATGTGATCGCTTTGGAGAGGGTGCAGAGGAGATTCACCAGAATGTTACCTGGGCTGGAGTGCTTCAGCTATGAAGAGAGACTGGGCAGATTGGGTTTGTTTTCCTTGGAGCAGAGGAGGCTGAGGGGGGACATGATTGAGGTGTACAAAATTATGAGGGGCATAGACAGGATGGATACTAAGGAGCTTTTTCTCTTAGTAGAGGGGTCTATAACAAGGGGGCATAGATTCAAGGTAAAGGGCGGGAGGTTTAGAAGGGATTTGAGAAAGAACTTTTTCACCCAGAGGGTGGTTGGAGTCTGGAACTCACTGCCTGAAAGGGTTGTGGAGGCAGGAACCCTCACAACATTCAAGAAGCATTTGGATGAGCACTTGAAATGCCATAGCATACAAGGCTACGGACCAAATGCTGGAATATGGGATTAGATTAAACAGGGCTTGATGGCCGGCGCGGACACGATGGGCCGAAGGGCCTCTATCCGTGCTGTATAACTCTATGACTTCGCCCTGCCAACTCACACCACAGCTCTCTGGGCTTAGGTAAATAGGGTGTGTACACATCAGGCAAACAGAAGCCACCAGTTTTGATGAAGGGAGCTACACTTCAAACATTAACCTGCCTTTTCTCTTTACAAATGTTGACAGATCTGCTGTATATTTCTAGCGTTTTCTGAAATGTGCAAGGCTTTTCCAGCTGAGAGTTTTTGTTAAACACAGAAATAATACACACAAAACCAAATCTGGGAAGAGATCGATTGTGCTTATATCAATCGCAGGCACTAGATCTGCCTGCAACCTCCTGACTGACATTCTCGAAACTCATTCTCTTCAGTATCTTGCTTGGGCTCTACAAAAGGAACCTTTCATTTACCTTTCTTCATTTCCGAGGTCAGTAATTCAAAACATGGAACACACAAGGGGCTTGCCCCAGTTGGTGAATGCAGTGCCCAATGTGAAACTGATCCCTGCAGACAAGGAAGCTCACAGATTTCATCTCTGGTCTGTGTTGAACTCAGTTATAGATCCAAAGCAACACATTTCTTTGAAAAGAATACAAGTTGATTTTTGGCAGTCTTTCCTGGAATATTCCTTCAATGTCCCCATTTACAAATACTGGATTCGTATCATTCTATGCAGATCTATCACAAATCCAACACTGCTTCAAGTCCAACATCACATGACACCTTAAACACAAATAGGCTATTCCTTTAATGGTAGGGACGCATGATATATCCTCATATTTATGCTACAATTCAATATGTAAGTTCAAAAGATGAACATAACTGTTTGAGCTTTAACTGGGGCTCATATAACCTCTACCCCTCAACTGGCTTTGTGGTGCATCAGGAGGTAATCATTGCACTTCATATAATTTGCCAATATCTGTTCTCTTTTGTAGCACATATACTGGAGAGCAACTTATTTTTTAAACCTCCTCTCATGCTGGCAATGTTTTCATTTTTTTTTTAATTTGTTCTTGGGATGTAGGTAACATGATAAGAATGCTTTATTGCCCATCCCTACTGGTAGCCCTTCTCCTCAAACTGCTCGTCCTTGTGGCAACGATGCTAGACAGGTAATTCCAGGATTCTGACCCAATGATAACGAATGGATGGCAATGTATGTGTAAGTCGATAGTGCTGCTTTTGTCATTCTCAGTGGTAGAAGTTCCGGGCTGGGAGGTGCAGCTGAAATAAGCTTTGAAAATTCTTGCAGTACATCATGCAGCCACGATGTAATGGCAATGGAGAAAGTGGACAGTCCAATGACAGTGGTGCCAATCGATTGGACTGCCTAGTCCCGGATAGCATCAAGCTTCTTGAGTGTTACTGAAGCCACACCCATCCACGTGAGTGGTGCAAAGTCCATCACACTTCTAACTCAAGCTTTGTAGATGACAAAGAGGTTTTTTGGGTGGAGAAGAGGGTCAAGAGATTGCAGCGTACCCAGCCTCTACCCTCCTTTTGTATCCAAGGTGTTCATATATCTGGTCTGGGCAAGCTTCTAGTCAAAGGTGACAACCCAAGCCGTTGATAGAAAGCCACTCAGTGACAGTGATTCCAGTGCAGGTTACAAGAAGATGGTACAAGAACCTGGCACCTATACGGCACAAATGTTAACCCGCCACTTGTCAGTCCTCTGGTGCGTTGTCATTCAACACGAGAGCTTGACAGTGAGGGCTAATTGGCTGTTTGACCACAAGATGCATCAGAGTCACACCCATGCACTTTGAATCAGAGGTCATGCGACAGTGATTGGGAATCTTGACTCTCCCTTTCCTGGTCCATGGATGCTGAAGCCACTCATCGAAGCTCCACTGCCTCCCCAACCAAGGTTGGCTAACGTCACAGACAAGGGATCAAACCGTAGACATTTCTGGTCTGTGTAGTTTATATGAATTATTTACCCAGGAGTTAGCAGGAAGCTTCAAAATTTTCATGTTATGGTGCATTAGAAAAAACAAAATGTGTACATATATAAAGTTTAAACAGAGGCTGAAAGAAAAGTGAGACAAGAATTAAATGTTTTATGGTGGATGTAATCAATAAAGAGTTAAAGAACTGAAATGTAACAAAATGCCTAACAAGTTAATAAACTTTTAGGCAGTTACAGTGGTGAGAGGTTTGTCGAACCAGCACAGGTTTGCAAAGATTACACTGCACTATAGGAATTTTGAAGTGTTGCCAACCTCTGACATTTAATTACAATTCCACAACTGTAGAAAGTACCGTACTGCAGTGAACAGTATTCCTGTGCTGTGTATGTTTTTATTATAAAACACTGATTAAGTGTATTGATTATACTGGGCAGTTATTTGAGTTATGAACATTTCGGGCAAGGACGAAAAATATCAGTGATAAACTGCACAGGACTGCCACGAAGCCTGGAACAATGCAGACTTCTGATACCAATTTTAGAATGAGGCTCTTTCTCTCTATCCTCCTGGTTGTTGTTCTTCCCATCTTGCACATCATTTGCAATCAAACTGATCTGAAGTTAGCATCAGAAGACACTTGAGCAGTCTTGGAATGGTTTTCTCTCTCCAGGACCTTATGAACCAGGGCCTACCTTCTCAACAACAACTTGCATTTATATAGCGCCTTTAATGTAGTAAAACGTCCCAAGGTGCTTCACAGGAGTGTTATAAAACAAAAATTTGACACGAGCCACATAGGAAATCAGGGCAGATGCCCAAAAGCTTGGTCAAAGAGGTATTAAGGAGCATCTTAAAGGAGGAAAGGGAGGTAGGGAGGTAGGGAGGCAGAGAGGTTTAGGGAGGGAATTCCAGAGCTTAGGTCCTTAGTAGCTGAAGGCATAGCCGCCAATTGTTCAGCAATTATAATCAGGGATTATATCAGAATTAGAGGAGCGCATATCTCGGAGGGTTGTGGGCTGGAGGAGCTGGGTGCAGCTACAACACTCAAAAAGCTCAATACTATCCAACACAAGGCAGTCTACTTGTTCAGCACACGGTCACTGGACCCTATGAAGTTCCTCCAGCACAGTGCACTGTGGCTGCAGGAGGCACTGCAGTAACTTGCCCAGCTTACATCAACAGCACCTCCCAGACAGCAACCTCCAGCAGCAATATCACGAGAACACCATCACCTCCAAGTTGCACACCCTCCTGACTTGGGACATACACTGCCTGAAATCACTATCCTTCATTCCACCACGCATAGGAAAGCTCAAACATGTTATCCAACCCATTAAAATGATTTTAGATATGTAATTTACTTTCACTAATTTATATACGATGGGAGGTATTGGGCAACAATCGAGCTTGGGGTTCAAGTGTGACCAAAAGTGCTGTTACAATTGTCATCCGAACCCCCAGATTACAATGCAGCTTGAAATCACTTCCTGGTGTCAAATGTCACAATGCATCCACATCACAATGGATAACCCCACCACATAAACATTGCTGCACAGTTAGAGAAACATAACCGTTAATTGTTCACTAGGATACAGCAAATATTGTAAATATTTGCAGGAATACTCGGATATAAAATGTAGATTAGTTTGTCCCGAGAGCACACAACTGGTGACAAGTCTAAACCGCACCGCTGTACCAATGTTCAACCTGACTGACACTGGTCTAAACGGAGCAGAGCCAAGCACATCCAGCTGTTCCATACCATATTCCAATCTGTCAAAATCAACTGGTTCCAACCACTTCCTGTGCACGTGAAATACTGAGTGTTAGTGTATTGGAATCCACACATTTTGAACAATATGATGCATATACCAACCTCTAGATAGTAATGTCTGCACTTTGCATCTCTGATGGTGAAAACACTAATTCCACCACCAACATGACAAACAAGTTTGAAGTTGACCGGCTCTCCTGCTATCCCCAGGGTCACCATTTTGCTGGACATGATTTCTCCCCCAAACCATTTTGCAGGCATCACAGGATACAGATGAGACACAATAGACTTGTCAGAACTGATTTACTATTATTTCAACGTATAAAATGATTTAAACACACGTTAGGCTCAAACACGTCTTGCGGTAACTTGTGCAGATAGATGCTGCTGGATGCAGTTCTGATTTTTTTTAAACACTAGATCTCCTGTCACATTGCTCACAGTGAGCGAGAGGACATGTGTTCACAACAGTGTTATCAACAGAGAGAGAGAGAGATAGGGCAACATAACAGGATGTTAAAAGATCTTGCATTTACAAGATCTTTGCTTTCGGAGGTAACTGAACAAACATATACTTAAATATTACTCATATAAAAGGGGGAAAGAGAGCGCGAGAAGGGGGAAGAGAGAGAGAGAG